>QJPP01007186.1:1200000-1800000 GCA_003996215.1 Jaltomata sinuosa | reverse complement strand
ATTCCCATGGTGTTGGATCTCTCAGCTCCATTGAGCTTTTCCAAGTTGATAATTGGGAAGTTCTCCATCTTAATTTCTTGGTATAAAGTATATATGTGTGTTCTAAGTGTATTAAATAAATAGAATATGTTTGAGAATACAAAAGATTGAAGAGATGAATTAATGTTTGATGGAAAAGAATGAAGGCTTGAAAGGGTATTTATAGGAGAGGAAATCAAGAAAATAATTGTTATATTCCAAGTCTTCATGAAAAGTCCAAGAGTCCAAGTCTACCTTATGAGTCATAGTTCCTTGTTGAACCATCTTACCTACAAAGGGGGAATTTAGGATCAAGACAAATTGGAAAAGGACCCATCTTGACTAGAATACAAGGCTCCTATTGGTGCATGGTGGCTCATGGGGCCATGGCTGCAATAGTGATTACTTATTGTGCTTTTGTATCATGTGTTAATATTAAATTTCTTTTTGGACATTTTGACTAGGATGCTACTATATACTTTAGGAAGTTGCCTTGGACTTTACAATAATCTTAAGGCTGCCCATTTTCACTAGTTACATTTTTTTGTATGAAATTTCGTGGAGATAGCCAAGGGCTTGTCAGTAATGGTGCACATAATTCAAAATATAAAGAACTAAACATAAGAAAAAAATAAGAAAATTCGATATCTATTATGGGCGGAGTCACTTTAGGCAAAGGGTGATCCAATGCACATCCTTCGTCAAAAAGTCATGTGGTGTACACATACATTAAATGTTAGGTATTACGAGTGTATATTCATTTTTGAATACTTCATAACATAACAAAAAAAAATTGCATACCCTTCGTCAAATTTCTGGCTCCTCCACTGATATCTATCATATATTTATATAAAAAAATTTAACCTTATATACAATATAATTTTCCAACAAAAAGGGAGAATTTTTTTTATGATAGGTAAAACATTTTATGCAGATATATCTTTATTTTCTTAGGACTTAAAGACATAGACGGATATATTGTTTTTATTATAGATTCAATCGATCGAACTCAATATTTTTGACATGTAATATAATATTATATGTAAAAATCCTCTAACATTTAACAAATAATAGATTCTGAATTCATAATTTCAAAGGTATAATAAGCACTAAAAATCTTAAAATCGAATTTATCAAATTTAAATTTTGAATCCGCATTTGAACTTATATGTTCTTGATATATGCACTTTACTGAAGTATTCTTCATTTTATAAGCTGAAATTGTATAAATATCTTATTAATGTTTAACGTCGACATGAGGCTATGGCGGCCATGTGATTTTTGGCAAAGAAATTGATACTCACTCCGTCCATCTTTACTTATCCACTATATTAAAAATAGATATCTAACAATACTTATTCAATTTATAAAATCAAGAGATAATTTTACACTTAGTTCCTAATTTATCCTTATTATTAATTATAGTCATTTTCCTATTACATTTTTCAAGACATTGTATTTATTATATTCAAAGGGTGATAAGGTAAAATTACCCTTCTATTTATAGTTTCTTAATAATTGTGCAAAATCAATAGTAGACAAGTAAAGATGGACAGAAGGAGAACCATGTTAAGTCCCACATCGGCGGGCGCAATCTTCATCTCTTGAATTTGCTTTTTGGATTGAGTTAGATTTAAAATTTATTTTTTTAATATGATATCAAATTTAGGCTCATTCCATTTTATGATTTGCCGATATTAACCTCCATATTTAACTATTCACGTTTCAGACGTTCAGTTAAGCTCAATATCCATTTCTTTAACCAGGCAAAAGAAGAGAAGAAGTGGAAGATGATATAAGAGAATTAGGCATTGAAATCATGAGTTCTAAAATTATATTCTTTAAGTTACTTTGAACAGGTCATATTTGCTGTGTATTTTTTGCTTTGTCATCCATTTGGTTCATCAGACAGACTTTACCTAATTAATTGTGAAAAATTCATGATCTAACTAATTTTCCATATAAAAATCAAGCTTATGCACATGCAATTAGCTTGGGCTAGATAATAATGATAATAACTTTAGTAATTTAAGACGCCCAATTTGACATTTTATTAATTATTTTTTGTTGGGTGTAATTAAGGAGGCTTTATATTTAAGTTTATCTTTGTAATTCTAGTTATTATTTAATTGCAAATCGCTGAGTAGAACATTCTACATGAGAACAAATATACTAAGACCAAGAAAAAATTTCATTGGAAATTTTCTTTATAGAAGGAAAAAGGGAAAAACAGAGCTAAAGAGCATTTTGGTCCATCAGTTATTGAAATATTTTAATGAATATATTTGTGATATTTAATTAAGTATGTTAAATTTTTGATTAATTGAAACGTGTCGCTTTTTATTTCTTTGCTTGCGAATATTGATAAATCTACCATTATTTCCAATTGTTCTACCAGAGTTACCTATGTGGTACATTAAAGTTATGTTGTTACTTTATATTTGATAGTTATATAATCCTAAAAAAAATAGTTTAAGATATAAGATCAAAAATACATATTTTAATTAATTAAAAATTAAAATTAAGAAGGTTAATAATTAAGGAAACCAAAAATGATATTATCCTTTAAAAAAAATCAAGTGGTTGTCCAGTTTTCAAATTCATTGCACATGAAAGTACAAAGAGACACCACATGACTATGGTTTTTTTATGAAAACGTAAGTTAGTGTTTGGCCATAGATTTTAAAAATTTATCTAAATATTAGTTTGATTATGAAAATAATCTTTAATTATTTTTAAGTTCTCAAAAAACTGACCTTGATTATTTTTTGGATTTATAGGACTTTTACTTAAGAAACTTTTAAATTTTTTAAAGTAAAATGTATGTCCAAATAAAACTTCAAATTTCAAAAATCATAACTTTAAAGCTCAATTTTCAAATTTTAAATTTCAACTTTAAAATCTATGATTAAACGGGAGCTAAATGTATGATTGAGAAATTTTAGATCTTCTAAACTAGATACTTCTAGAAAATTAATTACTAGTTTTGTTTTCTTTGATTTTTTTCCTTTGTTTTGCTTTTATGGTAAAAGAAGCATATTATAACCTCACATCAAAGATGGATCTGTTGTTTCCTTTTGCCTTTTTAATATTACAAATGTTTTTTTAGATGATAAAGTTTAAGATAGTACATAAAAACCGTTTGACACAAAAAAATTGTGAAATTTGAAGTTGAACTTCAAATAAATGTTAAATTTTATTCATAGAAGCATCATAATTTCAGTTACAAGCAAAATTTAAAAAAAAAAAAATCCCACCCAATCTCAACTCATAGAAAAACTAATAAGCCAAGAAGTACTGCACCTATTTTCTCATTACTTGAATAGCATTCTGTAACGTTTTCTTCATAGCCAGGAGGGGAGGAAGAGTGTTGGTTACGGATTCGGTCGAATTTAGTAATTTTAATTCAAACTTTGTAATTATTTTTAAAATTTATTCAATGTAAAATCCAGTAACTTCATAAGCTTTAAATTTTGATTTTGCCTCTGTTTACCACTATTGCTTTGCATCCGCAGGACATTATGGAAATGTAAAAACAAAATAAAGATTTTTCCAATTTTGCAACTAGTCAAGGGACAGTGTGTGGATTTTTTCTTCTTATTTTCCTTTTTTTTTTTTTTGTGAAAGAATAGGGAAGTCATTAGAATATTCTAATGTTACAGGGCCATGACATGTTGTTATGAATTGGCCTGGATCAGTATTAACGGAGCAATCCAACACCAAATTAAGTGACTATGTTTGGGATCCAGGTTGATAAATAGGGCATATTGATGAGAGAAATAAGGTCATGCGTATTGTTAAGAAAAGAGTTTGATTCCTCTCATCTCTATTCTCAGAGTCTAAGCTTCTCATTCTCATTCTTATTTCGATCCTTAATTACTTGTTATCAGTATTTCATTGTAATTCAATATCAGTATTTTTCATTGTAATTCAATAGTTCGAGTGTTACGACTACTATTCCAAAGTTGTAATTGTGTTCTAGATCTTATTAATACAGTGAAGAGATTATTGTTCCACATGCATTGTTGACTACCAAAAAAATAATAATTAATCCTATGTTTTTTACCTCAGTTTTCTTTCCTCTTCTGGAAGTATTCGTAGACAATTTGATTTTATTAGACGAAAATTCCCCTTAAGAAATGTAAAAAAAAAATTGGAAGGAAGGAGGACATTGAAACGAAATTAGGTAAGTGTGAAGATGAGGTGTACTGGAGGGCGGAGAGGACATAAATAATATAAAAATATTATTAGTAGAGCTTATTTTTCCTACTTTCGTTAGAAAAATTATTTTTTTCTTTTTTAATGAACTTATTTTTTTAGAGAAAATATTTTTCAAAATATTTGATCAACAGAAAATATTTTTTCTTTCCTACCAAATACACCCTTAATCTTGTTCAATTCGAGGCCTCACTTATATTACTTTTTAGGGTTAATTGCACTCGACACCCCTATAATATAATTCAGTTTCAAATACAATTCATGTATTTAATCAAACACTTATACCTCTTATATTATAAAAAAGAGTGAAGGGTAAAAACATATAAAGTATCTCAGGTTTTTTGAGTTTCATATCTGAATTATTATGTGTCCGGATTTTCTAAGTGAACTTTCATCAAGTATTTATTAAAACATACTTTAAATTATTAATTGTTTGAGTTTTATACTTGAACTTTTAGATTGGAAAAGTAAATAATAGTTTCGGTATGTTTTGATACATAGTTGATAATAGTTCAAATAGGAAACTCAAACCTGATAGTTTCGATATGAAACTTAAAATATGGAATACTTTAAATGTATTTTTGACTATTAACTCTATTATAAAAATCCTACACTTACCCCCTTATGAGATAACCGAAAATTAAGTATATTAAAATATAATCTTAAAAGATAAATTAATATTACTCTAAGATAATTTGAAGCGAAAGAATAATAAAAAGGCTAGAATAAAAAGTGAGTTCTAATAAATAGAAAACTAAAATAAAAAATGAGTTCATATATAGTAATATTAATAATAATAAAAATACAAATAACGTGTACATGTTTAAAGTGTAAAAAAATTATTACTAATACAAATAACTTGTACATGTTTAAAGTGTAAAAATATTATTACTAATAGTTGATATATCTTATTAAGTTGTTATATCTTTATGAAACATTATTAATTATTCATCTCCCTTTCACTTTTAGAATTTGCTCGACCAATAATATTTTAAAATAATCTAGCACGTAAAGGATAGCATTAAGAGTCAAAAAGTAATATTTATTGCATGAAAAGAAACTAACTACTACTTTTTTCATCCATCTTTATTTGTTCATATTTAACTTGATTACATCCTTTAAAAAGCAATAAATAAAAGAAATTTTTTACCATATCAGTCCTATTAATTATAAGTCATTCATTTTTTTTATGTTCCTGTTCGTGTCTGGATAGAGAATGGACACGACTCTCCCTCTCCCCGTTCTACCGTCCAAACAAGCCGTCCATTCTAAATTTCGGAGTTGAGTCAGATAGGACCAGATCCAATTGGATCTGATCGTAGCTTTGAGTTCAGGTGCCGTACTGCGGCCGGACCGAAAAGGAAGGGGACAATGAACCTCCTGCCAAGAGGTCAAGGTTGCTTGCTAACTCTCAACCACTTGTTAGAAGGAAGTGTAGCTTGATTATCGGGAGGAATCAACGAGAAGAAAAAAAGGAGGCAGATTATTCTATTTCCTCCTTTTGATAAAGATTGACTTTTTTTTCAGGAGTATGTTAAAAATCATCGTCTTTTCTTTATTTGTATCACCGAGACACCCGAAGGGCCGGCCATAGCCCATATGTACTTCGGGAGCCCCGGCCCATTCAAATAAAAATAGATGTAATAATAAAAGTAAAATAGATATAAATTATTTCTTGATTTTTTAAATTGGAGAAATAAATATAAACATTTACTTTTAGTACCGTGGATAAATAAAAATAAACTGAGAGAGTACCATTTTAAAGAGGAAATATTGCTTATACATTATTTATAGTTTTTGTGTTTACTGAACTTGCCACTTATTAATCTCAAAATTTTGCTCAAAAGGTTATAAAAGGGTCACTAGATTGACTTGTACATGACCTTTAAACCCCCACCCCCACCCCACCCCGGTCCCCCACTCCCCTCACCCCCACCCATTACAACCCAAATTAAATAGCAGAAAATTTTAGTCATTGTGACTTAAGTACTAAACTTGGCGCATTTCACGGTGGAGAAAAAAAATGAAGAAGAAAAAAGTGTTGCATATGACGATGTTAATAAAGTTTTTCAAGAGCTTACCACTTAAAAACATAAATTATGTCCTAAAAGTCTTGAGGAAAAAAGATGAATCTCAATATGTATAGGGAACGGAAAAGGAAATTTAATATGAAACGACTAAGGTTTTTAAGCTAGCATTTAGACATGTAATTTCATTTCATGATTTGAAATTATGAGATGAAAATTCTAAGTTTATAAAAAATCATGATTTGGGATGTCAAATTATTATTTCAACTTTTTAAAATATAAAATTAGACCCATATATTTATATTCTGTAAAAAAAAATCATTTTAATTTCACAAAAAAAAACTCATGCTCATGCTCGGCCTGAAAAGATTGTCCATACAATGTGAAAGGATTATATTAAAGAATAACTAGTTATTTACTATTATTGTTGACAAGTGGATCTTTATAAATTATGTGTACTTAAAAGTTTGTAATAGCAAATATTTATTTATAAAAAGAACCCGGAGATTTGCGATTTATCAATGTAGTGTCTTAGGATATTATGATATCCTATTTATGAACTATGGTTTGCTCATTTGATAACATTTTATAAGAATTGAGAAAAATTTAATAATTTTTACAACTCGTGGGGTTTTCAATTGTTTATGAGAAAAAAAATACAATTTAAAAATTCCAAAATTGCATATCCAAACAAAACTTCAACTTTATATTAAATAATTTCATATCATGATTTCATATCACATGTCCAAACGAATCGTAAGACTCATATCTAATCCAGCTAATACTAATGATTTATTATAAGTTTTCTTTGAACTGTGCTAGATTCACCGTTACACTCTCTTAGAATAGCTTTATCTATAAAAAAATTTCTACAATTAGAATACTTTCTTATCCAGCATGTGCTTTGGGATCCTACTCAATTAAACGAATATAGTTACGTGAAGCAGTACAAGTGCTAATCTGATTTAAGAAAAGAGTGAAAACTTAGGGTATTTTAAGCATCAAGCGTTTGTAGATCTATTAGTCATGGGTTACACACGAGTAAAAATAAATTAAAAACGATGGTTATACGACATCTCAATGTGTAAAATCACAGAAAATCAAAACGAACTTTGATACGAAAACAACCAAAAATTCCTCATTAAAATTCCTAATTTGTCTTTCTTTATGTAGATCATATGGTCTGGATGGAATTAAAGTACTTGATTCGTGAGGCAGCCACATCTCTATTTTTATTTACAGAGTAAAGGTGTAGATGAAAATTAGGCACGTCACCTTGCAATTTTTTTAAAAAAAAAATAAAAATGAAGGAATAATCATGCTACTAAAATTCATTGATAAACTTATCTGCATATATATTCATTCATCAATTGCCTAAACTTCCAAGACATGATTCTTGATGTCCCCATGTGTGTTTCTGCAGTGTGTTTCCACTTATTTGAGGTTAATGCATGTTCATTGAATATTATAATTTCCTCTTCGGTTAAAGATGCGTTCATTTTTACTTATTCAGTATTGATTTGACATACCTTTTAAGGAGAAATAAGTAAAAGAATAATTTTATTGTATCATCTTTTGAATATAACAAATTTAATATTTTAAAAAATGACTATAATCTATATGTATATATAAAGGAGGGTTATAGATAAGATGATGTGACACCTCTCTATGACCTCCATTCCTATTTATCTTATTTTTCCTTTTTTTGACATTTTTCTCTCTTTCTCTTATTTTTTAATTAAAGAATTAACCATGTTCTAACATATTTATTAAGTTTCATTAAATTTCTTAACAATTATATTAATTTATTGTGTATAAGTTATTATATTGATTACTAATTATTGGATGTACTAATAAAGAATTGAAAAGTCACTCTAATTATGCACTTTTTTTTGCCCTAATTTTTTTTATAATTTTTTATCCCTTCTTCTAATTATAAAATGACATTAATTCTAAGATTTTTACTTTTTTTATAAAATTTTTTTGCCCTTCTTCTAATTATTAAATGACATTAATTTCTAAGATTTTTTCTTTTAATTTTTGCTCTTCTTCTAATTATAAAATGACATTAATTTTTAAGATTTTAAATATTTTTTCTCTTTTTTATTTAATGTATTTTAGAAATAACTATTCATAACTCATATCTTTTTAATTTCTACTCTTAATAATAGCCATAACTCTCATAATTTTCATGTTCATAACCCCCAAACTTTAATTTGTAAGTTAGTAATGTGTTATGGTATTCCTCTATTTTGCCTATATAAACTTATATTTTGTTTCATGAAGATTATCACCCAAATTTATCCTCTCTTCTCCATCATTGTGACTTGTGAATTATAACATATAACATGAAAGGAGTATATGAAGACAAGAAATATTTATTTTCAAGTTTTTTTTTTCAATTTTATGTACTTGATCGTGCTTTCTTAATTTTAGCATATATTTTTTTACGTATTCATTATCTCTTATCCATCACTTTGGCTTGTGAATTATAACATGTAACATGAAGGAAGTATATGAAGGCAAGAAATATTTCATTTTTAAGTTTTTTTTTTAACTTTATGTATTTGATCGTGTTTTTTTAATTTTAGAATATATTTTTTAATGTATTCGCTATCCTCATCCAATCAAGTATGATCCAGAAATCTTCACGATAATTTGTTGAGGTATGTTATTTCTGTGTAGTTAATCAAAAAGTCAATTTGCAATGGATATTAATTTAATAATCGTATATGATCAAAAAAAAATTTACAATAATAAATATTGAGGTAATTTTAATTTTTAAATACATCATTTATGTGTGGTTGATTAAAAGTCAATATGCAGTTGACACTAATTTAACAATAATATAGTGTAGTTCGATTATAATATTTTACTAGATTTCAAGAGATAGTTATTTTTTATTGTTTGTACAATCGACTTTTCTTTTTGTATATGTATTATATAATTTAGATTTCTTTCCTCTTTTTGATATAATTACATTTTAATTGATATGATTGAAATAGAAATATTATAAATATCATACGCAGCAATATCATATTAATAATTGTCTACATTTTTCTTGTGTTTTTATGTTATTATGATTAAATAATTTATTTTATTTATTCATAATTGTGTTAAACCATTTTTTAAATGTTGCTAGCATATAATGAGAAATTTGATATGATCTTATGGAGTAGAACAGGGTGGTGGATCTACTTACAAAAGAAGACGCTAGAAGGAAACTTTTTAAAGCATAATTAGAAATTATTTTTGCTAGAGTTTTTTTTTTTGGGCTTATAATATTTACTTAGCTACACATATTGACAATATTATTCATTTAGTCCTTTATGATTCTACTTTTTATTATGAAGTATAATTAATATAATTATCTTATTTCAACTAAGAGAATTATGATAAAGAGTTTCATTTTTATTTCTCTCGCAAAAAAAATTAAAAGATGAAATAATTTATTTATAGTGTCATTGCTTAATCTTGCGTATATAACGATCTATTTTTGTCGTTGTTCTTTTCTTGCTCGAAATGTATTACGTAATATTTTTTTTTTTTTTATTACTTTATGAATATAATAGTGTAGGTTATTTTTTATATGTCTTAGCTATATAACTACGAAAAATTATGTTTGTATATTATATATTTGTGATCTTTAAAATAATAATGTTATATGTTTCTTACGCAGTCAAACTATTTATATTTTCTTTTTTACTCTTCCCTTTGTTTTCACCATCTCTTTATTTATTTTTACAAATAAAATCAATGCATAATAATTAATATATTTAATTTTTAATAAAATTATACATTCAAGATTTTTGTAAATTATGTCTCTTTATCTTCTTTATAACTTCTATTCTCAAGTCTCAAATAATATTCATAAGTCATGTTTAATTTATTCTGTTTTTATGATTTTTAAAAATATTTTTTTAATGTGTAAAAAAGTTTAGTAAATAAATATAATAATCAAAATACAACATAAAAGTTAAAAACCTTTTGTATAGAGGATCAAATATTTCTAAAAAAGATTTTAAAAAATTAATATTTTCAACTTAATACAATAGATTATGTTTCAAAATATTATCATTTATTTCACCACTCATACACTCTAAATTTTCTGTTTTATTATGTACATATGAAAAGTTTGTATTTAAAAAGAAGTAAAGAATTTCTATTTTGCATAGTGAAAAAAATATATAAAAAATATCATATCCCGAATTATGAGAAAGATCTACATTATCTTTTCTGACACTGGCCTAAATATAAATATTATATACTACTTCATTAAAATAGAAAACTACAAATCTATAGATATTTTTAATATATAAACATTAAAATATATTAATTAAAATACATTATAGCGGATTATTTCACTAGTTAATAATAAGGGTAACTTAGGAACTAAGTAATAAATTATCTCTTGATTTTCTAAACTAAACATCTATTTTTAATACTTATAATGAATAAATAAAAATGAACGAAGAGAGTATATATAGTAGTATTAAAATTTTCATTTTTGGATCACTAGGTAAGAGTGGCGTGGAGAGTTTCAAATTGTTATTCAAAATCGTACACTACCAAAAAAAAAATAAAGAATTCACGATGGAAAAATCTGTAATTAAAAGATAAAATTTGTCGTTAATATTATTTAGCTATGAATTTACAATAAATTATCAAAAATATTATTAGCTATGAGCAATTTAATCATTGATTAGTGATGAAGTTTGCAACTTATTTCAGTTTTTTTATCGTGACAGTAGAATTTGATTTCTTAATGCCATAACCAAAATAAACTTCTGCATCCATAAATATACAATAGAGATAACTACAAAATACAAAATAATAAAGATAGAAGCAAGCTACAAGCATTAAATGATCGTGCTTTAATAATCTTTTAAGTGTTGTTTCTTTCTATTAAGATGTCTAAATACGTGGGGTTATAACTGCTTTCATATTATTTTTTTAAAATATTATCATTAATATTAACATAATGATACCAAAAAACATCAAAAAGAAAAGTTAAAGAATTAATCAAATGTCTTTTAACATTATCATTAATAATGGATATACCAAAAATAGAAAATAAGCTACAAATAAATCTCAACCTTTAATGCTTATTAGTCCATATGTCAGTCATCTGAAGACGCATTGATAATTACTTGAGTAAAGACTAATGGAGCGAAGCCGAACCCTAATTTGAATACACATTTGAATGTAATAAATCTTGTCTTTATTTAAAATTTAATAAATATAAACTTCAAAAAATAGTAATCAATCTGACAATATGTTGATAAAATATTTTTAAAAATTAATATATGATGATGCCTAACAGTGGTGATTGTAAGACCAGCTAGTGATAATAGTCAGTATCGGCTGAAAGGTGAAACAATTAAAGTTGCTGCTTTAGACCCCATAATGTGTTGCATAGCCATCACATGAGATAAACCAGATTTGCAGCGCTATAATTGTGTGTCGCACAGCACCTACAGAAGACTCCAAGTTGGTCTGGCGCTATGATTGTGCATCGCACAACATCTCTTGCGATGCTTGTGCGACGCACAAGGTGTTTCTGAACCCAAATTTTCACATATTTCTTAGAGAGCTTTTGAGGGAAGAAAATGAAGGGCTCAATCCATCAAGGTAAAAAAAAACTCAATCATAATTAATTTTAGTCAACTAACATAAGAATTAACATGAGAAGTCACATATTTTTTCCATCCAATTTTCAAGAACTCGACAAGGGTAGAACTTAGGACCTCTTTAAGAAGGTAATTCTCTATTCTTTCTTTTCGTACGAGTAATGATGACGGGGAATAAGGAGTGTATATTATACGAAATGGTTACTTATTTAGATATTACTAATTATATAAACCCTACCTTTAATTTCATCTATGAAACTTGCCAAAAATATGAATAAAAAATGGTGAAATCTTCGATTCGAAATGGAATCTTATGATTTAGCGCTTGTTTGATCATGATTTTTTTTTTTTACTTTTTTTTCTGGAGTTGAATTTCAGAAAATATGTTTAGGCATAAAATTCTGTTTTTACCTTTTTCAAGAATTTTCCAAAAAAATTCAAAACCAAAAAAAGTTATTTTCACTCCAAAATTCAAAAATAACTCTAATTTATTTAGTGGCCAAACACAATTTCAATTTTCAAATATCATTCTTCACTTTGAAAACAAAAATTACCTTTTTTTTATTTTTCACAATGAAACATGACCAAAAACGTGCTTAAAATCTCATTGCCAAAGACAAATGTCTTACATGCCCACTGACGTGAACATAGAAAGATAAATTGTGTAGACATCTGTGATTATATGCTTAATTAATTAATTCTTAGATTACTTAAATCAAGAACCAAAAGCATTGAATCTAGTTCAAAAATATGTGTACGGCTACAATTTTTCCTCTTTTGGTAAGTAATAATTCACACGATTTTATAGAGGAATCAATTCCATTAATCATAACCTCTCGTTTTTTATTCTTTAGTCTTAATTACTACTAGAGGTCCAGAAGACAATGACAATGTATCTGCTGCCACTCAACCAAATGGATTACTAAATTTTAGTTAAATACCTTAATGAATAACTAAAGATATTTAGATACTTTCCATATTTGTACTAATCTTCTTTCACTCCACCCAAAACCATTGAATCTAATCTCAAGATCTCAATGAAATTCGTTTGGTAGGAATATTAGGCCTAGTTTGTATAGTTAAAACGTCTGAAATTAAATGTGTATTTAAATATTAAAATGTGCATTAAAATTTATATGTTTGAATTTGAATATACATTTGAATACTAAAATGTTATATTTAGTTCTAAATAATAAATTAAATAATTAAAATTATTTATTTTCTCAACATATAAATATATATATATATATATTATATTATATATATATTTATAAATTTTATTTAGAAATTAATAAATATAAATTTAAATAAAATATTAAATTAATCTAATACTATATTAATAAAATATTTTTAAAAAAATTATATGATAAGTTGGAGTTGATGATGGTCACCAATGGTGATTGTGAATGTTGATTAGAGACTGTGTTGAGTAATAATGATGGTTCTGGTTAGTATCTAGTCGTGATGGTGGTTGAAAGCAGTGATTAACAGTGGTTGTTGATCATGGTAGTTTGATGGTGATAATTAATAATTAGAAGGACGATAGTGATAGCTAATTGTGATGGTGAATAATGCAGTGATTGATGATATAAAATGGTGACTGATTGTGATGATTGTCGTTAGTAATTGTTGTATGGTTGTAATGGTGGTTGGTGGTGATGATGGTAAATGATGACACGGTGATAACTGACTAACACTAATAATGGTGATTGTAGATGGTGTATAGTGGTAGTTGATAATGGTGGGCGATGGTTAGCAATGAAAATACACGAAATAGTGGTAAACTGCATGTCATTTTTGTAAAAAAATTTAATACACACCTTAATAATATTAAGTCTTTGTTATAGATCTTAATCAATCAAACCATTAAGTGCATGGTTGTAGAATTATAAAAACAAGTACATTTAATAATTAAGAGCTGAAGATTCAAATCTAAAAAAATAAATCGACTTAATAATTAAAATTAAAACTCTCGTTAACAGCAAACAAATGAGGCCTTATTAACAACATTTTGTTTCCCTTTTGGTTAGAGAATTTCAATAATGCTTGAATAATTTGCATTGGTCTACCATTTCATCTTACAAATTATTGTCCTATGATCAGTAAGAAATAATTTAGCTAGAGTCTTAGTTGATTATATTTCTTAAAATGTGATTCTCTTGTACAGTAACCAAAGCCTAATTTTGGTTTTCATTATTAAAATCATTTAATCAAACTTGGAAAGAAAATCATTTAAGAAATGGATTTAGATATAGCTAACATTTTATGTATTTGCTAATCTATCTGATGTCTTTTATTAATTCTATGTGCAAGCTTGAAGTTATTCGGCGAGAGCAGCCCAATAGTCCTTTTATTTAATACCATTCTGTATCCGATATTTATATTTGATTAATTTAAATTTGCATCACATAAAGTTAATTGAAAGGAAATGTACTTTCTGTTAGAAATTTTTTTCATTCCTAAAGTGCGAACCAAGAACTTTGAGTAAGAGACTTCTCTATTTCTCTGATAGTTATATTTTGAACAAAAACTAACGAAAATGAAATTCTTTCTATCTAATCCACAAAAGGAAAAAGAATGAACTTTAATTCTTTAAGCGAGAAGGACAAAAAGGCCCTTCGTCTAAAATTATTCCCACCACATAATCAATAAAATTAATTTCCACAAAATGGCCATTTCAGCCGCCTAATCTTATTTTATTTTTTGGTTTTTTCTATTTTTTTCTACTCTTCTTTTCCTTTTTACTTTTTCATGCTTCACTTTTTATTAAAAAAAAATCACTGCTCCAGTTTTTTTTTTTAAAAATTCGCTGCTCCATTTTTTTCTTTAAAAAAATAAATAAATTCTTTGGTCTTTTATTTTTTTTCACTGCTTTTATTTTTTTGCAGCTCGGGTTTTCTTTAAAAAAATAAAATAATTCTTTAAATCGATGCATTTTTTTGTTATCGATCAAATACAAATTTGTAATATTGTAATTGCTACTCTTTTTTATCAATCAAATACAAAAAAAAAAAGTGTATTTTTATTTGTTATATAAAAATAGCACATTTTACACAACAATGATACATTTTCTATGCACATTTTATACAAATACACATTCTATACAACAATGATATAATATCTATACACATCATATGCAAACACACATTCTATACAATAATTATACAGTTTTTATACATATTCTATACAATAATTATATAATTTTTATACACATTCGATTCAATTTCTATATAAATCTTATACAAATACGTATTATATATAATAATTATACAACAATTATATAAATCATGGACGCTTGAGAACCAAGGATGTGCTCATAATTAATACTTCTTGTAGCCTTTGTGGAAATCAGCCTGAAAGCTTACATCATCTATTTTTTGAGTGAACTTACACGAAGGAGGTGTGGCAATCTATTCTAAACTGGATGCAGTAGTATAGAACAATCTTAGGGTGGGAACAGGAGTGTAATAGGTGCTATTTCGATGAGCAGCCATGTCTGGCTGGCTCTGGTTTTGTAAATACTCACTGATGATTAATAAAAACGTCAGTTAATTGTCAAAAGAAAAAGATACACTTTCTATACACATCCTATAAAAATAGGAAAAATGGTTCAAAATATACCCAAACTTTGACGAAATTTACCGTAACACGCTCAAACTTTGCGGGGGTCCTATAACCCCCCTGAACTATTTAGTAGTGTATTTTTGTGACCATTATTTGCTTAGCTGGACCATTAACTCAGTCAATCCAAAGAGGGTGATTCACACGCGCCATTTATTATCTTAATTAATTTATTTTAACTCTCACTTTCTGCAATTTTTGCAAAAATAGCAAATTAGAGGCTATTTCTGCAATTATGGTTATTACTGCAAATCTGAAAATTTTGTGACCTCTAGCTTGTTCGTACAGCTATGACTGTAAAATTCATTAGTATCATTGTAGATCTTAAGAACTATACGGTTTAATGGCAATTTAAGGACATAATTAAATCCGCCATTGTTGACCGATAGACCTTCAATTTGAGTTTTAATTTTAGACCTCCATTGTTGATTTCTCCGAGTTCAAATTTGAGCAAATATGATATTAGTTGCTAATTGCTACGTGCTTGAAGGCTGACTTTGATCGATAAAACCCAAAGGAAAACCAGAAACTCCATTAAAGTTTCTTCGAAGTTCAAGTTTCAGATTTTTGGGTTGTCGCCAACGAGCTCCGTTTTAAGTGTATGATATATCAAAAGAATCAAAACGTTGAGACGAGATCATATCTAAAATTTGAAATGATTCGGACATGTTTTTAGGTGATTTTTCATCATTTTACAGCATCACATGTATGAAGATGATGAAGGTAGAACACATGTACGCGCTCAGTGCGCGTGTATTCATTTAGTGGTCCAACTAAGTAAATAAAGGTCACAAAAATACACTACTAAATAGTTCAAGGGTGTCATAGGACCCCCGTAAAGTTTGGGTGTGTTACAGTAATTTCGCCAAAGTTTAGATATGTTTTGAACCATTTTCCTTATAAAATATGCATATTCTATACAATAATGATACAGTTATTTTTAAAAAATAAAATAAAAGAGCACTTTTTAAAAAAAATAAAATAAAAGAGCAGTTTTAAAAAGAAAAAATAAAAAGAAAAAAGAAAAAAAAAGTAATAGAATATTTAAAAAATGGATCGAAATGGCCATTAGTGGAAATTAAAAGGGTAAACCACATAAAACCCACATCTTTAGAGTTCAATTATTCCTTAAGACACTAGTTTACCTAATTACATTTTTTATCACTTTTCATGCTTCGGTTATATGCATATTTCACGCTGATTGTATGTATCTCAGATACATGGACAACTAATGATGGAAATTTTAATTAACCAAATCCCTTAATACAATGCAAAAATCAAAGCATGTATATGTTTTTAATTTAATTTATTTTATTACTTTTTAAAAATAATAAATTCATTAATATAAGACGAAAACATGTATATCTTGGTTATGTAATTGGATTACTTTTCATCTAGTGTATCATTTTATATTATCTATATTAATTTCATGTATATTTTAATATATATCAAGTATTAAGTTCATGTATTTTTTTATATGTATCTAGTATTAATTTCATGTATTTAATTATATGTATCTAATAATTTCATGCATTTGTTTATATGTATCTAGTATTAATTTGATGTATCCAGTATCAATTTCATATAATATATCCAAAATACAGTGAATCCAGTATTAATTTGATGTATCCAATATAAATTTCATACAGTGAATCCAAAATACATGTATCTAGTATCAAGTTGCCCATCAAAACTTTAAGTACATGTATTCTGTGCATAGACATATGCTTAAAAAAAGAAAAAAATATCCATGTATCTGTGATGTATCCAATATCAATTTGGTGAATGTATCTGTGCACAAATATTTTTGATACATGTATCTGAGATGTATCCAGTATCAATTTCATACATTATATTTAAAATACAGTAAATTCAGTATTAATTTGATGTATCCAATATAAATTTCATATAGTGAATCAAAAATACATGTATCTCGTATCAAGTTGATCCATCAAAACTTTTGATACATGTATTTGTGCATAGATACATGCTTAAAAGAAGAAGAAGAAGATTTAGAATAAGAAGAAACACAAATTTGGCAGAATAAGAAGAAACACAGATTTGGCCGGAAAAACTCTATTTTTCCTGTGCCTATTTTTACCAAAAAAAGAGAAGAAATGAGAATCATCCAAACAAGCTGTAAATCTTGTTTCTCGTCATTGCTACCAGAGGATTCAGTAAGTAAGAAAAAGATAGAAATTGAGAATAGATTTGAGTTTCTTCTCTTTCAATCTTCATTGATTCTATTCTTAAAATTTTAAAAATATCAGCCCAATTAAAATTAATTAGGCTTTTATACCAACATTTTGCTAATTACAATCCATACCAACTATTTGAAAGCCAAGCAAAAAAAAAAAAAACCTCGCCTCACTCTCTCTCTCTCTCTCTCTCTTTTAGTTTTTTTGTTCTGTTTCTCTCTCTTTCTTTCTCGCCTTTCTCTCTCTTTTTCTTTCTGTTTTCTCTCTCTTTTTTCTTTCTTTTTTCTTTGTGTTTCCTCTCTTTTTTTTTTTTTTTTGTGATTATAACTTTTACCTCTTTCTCTTTCCTTTTTCTTTTTATTTAAATATTTTTTACCTCCCTCTTGTATTTTATATTTTTTCACACTTCTCTTTTCTCGTTCTCTGTGCTCTCTCCTTTTTCTCCTTTCACTCTTTTCTTCCTCGTTGGATAAGTTTGATGTTATTTCTCTCTTTCTCTCTCTTTCTTTTTGTATTTTTGTATTTTTTCTTCTCTCCCCCCCCCCCCCTCTCCTCTCTCTCTTTTTCTTCTTTCAGATACAATTGTATCAACGAATACAAATACAATTCGTATCAATGAAATATAATTTGTATTCAATTATATCAACGAATACAAATACAATTCGTATAACAAAATACAATTTGTATTCAATTGTATCAACGAATACAAATACAATTCGTATCAAGAAATAGAAAACACAATTTGTATCAACGAATACAATTTCTCTTTATCTCCTTTTGTATTATATATATTACAAATACAAATACAATTCGTATTAATGAAATACAATTTGTATTCAATTGTATCAACGAATACAAATGCAATTCGTATCAATAAATAAAAAATACAATTCGTATCAACGAATACGATTTCTCTTTCTCTCCTCTTTGTGTTATACATATATGTTATATACAAATACAAATATATCAATTGAGAATTGTATTTAGAGAAAAGGAGAGAAAGAGATGGAGGGAGGAAAAGAGGCAACGAGAGGGAGCGAGAGGGAGCGAGAGGGAAGAGAGGGGAGCGAGATTGGGGAGAGAGGGAGGAGAGTGGCGAGAGAGATAGATGGGAGAAGGAGAGGCTATATACCAATAATTTTGACTAATTGGCAAGGAGCGTAATTGATTTAAATTATAAGCATGGAGCGTAATTAGACCTCTAATGTTGGTGTGTTATGTAATTTTCCCTTCTTGAAAAGCATGCCCAACAAATATCAGACAGATGGATTTGTTAATTATTTATATTGATTTATTGTGATCTCATCAACCAACAACACATAGTAAACATGTGAAATTGAACAAGATTTGCAGAAAAATCTCCCAGAGAAATTATCACGACCCAA
Organism: Jaltomata sinuosa; assembly: GCA_003996215.1. Classification (NCBI taxonomy): domain Eukaryota; kingdom Viridiplantae; phylum Streptophyta; class Magnoliopsida; order Solanales; family Solanaceae; genus Jaltomata; species Jaltomata sinuosa. The sequence continues at coordinate 1,780,903 of QJPP01007186.1, read as the reverse complement.
CCCGTCGTGAGTGACACCCACCCAACCCCCGAATGAGCGAACCAATAGAGTTCCACCCTTGCCTAGACTAACAGCCTAAAAAAAGCAAGCATCAAAGTAAACTAGCAATGAAAATAAGATCAACTACTCAAAAACTTATCATGATTAATTATCTGCGGAAAATCCCACCTAGGAACTGAAAGTCATCGTACCAAACATCAATACCAAATCTAGAGTACGGGGATGCAACCCCAAACAAAATAAGAAATAGGTTTTAAGTCCGAACAAATGGGCTAAAACTCTAATGATAATCCCAAGGTAGCTCGAATCGACAGCTCACCCTTGAAGATCGAAAATGTCGGTGCTAAATCTGAGGTCTCGTCTCAGCCGCTGGAAGATTTCCTGTACTCACAAAAAAAAAGACAAGTTCAGTATCAGTATACCAGCACTGTGTACTGGTAGGATCATCAGCCAGTATTCAAGAAAACAGTATATAAATAGTACGCAAAATCCAGTAACAAGTATGTCAAACATGCAACAAATATCACAGGCATCTCTAGACTACATGTCTCTACCTAGATTATTACCGCATGAATCCATCTCTTACAGTTCTATTCCACCAACAAAAAACCATAACCACACCTTACCGTCTAGCCTGGACCCACCCTGAAATCCCCTCTAGACAATACCACAAGTAATTATTCAACCTGGCCTAAACCAAGACCAACTCAACAGTCATACAACAGTTCCCGACCACTCAAGGACCACCAATCAATAACACTTTTTAATAACAACCTGGTCCACTCACGGAACCAATATTAAGTATCACATAAAGTAAAATAACTCGGTCCACACACGGACCAATAACAATTAATGTAATATAAAAATCACCATACAATATGCAATAAAGTAAACCCGTACCAGGCGTGGTACCCGTGCCAACCGAATGTTATACCCATGCCAACCATGTGTTATACCCATACCAGGCGTGGTACCCGAGCTAATCAAATGTCAACAACCACAGTCAATATGTGAACACACACAACTTGTAAAGCCAACAAGTAAACACCATTCAAACATAGACTGTAAACTGAACTTAGACATTCCACACAATTCTCCTAAGATATGTAATGCACACAATTACTTAGACAACGAGTACAATAAATATACACATTCGCAGAAATAAGACAGTAATCACCTACCTCGAAATGATCCAAGCTCTATTCAACTCGAGCTTTCCCGTATTCCGGATTCCTCTCGCGTTCTTGGTCTAAAAATAACACATAATACCTACAATTAACATAGATGCATGTATATTACCCGGATTATACCAAATCTCCAAACCCCAGGCCATCCATGATCATTCCACCCTTTTTCCCGGGCTTTTCACCGTTAATTCTCCTAGTCTTATCATTCTTTACGGATAAAATAGGAAATTAGACAACCTATGATCATTTTAATGTACTTAAATCAACACCCAAGAACATACATGCTTGGGAACCCCCTTCTTCCCCGAATTCCATCATCCCTAGGTCATTTCAACATTTTCCCAATTTCCCTTCTAGCAATTCTACCGCATAGGAAACGTATTACAAAGTGTGGAAAACGAAAACCTTACCTTATAAATGATTTTTGGTGGAGGAATGAAGAAAATTGCCTGAAATTTTTCCAGCCCTTCTCCAAAACAAACTTGTGAAAACTGAATGTTTTGAGAGCTGTTTCTGCATTAAAAACCCGTCGGCCCGCTATTAAGGTCCCCGCTCCGCTATAGCGGTTCCGCTATAAAGGCCATTTACCGCTATAGCGGTCTTAAGTGAGTTGACCGCCCCTTGACCGCCGCTATAGCGATAATTTCCACCGCTATAGTGGTGATCGCTTACGCGCCTGACAGTGCTCATCACGGACAGAATGTATGGAAATCTGCCAGTTTTGGCCATTTCACAACACACTTGGTTTTCCCGATGCCTGAAACAACCCTTTCACGTCAAACGCGATTCCAGGAGTTCTACTAATCCAAAAGCGAATCCGAAAAGTTCTTCGGACTCATTTATGTCTTGGCTACATGAAAAACTAGCTTAATCTAAGACACCTAAATCCATTTTTACCCGGATTTCCCTAGACTCTACCTCGCTCCACAACCAGTTAAGACTAGCTTAGCCCAAAATTTCAAACTCCCAAACTCGGAGTTTTCTAACTCTAACACTTGGCATGATTGGTCTACTCGTAATGACGGACCCGGTCATTACAACAGATACCAATTTACCTATCGTTCATCCCTGAACGATCAAACTCAAAATTACAAAAATAAAAGGAAGGAAGTGTAGTACCTGAATCCTCAAACAGTTAAGGGTACTTGTCCTGCATGTCCTTCTCGGTTTCCCAAGTGGCTTCCTCAACCGGACGATGCTTCCACTGAACCTTCACCATGTCAATCACCTTTGTCCTCAACCTTCGGACATCCCGAGCAAGAATCAAAATGGGTTCCTCCTCATAACGAAGATCTTTATCAAAAAGTACTTCATCCCACTTGATGATGTAGTCCCCATCCCCATGGTATCGCTTGAGCATGGATACATGGTATACCGGATGGACGCCTGACAAACTAGGTGGTAGTGCTAACTTGTAAGCCACTGGCCCTACAATCTCGAGGACCTCAAACGGACCGATAAACTGAGGGCTAAGCTTGCCCTTCTTACCAAACCACATAACCCCTTTTATTGGTGATACTTTCAACAACACTTGTTCACCAACCTGAAAATCCATGTCCCGGACCTTGTGGTATGCATACTCTTTCTGCCTGCTTTGGTCCCGGACCTTGTGGTCTGCATACTCTTTCTGCCTGCTTTGAGCAGCCAGCAACTTGGTCTGTATGCCCCTTACCTTTTCCTGCGCTTCCTTCACTAAGTCTACGCCCAGAGGCTTCACATCACCTTCCTCAAACCACCCAACCGGTGATCTGCAGTTTCTCTCATACAGGGCCTCGAACGGTGCCATATTGTTACTGGAGTGGTAGCTATTATTATACGAGAATTCGTACAATGGTAGAAACTGGTCCTAATGACCACCGAAGTCCATTACACATGCTCTCAACATGTCCTCCAATACCTAAATCATCCTCTCCCGACTGACCATCAGTCTGAGAGTGGAAGGATGTGCTAAAGGTGAGTTGTGTACCCAACTCTTCATGTAACTTGCCCCAGAACTTAGAAGTAAACTGCGTACCCCTGTCTGAAATGATGGACAGTGGCACCCCATGCAGTCTCACAATCTCCTTCATGTAGATCTTTGCCAATTACTGTGAATTGTAATCTACCCTGACCGGAATAAAATGAGCGGACTTGGTCAGCCTGTCAACAATGACCCAAAATGAGTTATACTTCCCCAATATCTTGGGAAGACCCACCACAAAATCCATGGCTATCCTCTCCCACTTCCACTCTGGAATTGGCATCCTCTGAAGTAGTCCTGCAGGTCTCTGATGTTCATATTTTACCTGCTGGCAATTCTGACACTTGGACACAAAATCAACTATGTACCTTTTCATCCCGGGCCACCAGTAACGCTGCCTCGAGTTCCTGTACATTTTGGTTACACCCGGATGGATCGAGTACCGCGAACCATGAGCTTCTGTCAGAATTTTTGGAATCATATCATCAACCCGAGGAACACAAATCCTCTCCCTAAAATGCAATACACCACCAGAGTCTATCATGACATCCCTGGACTCCCCCAATATTACGTTGCCTCGCAATTTACCCAGTTTCGGATCCTAAAACTGTTTCGCCTTTATTTCCTCTATGAAGGTGGCATTGACCTCAATGCTGGCCAACAACCCACCTTGATCTGAAACACCCAAGTGCATGAACTTGGCCTCCAAAGCCCGAATTTCCTTAGCCAATGGTCGTTTGGATTCCCCCAAACAAGCTAAGCTACCCATGCTAATAGTTTTCTGGCTCAATGCGTCTGCCACCACATTAGCCTTACCCGAATGGTACTGAATTGGGCACATCATAATCCTTCAATAACTTCATCCATCTCCTTTGCCTCAGATTCAAATCCTTTTGAGTAAAAACGTGTTTCATATTGCGATGATCTGTGAATACTTCACATTTGACACCATAAAGGTAGTGTCTCCAAATTTTCAAAGCAAAAACCACCGCTGCCAACTCTAAATCGTGAGTCGGGTAATTCCTCTCATACACCTTCAACTGCATGGATGCATTGGCTATCACATTCCTATCCTGCATCAACACAGCACCCAAACCAGAATGTGAAGCATCAAAGTAAACAACAAAGTCTTTACCTTCAATCGGTAAGGACAAAATAGAGGTTGTGGTCAAAAGTGTCTTAAGCTTTTCGAAGCTCTCCTCGCACTTGTCGGACCACACAAACGGTACCTTCTTCTGTGTCAACCTGGTCAGGTAAGTAGCAATAGAAGCAAAGTTCTTCACAAACCTCCGGTAGTACCCCGGGAGCCCAACAAAATTTCTCACCTCTGTCACAGAGCTAGGTCGGACCCAACTCTTAACTGCCTTAATTTTTTGGAGATCTACCATCACCCCCTTTTTTGACACCACATGCCCCAAAAATGCCACAGAAGTCAACCAAAACTCACACTTAGTGAATTTTGCATAAAGCTTTTGGTGCCTCAAGATGTCCAGCACAATGTGAAGATGATTAACATGCTCTTCCCTACTCTTAGAGTAGATCAAAATATCGTCAATGAACACGATAACAAAAGAATCGAAGTAGGACTTAAACACCCCATTCATCAAACTCATGAATGTTGTCGACGCATTGGTCAAACCAAACGACATTACTAGAAACTCGTAATGTCCATACCGAGTCCAAAAAGCAGTTTTTGGAATATCCTCAGGTCTAATTTTCAACTGATGGTACCCCGACCTCAAGTCAATTTTCGAAAACACCGATGCACCCTGAAGCTGGTCAAACAAATCATCTATCCGGGGTAAAGGATACTTATTCCGGATGGTCACCTTGTTCAACTGTCTGTAGTCTATGCACATCCGCATACTACCATCCTTCTTTTTCACAAACAAAACTGAAGCCCCCCAAGGTGAAGCACTGGGATGTATAAATCCCTTATCTAAGAGTTCCTGCAGCTGAGTCTTAAGTTCCCTTAACTCTACCAGAGCCATTCGATACGGAGGAATAGAGATGGGACGAGTTTCTGGCTCCAAATCGATATAAAAATCTATGTCTATGTCCGGAGGCATACCAGGAAAGTCTGATGGAAACACCTCTACAAATTCGTAAACCACTGGAACTGACTCAATAGGAGGAGACTCCACACTATCATCCCGGAGATGAGCCAAGAAGGCTAGACACCTCCTCCCCACTAGCTTCCTAGCCCGGACAAATGATATTATCTTAACTGGCTTGGGCCTGTACACACCCTCCCACTCTAGCCTATCCTTACCCGAAATTTCTAGAGTCACAGTTTTGGTGTTACAGTTTAACACAGCATGATACGGAGACAGTCAGGTCATACCCAAGATAATATCGAAATCAGTCATATCCAGAATTACTAAATCTACCCAAGTACGTAACCCCATAATTACTACAGAACAGTCATGATACACATGAGTCACAATCATCGACTCTCTAACCGGGGTAGATACATGGATAGGGGAATTAAGGATATCGCAATTCAAATCTAGACCCAATGGAAAACTAACAGACACATAAGAATATGTAGATCCTGGGTCAAATAATACTGAAGCCATTTTATCACAGACAAGAATAGTACATGTGATCACTGCATCTGAGGCTTCCGCCTTGGTTCTTCTTGGAAAAGCATAGCAATGTGCCCGATCATCACTTCGGGCAACTTCCCGGGCCGGCTGCGCCACACCCCTGCCTGCGCCGTCGTTCCCCCGGTCTCCCTGACCTCCCTGTAAATTACCTCTCCCACCCTGTGGATGACCCCTAGCATTACCACTTCTGCCTGCCGGAACCACTGCTCTAGTCTGCTGCTGACCCTGATTACCTGCCTGCCTATGTAGACACTTCCTCTTAAAGTGGCCCAACTCACCACAATGGAAGCAACCACGGTCCAAAGTAGGCCTTCTAGCTGATGTATATGATGCTCCCTGGCCTCTAGGAGCTGAAGACTGAGCTCCCTGACGACCACCTGTAGTAGCTGGCAGAGCTGACTGAATAGGACGGGCCGAGTAAGCTTGTTTATGTTGGCCCCTGGAGTACGAACCACCAAAATTTCCCTCATTCTGGGGCATCTTGGCTAAAGCCTTAGCCTGCCCCGCTTGCTTAACTCCCTCTATCTTCTTCACATAATCCACCACATCATTAAAACCTTTTCCTGAAAGTCATATGCACCGACAGTACCTGCAGTTCACTACTCAGACCCTTGATGAATAATCAAACCCGTTCCTCCTCAGAACCAAACATCTGTGTAGCAAAATGAGACAACGCATGAAACTTAGTCTCATAAGCTGAGACCGACATGCCACCCTGCTCCAAGTTCAGAAACTCATCCTTCTTTCGGTCTCTCAAAGTACGGGGAACGTACTTCTCTAGAAATAATGCATGGAACTGCTCCCAAGTCAGTGGAGGTAAGATAGATGACCGACACTCAACATGAGACCTCCACCACTGTTTGGCATCACCCTGCAGCTAAAAGGTGACAAACTCAACCCCATGTTGACGTACAATACCCAACTTGTGCAACCTCTCATGGCAATCCAGGATGAACTCATAGGCATCCTCCTTGTCTGTACCCTGAAACATCGGAGGTTTCAGCTTAAGGAACTTAGTCAGCACTTCATGCTCATTACCAGTCATCACTGGGACTAGCATTGGCCTGAGGAGATCATTTGTGCCCGAAGCTGCATCCATCCTTAGCGCTGTAGTAACTGCGGGCTGAGTATCCGAGGCCTGATTTGCATAAGATGCGGGTATGGCTCCAACACAAACTAACCCACTCAAAATATTCCGCGCCTGCTTAAAAGCTTCCGGTGTCATAGTAGGAAGGCCTGCACCCCCAACTGGTGCAGCCTCCTCTTGAGCTCCTTCATCTTCCACAACCACTTCCACCTCTTCTGCCACAGGATCCTGAGGTGGGGGAGGGGTTGCCCCGCGATGCTCGGTCGCAGCTCAAGCTCCACCCCTGGCGGGTGTGGCTCTAGTGTGCCCTCTGCCCCTTCCCCTACCTATGCCGCGAACTACCAGGCCCGCTGCTGGGACCGCTGGCCTTGCTCCATTATTCTTTATAGTAACCATAGCGGATAGAAGAGTGAATGAAGTTAGATACCAATTCGTATCACCAGATACCAATTGGAATCGAGTTATAGCACGAAGGAAAAGAAGAAGAGATAGTTTTTCCCAAAGCCTTGTAGCCTCTCAAAGAAAAGTACGGACGTCTCCGCACCATTCTGCAAGACTCTACTAGACCTGTTTGGTACAACGAGATCAACGAACCTAGGCTCTGATACCATCTTTGTCATGACCCAACCCGTCGTCAGTGGCCCCCACCCAACCCCCGAATGAGCAAACCAATAGAGTTCCACCCTTGCCTAGACTAACAGCCTAAAACCAGCAAGTATCAAAGTAAACTAGCAATGAAAATAAGATCAACTACTCAAAAACTTATCATGATTAATTATCTGCGGAAAATACCACCTAGGAATTGAAAGTCATCGTACTAAACATCAATACCAAATCTAGAGTACGGGGATGCAACCCCAAATAAAATAAGAAATAATTTTTAAGTCCGAACAAATGGACTAAAACTCTAATGATAATCCCAAGGTAGCTCGAATCGACAGCTCACCCTTGAAGATTGGAAACGTCGGTGCTAAATCTGAGGTTTCGTCTCAGCCGCTGGAAGATTTCTTGTACTCACCAAAAGAAAGATAAGTGCAGTATCAGTACACCACCACTGTGTACTGGTAGGATCATCAGCCAGTATTCAATAAAATAGTATATAAATAGTACGCAAAATCCAGTAACACGTATGGCAAACATGCAACAAATATCACAGGCATCTCTAGACTACAGGTCTCTACCTAACTTGTTACCGCATGAATCCATCTCTTACAGTTCTATTCCACCAACAAGAAACCATAACCACACCTTACCGTCTAGCCCGGACCCACCCTGGAATCCCCTCTAGACAATACCACAATTAATTGTTCAATCCGGCCTAAACCAAGACCAACTCAACAGTCATACAACAGTTCCCACCCACTCAAGGACCACCAATCAATAGCACTTTTCAATAATAATCCGGTCCGCCCATGGAACCAATATTAAGTATCACATTAAGTAAAATAACCCGGTCCACACACGGACCAATAACAATCAATGTAATATAAAAATCACCATGCAATATGCAATAAAGTAAACCCGTACCAGGCGTGGTACCCGTGCCAATCGAATGTTATACCCGTACCAGATGTGGTACCCATGCCAATCATGTGTTATACCCGTACCAGGTGTGGTACCCGAGCCAACCGAATGTCAACAACCACAGTCAATATGTGAACACACACAACTTGTAAAGCCAACAAGTAAACACCATTCAAACATAGATTGTAAACCGAACTTAGACATTCCATACAATTCCCCTAAGCAATGTAATGCACACAATTACTTAGACAACAAGTACAATAAATATACACATTCACAGAAATACGACAGCCATCACCTACCTCTAAATGATAAAAGCTCTATTCAACCCGAGCTTTCCTGTGTTCCAGATTCCTCTCGCGTTCTTGGTCTAAAAATAACACATAATATATACAATTAACATACAGGCCTGTACATTACCCGGATTATACCAAATCCTCAAACCCCAAGCCACCCATGATCATTCCACCCTTTTTCCCTGGCTTTCCACCGTTAATTCTCCTAGTCTTATCATTCTTTACGGACAAAACAGGAAATTAGATAACCTATGATCATTTTAATGTACTTAAATCAACACCCAAGAACATACATGCTTGGGAACCCCCATCTTCCCCGAATTCCATCATTCCTAGGTCATTCCAACCTTTCTCCAATTTCCTTCCTAGCAATTCTACTACATAGGAAACGTATTACAAAGTGTGGGGAACGAAAACCTTACCTTAGGAATGAATTTTGGCGGAGGAATGAAGAAAATCGCTTGAAATTCGCTCAGCCCTTCTCCAAAACAAACTTGTGAAAACTGAATGTTTTGAGAGCTATTTCTGCATTAAAAACCCGTCGGCCTGCTATAGCGGTTCCCGCTCTGCTATAGCGGTCTTAAGTGAGTTGACCGCCGCTAAAGCGGTAATTTGCACCGCTATCGCGCCTGACAGCGCCCGTCACGGATAGAATATCCGTAAATCTATCAGTTTTGGCCATTTCACAACACACTTGGTTTTTCCGACGCCTGAAACAACCCCTTCATGTCAAACGCGATTTCAGGAGTTCTACTAACCCAAAAGCGATTCTGAAAATTCCCACGGACTCCTTTATGTCTTGGCTATGCGAAAAACCAGCTTAATCCAAGACACCTAAATTCATTTTTACCCAGATTTTCCTAGACTCTACCTCGCGCCAAAACAGGCCGAGGCTAGCCTTGCCCAGAATTTCATACTCCCAAACTCAGAGTTTTCTAACTCTAACACTTGGCATGATTGGTCTACCCGTAATGACGGACTCGGTCGTTACAGAAACAAGAAAGATAAAACACATGAGAAGGGAAAGAGTTGAGAGAAACCAAATATTTTAGGAGAGAAAATCTTAAATTGGATGGTTTGAATTTGGGAGGAACATGATTTACGCCATTGGAGAGGGAATCTGCTTTGATGATGTATCTGATATAAAGAAGGGAATATCTGATAAGATGTGGTATATTAAATAATTAAAATAAACTGATGAGAGAAATAATAGATATGCTAGGGATGTTTAGTTCTTCAGGTAATTTGACCAAGTGGTCATTTTATGGGCCAAGTTTAAAAAGACTATTTTGGGTGAAATTTGTTTGCCAAAATGGACAGCCCATGTCCTTTTCCCATTCTTTAAGGTAATCATGCCTAAAAAAAGCCCATCCCTTGGAGGTCTCTACTCTCTAGAAATCGAATAAACATCACAGAAGGAAAGAAGGGAAAAGGACATGGGTTATCCATTCTAGCAAAGAAATGCCACCTAAAATAATTTTTTCAAACTTATTTCATTATGTGGCCATTCGGCCCATAATAATTCTTTCCCATGAGTCTTTTCCTTTTTGGGCCATTTCAACCCATAGTTTCATTTTTTTTGTTTTGGCCCCATTTTTAATTTGTTTGTTTTGATTTTTTTTGTTTCGTTATAATTTTTTTGGACAAAAAAATTTACTTTTTAAAAAAAAATTAAAAAATTATATAAAAATTGTATAATTACTGTATAGAATATGTATTTTGTATATGATATGTGTAGTAATTGAAATATTATTGAATATAATATGTATCTCTATAAAATGTGTAGTTATTGTATAAAATATGTATATGTATGTGTGTATAGAAACTGTTCAATTATTATATAAAATACATACCTAAATAATTATTGCAACTAAAAGTTGTATAGAATGTGTATAGAAATTGTAAAACTGTTGTATAGGATGTGTATATTATATATGATGTGTATAGAAATTGTATTATTACTGTATAAAATGTGTATATGTATAAGATGTGTATAGAAATACTATTATAGTTGAATAAAATATGAATATGTATCATTGTTATAGAAAATATGTTATTTTTGTATTTGATTAATAAAAAAAAGAATAGCAATTACAATATCACAAATTTGTATTTGATTGTTAAAAAAAAAACTATAAATTTTTAATTGGTTATTTTTTTGTTAGAATTAAAAAATAATAATAGAAAAGCAGTACAACAAAGCAACACAAAAAAGAAAGCAGTAGCTGTCAAAAATAAAAGGTAACAAAAAAAATAAAAATAAAGAAGCATCAGCCAAAGAAAACAAAAAGAAGAAGAAGAAGCATCATTGAAACCAAAAAGTAACAAAACAATCAGAAAAAATGTGAGAATGCCTAGAAATGAAATTTTAATTTCCTGGCCATTTATGTGACATTAATTTCAACCGATAAATTATTTTTGTTCATTCCCCAGGAAAGTATTAGGAGAATTTCTATGTCGTATAGTAGCTCGTCAAAATAATAGTCAGTAAATATATAACTTTTGTATACTAATTTATATACACATTTTATATATAATTGGTATATGGTTTTTGTTTGTATAACTAGCATTTGGATTAGTTTTGGTGAGCGACCAAATATATAAGTATGTAACTTTCTCAAGAATTAGGTCTTTAGGCCCAATGATGCAGCTTTTGGAGATTATTATTTTTTTGGCTTTTTAGTTACAATTTGTTTCAGGCCATTCATTTTGAAATTCAAGTTACTTGTCATGTAGCATAGACTACAAAGTTTCAAAAACTTTAGAAATGTTTATTAAAATGTCTCAAACTAGTTAAGAGAATGAGTTGATTTTTCCTTATATATGATTTTAGGGCAATTTAACTTATGAGTAATCTTTTAGAATTGAGTTATAAGGTCTAATTTGTTTATTTTTAGACACATCAAAATTAGATTTGTCCCTATTCTTTGTTTAATTTTTTTAAAAAAAAAACAAATCATGGATCAGAGTCCTTTTTTATTTTTATTAAATAAAAAAAAGTCTTGATGGGCTCAAAGTGAACCCACCACAAATCAAACAACAACAATATATACAACTTGATCCGGTCCAAAAGTTACCAAATTCAGGTGAGATAAAACAAAACCCTAAAACATAGGGTTTCCTAATCTGCTCCTCACTCTTCTCTTCTACTCTTTCTCTTTCTCACCGCATTTGAGGATGTCTCTGATGGCCATTTCAAACGCTGGTCTCCGACTGTTTAACCAATATTGAGCTCTCATGTTATATTGTTCATTTGCAAAATCCTGTATGCGGGAGAGTGTTAGAATGTCTCACATCGATACAATGAATGAGTTATCATTTTTCTTATATGATGTTGGTTGCTCATCATTTCATAAGCTAGATCGTGAAGTTAAGTTCGTCTCAAGGTATTCTTTTTATAAAAAAAGGCTGGCAAGGGCTCTAGCCATGAAATTAGTCACTGATACTTGCGTTAAAGTAGGTTCGTTAAGATATATTGTCAGTCCTGGATCTCGCGTGAAAATGAGATAATTCGTACATTGGATGACCTTTTAACTAGGCGTGTTTGAGTTGTTCTCATAGCCAATCTCAAACTCGAATAAAGGAGGATCTTGTGATAGGCTGACATCACAATACTCGTCAATTTATAATGAACCCTCATAATATAGATATCATGGAAGAAAGTTTCCTCTTATTATTTATTACGAAGAAGAGATGTGACAAGCATTGAACAATAAAGGATGCATATATAATATTCACTACATTAGCAGCTCTATGTGTGTTGTCAATATCTCTACGTGTAATTCGGTAAGACCTAAAATTTCTCCTAATTCTTTCTTTTTCTAGAAATAAGGATAAAAAGATTTGATTGATTATATATATCTTTTCATTTTTCTTCAGCATTTTGAGTTGATGAACTAAATCAGATAGTTATATAAGTGAAAGAAAATCGCAAAGGCGGTCAAAAATAAATATTATACTAAACTATCTGTCATTTCATTAGGACAGAAGTCAAGATTTTTGTCTACCAGATAGAATTAAGTTATAAAGCTTCAATCAGCTAATTAAGTTACAAACTTTAAGTAAGCCAATAGCGGTAGACCCCAATCAAGCTACCATTCTTTTTCAAAGAAGTTTTGGGACTTCTTGTGATCTCTGAATATTAAAAATAAATATAAATATTTTATTCGCAAATGTATTCTGAATGTGCTACCTGTTAATTATACTATCTTTAGAAGGTTAAAAAATAGTTGTGATGCGTGTAAGGTGTGTGATATAGAAAGTGAAACTATTGATCATATGCTTTTTAGATGTCCTAAAGCTCAACTAGTATGGAAAATGTGTCATATAAATTGACCTAATATTAAAAATATAACGGATTTTGCTAGATGGTGGAATAAAACGTTTGCTAATACTAATCAATATCCCGAGTCTATTGAGCTTACTAATTTAAGTGTATTCATAATGTGGCAAATTTGAAAGGCAAAAAATGCTATGAGCTTTATTGAAGATATTTGTGAACCCAGTGATATTGTTAACAAAGCATTGTTTGACTTCCAAGAATATAAGAGTAATTTGCTTACTAATGTTTCTCATCCACTTGTACCTGATTGTACTACTAACAAAATGATAATTGTGGCACAAGATTATATGATTATGTTTGCAAATGCCAGACTACATAAGGAGAAGAATATGACAAGCATTGGAACGGCGGCTATGAATAGCCTTGGAAACTTGCTTCAAGCCTTTGGTACCCCAATTCAACTTGTTGGGAAGGCCATTACCGCTGAAGCACTAGCAATTCGAACAGCATTGGAAAACGCTCAAGAAAATGGATGGAAAAAGGTGCAACTCCTATCAGACGCAAAAAATGTGGTGGATATGATCCTGAAGAAGCATGTAGCTTCATGGGAGATTGAGACTACATGTGAAGATATTTGAAAGTTAATGAATTTATTTGAAGATGTTCAAATTTTATTTTCTATATATTCGTAGATTTTGAAATATGCTAGCGCATAATCTAGCTAGATTTGCTATTTCATTGTTAGATAAGTTTGTTTGGTTTTCCTTTTTTCCTACTTGAATTGTAAATGATGCTATTGCATCTTTTAACTCTCTAAAACCGTTTATGAAGTAATATAGTAAGGTTGTTTGGTGTTTTAAAAAAAAGAGACTATACAGTTTTTTTTACTAGTTTCATTTTCTTTTTGAATTGCCTATTTTTGTTTTCCTTTTATCTGGCTCTTTTTTCCTATCACTATATGGGATAACTTAGATCTTTTCCTTAAAATTGTGAAATATGTTATAACAAACTTGTGGTTATATCAATCATTTGTACCTTGTTTATTCAAGTTAATTTCATCTTAAATTCACTTTTCTATAACACACAAATTTCTAATAAGAACAAATCGATTATATTATTGTCAAACCCAAACATTGAACTTATTAATAAAGTGTAATAAAGCAACTTATTAATAAAGTGGGATAGGCGGAATTTTATCTCTATCAAGAGCATTTCCTCCTTTAGTGAGCTTTGGAGCATGAATTCAAATTATTCGCGGCTCCAAAACAAATACTCGATACAAGGTGAACCCCTCATTGCCCTCCCCCCTCCAAAAAAAAATAAAAAAATAATAATAATAATAATAATAACCAATTACTATAAGTTGAATGACCAACAAAAAGATTCTTGTCAAACATTGTACTTAATAAAGTGTAATTAAACAATTGCACCCTCGAATTATGGTGGAATGGAGAGGATCCGACTATTCTTATTTAGAGGTCTCGAATCCAAGCTTAGGAATGAAAAAAAAATAGCGAGCGTCTTCACTATTATGTGACACGAATTTGAATTAATTGAAGCCCCATAATGAATACCAGACATCGAGCAGAAAATTAAAAATAAAAAAAAATCTTACACCCCATCTCTCTATCTCTCTGTGTGGACAATAGACAGAAGTGGGGATTAGAGTCCAAAAAGCCATTAAATGGAAGGACCATTTGAGAATGACAACACAATGGCAGTGCCTTCAATTTCTCACAGTGCAAAATATACGCTGCTATTATATACGAACATTAAACAATAAAACAAAACAATATAGGGGAATTAAGGCGCTACAGTTCACAGAGTAAAATAGACTCTGCTTCTGCACAAAATGCTACTACTAAATGACATTTTTGGAAAATGCAGTATGTAACCATAAGGTCACGGGTTCAAGCCTTGAAAATAGCTTCTGACAGAAATATAAGATAAGACTGCGTACAATAAACTCATGTGGTCGGGCCCTTTCCCGAACCCTGTGCATCGGGCTGCCTAGTATATTGTACTCCCTCCGTTTTATTTTACTTGTCCATTTTAACAAATCAACGAGAATTTTATTTCCCCCCCCTTCATACTAGCCTTAGTTTTAAATTACAACATAAAGTAGAAGTTGCCAAATTTTAAAGTTTCAAAGTATAATTAACAAAATTAATTTAATAAAATACATTTGTAATAAATTTTCTTTTAAGAAATATGTCAGATTAATATGGACCAGATATTAAGAAACGAAGAAAGTAACAGAGTAAAAGAATAATTAGAAAAGGAATAGTCAACAGTTGAAGACAATCAGTACTGTAATTTTAGGGAATTGTTTTATGTTCTTTCCCTTTCTCCCCTTCTGTACTTTTCTGTCCCTATTTATTTTATGGTCAAACCCTTATTTAATGCTTACTATTCTATTTAATGCAACCATCCATACCCCAGCTCTGTTTTTCCTCTTTTGCCCATTTCTTGAAATTTGATGCATATTTCCATTTTAGATCATTTAAAAAGATCACTCATTTTGGCTCCATTTCTTTTTTAATTCTTGATTTTCATGCTTATTATCTCCTTTGTCTCAATTTATATGACCTAATTTAACTTAGCATGAACTTTAAAAAAGAAGAAAAGATTTTAGAACTTGCAATCTAAAATAAATTTTAAATGTTTATGTGGCTATAAATTATTTTATCAAGGGTAAAATGAACATTTTAAAATTAAACTGTTACTAAATATAGAAATATGTCATTTTTTTTAGATTAATTAAAAAGAAAAGTGAGTCATATAAAGTGGAACAGATGGAATATTAGTATTACTTTCTCCGGTCCACTATACTTATTGTTCTTACAAAAAATAAATAATTTAATATATTTCTTTCGTCCGCTTTTACTTGTTTAATTTTAAAAAAGGAGATAATTTATCACTTCATTTCTAATTTATTCTTATTATTAACCATAGTTATTTTCAAATACATTTTTTAAAGCATTAAATTTATTATATTCAATGGGTATAATAAAATTATTATTTTATTTATTGTTTGTGACAAGTCAATACTGAACAAGTAGAAATGGACAGAGAGAGTAATTGTTATTTTAGAAAATTAAAATATAATTAACTATTAATTTAATTTCACCTTTATCCTTACTTAATAAATATGGAGAGAAATTAATGTGGTGAAATGAAAGTATTATTAATTGAGATCAACGAATAAATAAGAATAATTTAGTCAAATTATTTTTTAGTTAATATTTTTGTAAAGAGTGTACAAAAAGAAATATGACAAGTTAATATTATTTTTAATCGCAGAAACTGAAAATTAATCGGGTGTGAATTTTATCTACAAAAAGTGGCCAACAACAAACGCATACAAATAAACTTGGAACATTAATGCTCAAATTTTTTCTTCCGATAGAATTATGTAAATCAACGTTGTCGAACATGCCAAATCGCATGAAATTTATCATGTAGAATAATTTTATAATAATTTAAGTGTCTAATTAAAAAAAACGCACGACTTATAGTTAATGTGAGAATTTTGCAAAAAATATCTGTTAAAAAGGAGAAACCAAAACAAAGTGCACCATGTTTGTTACACCTTTTACAATAGTCTTGCTCAATTATGAAAACTTTTATCATTAGAATTATGATAAAGTGAGTATGTACCTTTCTTCCCCACCCTCCAGGACAAATTAATAATATAGCTACACCTCAGTATATATGAAAGAAGAGTAATGATGAAAAGTACAAAGCATGCAAACTTTGTCTAGCTTCTTATAAAGGGTGATTGGTGGCCCTACTATTTACAAGCATTCACTAATTATAAAGTTGTAAGATTATACGTAAATATATACTAAATAGATTAAGTGCATAAATTATAAACGGAGACCTTACCGATTCTTCTTGTAACGTAAGATTGGAACGAATCGTGACTCTAGTTACTGATCGATGATGTTTATTAGAATATAATCTCTTATAACACAATCTAAATCCTCATGATTTGCGATAGCATAGGAAGAGGAGAGTGTGGAATGAGGACTATCTCTCTATAACTTTCAAACGTTAATAATAATTTGAAGAATAAGTATTTAATGCTAAGAGTAAAACGTGAAAAAAATATTTTTTTCTTGATATACGAAAAGTGATAAGTGTTGGGTCATGTGAGCATTTTAATATTATATTATGTAATATATTAGGTGCCTCATTACTACATTTTATTGTGCTAAAATTATAGGGGCATTTGTGGCATCTCTTTGTGACTTATATGTCTAATTACTTACATCAATTGTGGTAGAATGTGGTCATTAGTGTTTTTTTAACTTTTATAACCACTAACTCATTTCATTCATCATTCTACGTCCTCTTTATGCCTTGTAACCTATGCAACCTCTAAGGCATTATTCTTTTATTTATTTATCCACATTATTACATCACCTTCTTCCTATTCATTACAAGAAAGAATTCTTCACGTATAAATAGTGGTGGTTTTGCATTATATTGCATAGATAAGTAAAAAAAAATATTGTGTTTATATTTTGAGGTTAGTGTAGTGAAAGAGAAAGCTGAGACAAAGAAAATATTTTAAGTCTCCAACTAAATTCACTATACAAAAGAGAGTAATTATATGTTGAAGGAAGATGCAGAGTTTTGGACTCTTCAATTAATTCGGAGTTGTTTGAGTTGTATGACGTTGTTGGGCTATTGTATTTTGGAGGGGACAAGTTAAGAGTGATGCCGTTGAATTGATATAGATTATGCTACAGTGAGCTTGAATCTTCTTAAAGAGAACGAGATATTCACTCCTCCGTCTGAATTTTGTTTATATAATTTTATTTATATTATTTTTCAACTGTAATTATTATAATTTATGGTATATTACACCAAACTTAAATAAAATTAAAAATATATTTTTAACACCCTGAACAAATAAAAATAAATGGAGGAAGTAATTTTTTGAAAAATTGGCAAGACATGGGACAAAGAGCATGAGTATGATAGTTATGTTTTTGATAAAACCAAGAAAACAAACTCTTGTTTTTTACCATCTGTCCCTTCTTACACTGAAAATGACATTTCGAATCCTCATTTAATTGAACGCCCAATTATACCCATTTATCACCCTTTTCTTACGTCTTCTTTCAAACACCCCAAAGGCTCCTCTTTTCACTATAAATAACCACATAATATTTTCATTATTTCTCGTGTTATACCTTAAATATGGTGCCTATATTATTAGTTTTTCATCATCTCTCTCAAGGTGATGATGATGATGATGATAAAATGAGCCAACAAGTAGTTGAGTACTTATCTTGAAATATGAAGCGGCGTTATCCCTCCTGAGCTTATTCTTCTTACCTCTTCTCCTCGTCTTTTCTACTTTTAGAGGGACGGTTCGAGTTTTCTTGACCTTGCAAGTCCGAGATCATCTCATGTGACCCTCGAAGTGGAAAAGTTGTTACAATTCTCATCTCTTTTCTATCCCTCCTGAGCTTTTACTTTTTTTCAATACAAAACCTTGGCTAAGACTGGGCTAGCTATGTCACTTGTATTTCATATTATTGTTATGCAAATACTTGTTCTTGTGCCTTTTCGTGTATGCGAAGGTTTCTTCGTATGTAGTGGAAAATCCGAGATGTACTGTATAAATATATAATTCAGTTTATTTCTTCGCTCATTATGTTCCTCCAATTTTATAAATACGGGGCATAGTTCTAATTTCGAGATTTAAAATTCTAAATTTTTTTATTGTGAATTCTTACATAGAAGCTTTAAGTTTTCTGAAATTAAATTTTTATGTTTGGAAATTACGTAAAAAAGTAATATAAAAATCACAATATTTAACAACTTAAAGTATTTAAAAGACATAAAGAAGTTCCGGTCAAAGATAAACTTGATTGACTCTCAAAATTTTAACTGTGCCACATAAATTTGGACGGACGTAATAGTAATTTTCAGTTGTCCTTTAGGTTTTTAGTCAATTTATTCCAGAATAAAAGAATGAAAAGGCCAAATTTCTTATTCCTTTGGCATATGTGGTTTTCCTGTACAGGGACCCAAAATTGTACTCGTATGTCTTGGAAGCTGGCTTATTGGAATAGTAAAGGTAAATTATTGAAATTACTCTTTATCATTTTCAAGGAATTTAAGTTTATAGAATATGATTTTCTCCAACAGTAAATCATTGCAGTGCCTTGTCCCTCTCCCTAGCTCCCTGTAATTAATTTAACTGTGTACGTTCTAATATTAACTAAAAATAAAATACGCACAATTTTGTTTATATGGTACTCGTGCTATTGGGCTTGATGTGATATTATAACCTAAGGATCAAATGTATGAGATTTATTCGACTAAAGTATCAGACAATATGTGTCATGGACTTAGTGTTGCTGACATGTTTAAGTATTAAGCTCGTTTTGGGACAAAAATTTTGTCTAAGAAACAGTCTCTGTAATTACTACACGAAAAAAAAGTCAAGAGAATTCAAAAGAGAAGCAAAACAAGTTGCAATTGTTAGTTGAAGATAGATAATAAGTATCACAACTGCAAGCTTCTTATGTCGAGATATAGATCAAATAATAAATATTCCTTTTTAGGTGGCTTACGGACATCTGTCCAATCAATTAGTTATGAAATACCATTAGCTCTATAATGAAATAAAAAAACTTATACAAACTATGAAAATAATTCCATCTCCTACTATCCGAAGATGAAAATCTTTGTAATATTTTGAATCGTTCATGGACATCACACTTGTCAAGTCGTAATATTTGCAATTCCACTTAAGATTGAGTTGACATTTCAACAACAGGGCATTAGTACACTAGAAGTGACAGAAACATAGAAAGACGCTTAACAAAGCAGAGACAAGACGTCCGATAAAATTAGAACGATACATAACAGATTAGACGGGAGGAACCTCAGGTGATAGTGTTACGACTTTTAAGTGACAAAATAAAGTTGTAAGTGTAGCTTTGGTGGAAAAAAACTATAATTATGTGACTGTCTATGAAATTCACCCCCTGTTTTATAAAGGTTCACCGAATTATACAAGTTCTGTTAATAAGAAAAATAATACTGCAAAATGATCTTCATAACAAACTAAGTTGGACATAAAATGGGCAGTTGACAACTTGTCCAATAACATAGAGGGGCTAGGAAAGAAGGGAAAAACACCTTACACCGAGTGTTTATATCCAACCAATGAAGGCAACATATGTGTCTTCATATACAAAATTTATCATTTAACCATGACTGGTTAACTACTGTGTGGAGAAACTCCCACAGGTACTAACATAATCGGTAAACCAAGTTAAGATGAGATCTTTAGGCTATGCTTAAAAACAACTTCCAACTCAACTTCCACCACTATACAATCATCGACAAGATAGCCTTTTTTCTGATCACGCAACTCAGTTAAAGGCATAAAATCTGGATAACCCCAGTCCTGATCGGTAGTTGAAAACCAAATACAATCTGTAAGAAGAAAAAAAAACAAAAAAGGAGGAAAATAGATACTATCAGACATGCAAAAAAAAGAATTTAATATTTTGTGAAGAAAAAAAAAACTAGCTATTGAATTATAGTGGTACTCATCTTGCAAGAAATCCATATGAAAATTTGCTACTGATACAAATAGAAACAAACAAATATGTGTCTTACAAGATTGCTTTTTCCCTCCACCATTTAACTGATCTTTGAGGCTTAAGATGCAATTTGCCTTCACTTTTTGATGGTGATCAAAGTCCTTAGCATTAACAGATTGTAAGTATATTGAGATATCATGTTCCTTATTGTTTCCATTGCCTTTTGGATATAAGGAGAGCTTCCTACACAAGAATTCGGAAACAAATAAATTCAAAACGAGTGATGGTACGGTAGAACAATATACACAACAAACAATTATGCGCCAAGGATCGGGGAGATGAAGGAAGTACCATTTGTAATCTCCCACAGTAAATTCTTCGGAAAGCCAGTGTTCTCCGAGATTGGAGAAATTACAGATCTTCCATTCGCGCTTAAATGAGCCATTAGATTTTACCATGGACAAACATTCACCAGTTGCTTGCCTTTGGATGACGAATATCTCAGCTCCAAGGATACATTTGTCATCAACAAGGTAACCGTTAGAGGCCTCTTTGAATGTTTTATGACAGAGAAATTTTGGAAGTCCCCACAGTGATTTGATAGATTGAAAGCGCCGCATTTTTCCTAAATCAAGGCATTGTAGCATCACAGTTGAGCCAATTAATGAAGTTTTTTCTTTTTGGGGATGCTGATCAGCCAATCATCAATGCTATTTCAAGATAACCATATAACTAAAAACCTTAGATGAGATACACTAGAGAGAAATGTATATGCTTAAGATGTATAACACACTAATATTGTACCTCGAATTGAAAGATAATTGTCACAGAGTTGATTGAACATAAAGAAGGTAAATATAGCATTGACCTCCCAACCAGCAGGCAGGGAACTTGTCTCTGAAATGGCCAAGTAAACTGAAATATATCCACTTCCATTTTCACGTGTGTTCCCGTCAGGATAAATGATCATTTTCCTGTATCAAGTCCGTAAATCCATTCAACAATATAATTCAGATCATTTAGGACAAACTTCTATTAAAATGATA
Source organism: Jaltomata sinuosa (assembly GCA_003996215.1). NCBI lineage: Eukaryota > Viridiplantae > Streptophyta > Magnoliopsida > Solanales > Solanaceae > Jaltomata > Jaltomata sinuosa. Next base: position 1,759,335 of record QJPP01007186.1, on the reverse strand, counting down.
CAGTGTGTAGTCTCTTTATATACTAAAAATGTTCATAATTCCTTAACCAAGTAATATACAACTGGCCACAATTTTCTTCTGTTTTATAGTAACAATTTCTTTAGTCATGCAGATGACAAAAATAGTGTGAGGAAAACAGAACGAAAATATAGACCTCTCTCGTTCTCCCCCTCCCTGTTTCAAACTAAACCAATTGTTAGATGCTATTCTAAGGATCTACCATCTCCCAAATAGTTTATTTTATTTTTTGCTAAAGGAAGAAACTTTAAAGTAAAACTAGAAGACTCAATCTAATTTCAGAGGTTTGTTTAATCATAGATAGAAAAGTTAATATAGAGAGTAGAATAGCGCAGCACTTTTCATAACCTTTATATCACTTCCTAAGCAATGAAGTGAAATGAAATTTCTAGTGACAAAAAGCAAAAGGGAAACGACATTTACCCCCTTCTCTTATCAAAGAACAGAAATAGCGCATGGCATTTCTTTTTTGACCTCAAGAAATAGTCAATAGAACAATACCAAACGTTATTATTCTCATTTAGCTTTGTACTTCATAACATGTTCAATAGAAGAAGAATGCATTAGTGAGGATTGACATACGAGTCTTACCATTTATAACCACCAGCCTCAAATTCATTTGATTCAAACTTGTCAATGCCACTCTCTGAAAGTAGTGAGAAAGACTCAATTTTCAACAAATAGTGTGCTGGCGAAGCCTCTCTAACTTCCACTGTCACTTCTGCCCAAATTGCACATCAAACAAAAAGGATAAACGTTACAAGAATTATTCTTTTTTACAAATTAAGGGCAAAACTAATCAAGTAAATGCTAGTTCCATCTAATAACCGCGGAACACAAAATATACTTGAACAAATAAAGTGTCCTCTCTAAAGGCTAAAACTTTTAGATAAAATGACACAATTCAGCCCGATATCAAAGCAGGCAAAAGGCTCTCCGCGTGTAAATCTCACCGCCACCCATAAATCAATAAATATTTCCACTTATTTGACCCATGAAACAAGAATATTCTGTACCCTGGCTAAAAGCTTAAAAAAGAGGGTTACATAATTCAACAAAACAAGACCAGACAGGTAACGTTAGAGTGCCATTTCACACTTGTAAACAAGAAAAGTATATATATACAAACATCTATGTAATTTTTCATATGTATGAATAATTTAAAGGATCGGCTAACATGGACTTGACACACATTTTTCATATGTAATATTCATACACTACTTATTAAGAGGCAAATAGAAAATATGGATTAAACCTTCATCTGCAGGAGCAATTGATCCCATGATAATAGCCTTATGCAAAACCCTACTACTTCCTCTGCTTAGTTCTTTCACTTTGGAGCTCTAAAAGGATTTGAATTTGCCCCTGCCTTTTGGACTCTGGAGAGTCCGACTCCTTTTAGCCTAAGTGGTTTGAAAATCACAATGTCTCATATTTAAATTTCATTAGAAATACAAAGAATATTATCTTTATTCCAATTTACACGACATATTTGTTATCCATATTACAAAAAATAATTATTTTAAATTACGTGTTACGGTAATTTATAAAATCAATATAGAATTAACTAATTTTCTTGTCTCATTTTATCTTTACAATTAGTTCTTTTTAAAAATGTAAACAAGATTGTAAAGTTTTAAAAAAGTTTATTAAGGGGTAAATTAGTAAAATTATTTTTTCTTATTTATGATTTCTTAAAGTGCGTGTAAAAGGAAAAGTGACAACTAATATGAAAAGGAGGGAGTATAAATCACAAGAATTAACAACAACCAACATATTCTGAAAAGGTAGAGTGTACACAGACTTCACCACTATCTTGGAAGGTAAAGAAGTTGTTTCCGATAGAATGTTGACTTAAAAAAAAATATATCAAAGCAGATACTAAAAAGAACATGACAAAGCATTCTGAAAAGAAAAAAAAAAGTAGCTACAACAAAATAGTGCAATAGTCAAAGTACAAGAGATAATAGATAGTTATAGAAATTTGAGAACAAGAAACTACAAAAGAAATATTATCACCATTACATAAGTAAGATCATGTTCTACTATCTACTAACATTCTACACTAAATGTCCTTTTGAAGGTTTGGATATTGAAAAGAGAAGAAGGAGAAAATGAAAAGAAAAGAAAAATGGGTTGGGTTGAGTTAAACAGGTAAATTTCTAAAAGGAATCGAGTATTTAGAATTGGGGGTGGATCATTGTTGGAAATCTTACGGAAAATCCTTCACCAAAAACACTTGTAGGAATTCTTCATCACGAACATTTGTAGAAATTCTCATAACTTAGCTTGAGTCATGTCAAAATACATTGTCCTTAAGGATATTTCACCCGGTATAGGTGTACTCCCCGGGATTTAACAGGCTCATCTAGTATAAAATTAGGAGCCATAATCTAACAAAGATTAACCAAACAAAATCCAACACACTTATAGAAAATTGATAGTAAGATTTTTTCTTGCTCTATCTTCTACAAGTAAGAAAAACTTATTCCACTTTATATAGATGATGAAAGAAGTCATCTATTGCCAAGTTGAAAATCACCAACAATTACGTGATAAATGTGAAGGATTAAAGAGTAATTATAAGGCTAATGAAGAAAAAAGATTAATGGCCAATAAAAAGAGGTAAATGCCAATGAATGACAAAAGATTGATTTCATATTTGACTTTCCAAATTGACTATTAAGAGTAATAAAGATGATAGAAATAATATATTAAAAGATAATAATTCTTTTGAAATATAAGATTATTTTTCAACAATCCCCTCCATATTTCAAAAAGAATGTCAAAGGATATAGTGAAATAATAAGTTTTGTTGGATTCTCACATATGAGTACAATGCGTCGAATCTGGTGTCTCGTAAACTATGAACCAGACCTAGATAAAATAAGATTAAGCTTTACAGAACAATTGGTGAAGTATAAAACTTCTATGAACCAAAAATTCCTTTTGTAAGCCTAGGGTCTTATTCTATCACATTATACTCGCACAATCTTTGTCGTTATCGCAGTTTTGCGCTAAGAGGCCATGCGCGTGTCCTGGTATTCATGAGTGCTCTAAAAATCTATCACAATTTCATAGGAGCGGCACCACTCCACACTCATATAGGTCCAATCATCAAGTGTATTCTGCAGAGCAATACACCACCTATAAAGGATATGATTTGGATTAAGAGTACAATTCAACCCTCACTTTGCCTTGCAGCACTAGCACTATATTCACACATCATAGGAGGTACATAATCTCATAGTGCATACTTGATCAACTAATGACTTGTTATTACCCATATAAACCTAATTTATGGGATCTCCAATCACATAGGTTGGGTTACCATCATTGTTGATCTTCTCAAATTGACTAAAGTCTCACTCCTCTCGATGTTTCTTTTAGTCTGTGAATTGATCAGATTCACCTCGGACTACACATAATTTATTTACGTAAATAATTTCATCTCATAGCAGCTGCTTTATTATATTATGTCTCAAACACATGTATCTAATTTTTCCATTAAGAGTTTATTTTTCACTACAACTTTATTGCTTGACAACCACAATATATGTAAACATAAAATATGTTGGTTCTATTCTAATTGGAATACTCACTAAGAGTTCTCTTAACCACTTAGTCTCATCACCAACCAACTCCAAAACAACTAATTTTTTATTTTTTTTTTATGTTATGACACCCCCATAATAACATATAATCAATAGTGAATTTGAGATTCACATTGCATCATTGTACACTTCTAATACAATAAAAAATTCACTATATTTACTATCCATATTATCACAAATAAAATTATGAAATATTTTTCAACAAACTCAAAAACAAAAAATTTCACTACCACATTGCATTCAATCACATTACTATAGATTACCATAAATCTGTATATGCAATATTTCACTATGCAATACTACTGATAACACATTCAATAAACACATTACAAAAAATTTAGATCCAAAATCTCTTAAAATCAGGTAACATAACCTTAGCTAGATACCCCCGTACTTTCAAATATTTCAAGATAGGGAATAACTTTTTCACATTCATAAAGTTTTTCAATTTATAAATAACAAGCTAGTTATATAATTTCACCCAACCAATTATGTATAATAGCCACATTATATCATCATTTATACCATTTTAAAATAATAATAAGCCATGTAAAGGAATATAAACAGAATGAGAAAGTTGACCTCCAATTACATGAGAGCAATTGACATTAAAAACTATTCCAAATAACCAATTATATTTTCAGAAACATTCCAACCAAGTCTTAATATGTTTCCATCATAGAATTCAAAGCTAGATAATGGTATCAACAACCTCTCACTTCAAAACCAAGAAAGCCGTTAAAAAGAAAAAATAAATAAAAATCAATTGACTCTCATAAAGCATAAAAGATACTCCCAGTAATCAATTTAGGATCAAAAAGATCGTTTTTAAAAAACCTCAAAAAGAAGTAGGATCCCAAAAGCTTAAACTATATCAATCATACTCCACAACAATATTATTTTTATTAACACTTTATCAAACTCAAATAAAATCTTCATTCAACCTTTTCTCATAATCACATCAAAACAGTTCAGATATTTGAAACTTGTACCATCTCTATACTATCTCAGATAATGCCAATATTTTTCAAATGTGAGTTTAATAAGAAGAATTTTTCGTTCCAAGAACTAGAGTAGTTCTAGAACCACCAACATAAATAAATCATTCTTCTTCTTCAACTTGGGTGTAAAATTGACTTTGTTATCACAAATATGCTTAGCACCCAAGTCTCACAATCTCACACATTGGCCACAAGATTCATTTGAGAAATGATCACACAGTGATTTATATCATCCGCTTAATCAAATATAATTTTAACTTGGCGAAATTATAATTTCTCTGAATCTTCTACTACATTGAGGGATATGATAACTCAGTTCACCACACACTAATGATAATTTTATTTTATTTTATTTTTCAAAATTTTGGAAAACTTCCACAAACTATTCTTCAATTATAGTTCTTTTTATAACGTAATAAAGATTATAGCATGTCAACATACCTATTTTGTTGTAACAAAAATACTTTACCATGTAAATCTTCCACCTTGAATGCATGTTTGCTGAACAACTGCGCACCTAATATAACGCTAACTTGCCACAATAGCCTCGAATCAAGTAGTGCAACTGCTTTATGCTTCTTTCGTGATATTCCCCCCACAATTTCTTAATTGTTCTCCAAGGCCATAAACCAGCCAGGGAAACCAGCAAGAATCCATCACAAATCATGATCCAAGCAACAAGTGCTTTTCTCTCAAAAAATAAATCTACCCCTTAAGTATTTTTCCTAAGATTAGAATTTAAATATTCTTAAGATTGTTGGAAATTTTACGGAAAATCCTTCACCAAAAACACTTGTAGGAATTCTTCATCATGAACATTTGTAGAAATTCTCATAACTTAGCTTGAGGCATGTCAAAAGACATTGTCCTTAAGGATATTTCACCCGGTATAGGTGTATCTCCCAAGATTCAACAGGCTCATCTAGTATAAAACTAGGAGCCATAATCTAACAAAGATTAACCAAAGAAAATCCAACACACTTATAGAAAATTGATAGTAAGATCTTTTTTTGCTCTATCTTCTACAAGTAAGAAAGACTTACTCCACTTTATATAGATGATGAAAGAAGTCATCTATTGCCAAGTTGAAAATCATCAACAATTATGTGATAAATGTGAAGGATTAAAGAGTAATTATAAGGCTAATGAAGACCAAAGATTAATGGCAAATAAAGAGAGGTAAATGCCAATGAATAACAAAGAATTGGTTTCATATTTGACTTTTCAAATTGACTATTAAGAGTAATAAAGATGATATAAATAATATATTAAAAGATAATAATTCTTTTGAAATATAAGATTATTTTTCAACAATAATTTGATTATGAGTTTGACATATGTTCTTTCGTTAAAATTAAGAGCAAATTTGTGTTAAAATATAATGGAAAGAGTATATTTGAACCAAAAATATAACATAAAAAGTATATTTAAATAAAAAATATAACAAAAAATATATTTAAATTATTTTTTATAGTGTAAAGATATCTTTGACTCCTTTCCGTATCTATAATGCTTGAACACGAGATTGGTCGAAAGAAAAATAATTATCACACTACCACTGTAGACTTCTACTCTCAGTCACGTTTTCTTTTTTGGATTGCTTTTATATACTCCTCCGTCCCAATTAATATGAGTTAGTTTAACTTGACACAGAGTTTAAGAAAAAAAGACAGACTTTTGAAATTTGTGATCTAAAATAAGTTATAAATGTTTGTGTGGTTATAAATTATTTCATTAAGGGTAAAATTGACATTTTAAAGTTAAATTGCTACTAAATATAAACATGTGTCATTTTTTTTGGAACCGTCTAAAAAGGAAATTTTAGTCAAGTGAGTATATAAAGTGGACAGAGGGAGAGGGAATATTTCTTTTTCAATATATGAAAAATACACAATTCTCTTTATATATGTATAATATTTTCTTTATATAAGTAACAAACGTGAAAAATTTAGTGTTAAGACTTGAATCTACCATCATGGAACAATATTTGATTACATTCCAATTAAGGTGAGGTTATGGCATAACACTAATTTAAAAAACAAATGTCTATTTTCACAAGTAACGTAAATTCTGCAATTGAGTTACCAAATAACTCATACTTCATTTTCATGATCTGTAGACAAAATAATTAAAGATATGATGTAACTAAGGGGAATTGATGATTGTTTCACACGCATACAATAAAAATTTGGATTTCCACATTTGATATAAAGGGGAATAACTGGGCATTCATCAGATAATACGAGTTGTTAACTGGAAAAATAGCACTACTGCCGAATGATATTCACAACAAACTAGTTGGATATTGACAACTTGTCCAATAACATAGAGGGGTCATGGAAGAAGGGCAAAGTTTACCCGTACGAGTGCTTACATCCAACCAATAAGCAAGAGATGCGTCTACTATGCAGAGAGACTCCCACAGCTACTAATAAACGGTAAACCAAGTTATTATAAGCTCTTTACGCTATGCCTAAACATAACTTGCAGCTCAACTTCCACCACAATACAATCATTGACAAGATAGCCTTTTGTCTGATCATGCAACTCAGTTAAGGGCATAAAACCTGCACAACCCCAAGACCGCGAGCTGGTAGAAAACCAAGTACAATCTGTAAAAAAGTAACATAAAAAAAAGGGGGAAAAGAAACTATGACATGCAAAAAAGAATTTAATCTTTTGAAAAGAAAATTAGCTATTGAATGATTAGCGGTATTCATCATGCAAGAATTCCATATGAAAAAAGAAGTTCCATAGCAAATAAATGTTTGTCTTACAAGATTGTTTATCGCATCCACCATTTATCTGATCCTTGAAGCAAAAGCTGTAATTTGCCTTCACTTTTTGATGCTGATCAAAGTCCTTAGCATCAACAAATTTTAAGAATATTGAGATATCACACCCCTTATTGTTTCCATTGCCTTTTGGAAATAACAAGAGCTTCCTACAAAAGAAATTAACAAAAGGAATCGGAAACAAGTAAATTCAAAATGAGTGATGTACAGTGGAAAAAAACAATATACTACACAACAAACAATTGTGCACCAAGGTGATAAAGAAGTACCATTTGTAATCTCCCACAGTAAATTCTTCAGAAAGCCACTCTTCGCCAAGTTTGGAGAAATTGCACATCTTCCATTCGCGCTTAAATGAGCCATTAGATTTTACCATGGACAGACACTCACCAGTTGCTTGCCTTTGGATGACGAATATCTCAGCTCCAAGGACACATTTGTCATCAACAAGGTAACCGTTAGAGGCCTCTTTGAATGTTTTGTGACAGAGAAATTTTGGAAGTCCCCACAGTGATTTGATAGATTGAAAGCGCCGCATTTTTCCTAAATCAAGGCATTGTAGCATCACAGTTGAGCCAATTATTGAAAACAAAAATGGATGTTATCTGCTGATCAGCCTATCATCAATGATATTTCAAGATAACCATATAGCCAAAAAGCTGAGATGAGATACACTAGAGGAAAAGGTATATGCTAAGAAAGGAAATAAGATGTATAACACACTAATATTGTACCTCGCACTGAAAGATAATTGCCACGGAGTTGATTGAACATAAAGAAAGTAAATATAGCATTAACCTCCCAACCAGCAGGCAGGGAACTTGTCCCTGAAATGGCCAAGTAAGCTGAAATATGTCCACTTCCATTTTCACGTGTGTTTCCATTAGGCTAAATGATCATTTTCCTGTATCAAGTCGATAAATACATTCAACAATATAATTCAGATCATTTAGGACAAACTTCAATTAAAATGATCCACTGTGTAGTCTCTTTAATTATACTAAAAATGTCCATAATTCCTTAATTAAGTAGTATACAACAGGCCACAATTTAGTCCTATTTTAGAGTAACATAATTTGACTGGCCAGGCAGATGACACAAATAGTGTGCATGAACCATAATGTCTCACTACATGCAAAGTTCCACATTAGCACAAAAATGTGCGTGCACACGCTTCCTATTGAAATATCTTAAATTCCTTTAATCAGTTAGTGGATTAGTTGTTTAGTATAAAGGAATGGATATTTGTACAGAAAAAAAAAAGAAAAAAGATTGTAATATAGACTTCTCTCTGTAATTTGATCTTTCTCAGATCTGTATTAAATCTCAACAAATTGATGGCTGCATGTATGAAATTTAGCTAAAGTTAACACTTGTTTGCTGTTTCAAACTAAACAAGTTGTTAGACTATTTAAAATCAAGTTGAACTTTCTCAAATGCACCATTATTAATCCACTTATTCGTTATTTTAAACTTAATAAGGATCTACCATCTCCCAAAGACTTGTTACTTTTTATTTTTTGCTAAAGGAACTTTAAATTAAGACAGGATATTAAGACAATATCAAAGCTTATTATTCTCATTTAGCAAGAAATGGTACTTCATAAAACGTTCAATAGAAAGATAATGCATTAGTGAGGATTGATATACGAGTCTTACCATTTATAACCACCAGCCTCAAATTCATTTGATTCAAACTTGTCAGTGTCACTCTCTGAAAATAGGGAGAAAGACTCAACTTTCAACAAATAGTGTGCTGGCGAAGCCTCTCTTACTTCCACTATCACTTCTGTCAATTCTTTTCTAGAAATTACTATTCAAGTAGATAAAATGACACAACTTATCAAAACAGGAAAAAGGCTCTCGTGTAAATCTCACAGCTACACAAAAATCAATAAATATTTCCAGTTATTTAACCCATGAAAAAAAAAAGGATCTTGTGTACCCTTGCTAAAAATTTAAATAAGATAATAATGAGATTCAACAAAATAAGACCAGTCAAGTAATGTTAAGAGTGTCATTTCACAATTCAACAAAACAAGACCAGTCTCATTATGGATTTAGAGAATAAATAAAACCTTCATCTTCAGGAGCAATCGATCCCATGTTAATCGCTTTATGCAAAAGCCTACTACTTCCCAATGTTTGTTCTTTCACTTTGGAGCTCTAAAAGGATTTGAATTTGCCTGTCCTTTTAGCTTTTCAAGGAAGCTTTTGAATTAAAACCCCTTGGGGGGTGTTTAGGCCTTTATGGTTTAGTTAATTTTTACTTGTCACATTTTTGATTAATTTTTTTGTTTGTAAAGTTTCAAACAAGTTTTTTAAGGGGTGAATTAATATAACTATCTTCTTATTTATGATTTCTTAACATGCGTGTAAAAAGAAAAGTGACCAACTTATAATATAGGACGGAGGGAGTATATATATATTTTTATTTCTCAATGCAACTATATATATACGACACATATAAAATACACGATACTTATCCAATGTGTAACGACATCCAATTTTAAGACTTAACTCTTTCAATAATTTTGAATTATTTCATTCTTTTCTCCCGGCGAACTAATAAAAATGTGTGTATTTATGCATATAGGTCAACACATGTTTATTGTAAAACTTTTACAAATTTATCAGTATTTTTAATAGTTTTTAGAACTTATGGGTATAAATTATATTTCATGTTTTCTTTAAAAAAAGTGAAATATTTTTTCAAAAACTATGGCCAAACACATGTTGAAACTTCACTCAAAACTGTCTTGCCAAAAATATTTGGTAATCTATGGCCAAATGCTAGCTTAGTATTAGATTTTGAAAAATAATTTGGAGAATAAGTAATTAATACTAAGAGTCAAATATGAAAAAAAAAATTGTCTGATTTCTTGATATGTTAAAAGTGACAAGTAAAAGTGAAAATTTATTTTTGAAATAGTGGACAAGCAAAAGTGAATGGAGGGAGTAATTTAGTCTGCTTTTTAAATATTAAAATCAAATCAAACCAAATAGGAGTATAATTTATATCTATTGATTTAGTTGTTCGATTTGGTTTAAATTAGCTCGATTTTATTAGAAACATAATGATATTTCTCTCTTTAATTTTTTCCCCTACAATTGGAAAAAAGTTTTTCATTCTTTTCAAATTTATAATTCGTTATTAATTGTTTATTGTGGTGGACTATAATTTTCTTGAATTATAGAGAAAATGTCGTAATATCAATAAGTTTTAATCAAGTGAATAAAGTTGATGAGAAATATAAAGAGGGGGAAAAGGGTCAAATTTACCCCTCTACTTTTATTTATTGACTAACGTGGCCCTTCGTCAGACTATTTAGCTAATAAAATTTGTTAGTTACCAAAAAAAAAAAAATTACCTCTTCTCTTGTCAAAGAACAGAAATAGCTTATCAAACCTTATTATTCTCACACTCCGATCCTTCGATAAGGGAGAAACTCATTTAGCTTGGTACTTCATAAGATGTTCAATAGAAAATATAGTTCCAGAGCTTAATAATGTATTAGTGAGGATTTGACATACGAGTCTTACCATTTATAACCACCTATCTCAAATTCATTTGATTCAATCTTATCAATGTCACTCTTGAAACTAAGGAAAAAGACTCAATTTTCAACAAATAGTGCGTGCTTCCAATGTCACTTCTGTCCCTAATGCGCATCAAACAAAAAGGATAAACTTTTTCGCAATTGTTCTTTTTTAAAAAAAAAATTAAGGGCAAAACTAATAAAATAAATGTTAGTTCCATCTAATAGCAACGACAGACAAAATATATTTCAATAAATAAAGTGTTTTCTACCAGCTAAAACTTTTAGATAACATGATACAATTCAACCCGATATTAAGTGGGCGTTTGGCCATGAAAACTCAAAAAAATTTATTTTATTTGGAATTTTTGGTGTTGAAATTGAAATTGAAGTTGTGTTTTGGTCATACCTTTTTTGAAAGACTTTTTAGAATTGAAAGTGTTTAATATAACTAAAAAGTGAAAAAGTGAGATGGAAAAAAGTGAAAACAAGTATTTACATGTGTTTTTATGGCCAAACAACATTTATTGAATAAAGTGAAATAATTTTTCGCAAAATAGTGAAAGATTCTTATGGCCAAACGTGGCCTAATACATGCAAAAGGTTCTGACTGTAAATCTCGACCCACCCAAAAATCAACCACTTATTTGACCATGAAAAAAGGATACTTCCTCCGTCCATCTTTACTTGTCCATGTTTGATTTGCCACACCTCTTAACAAGCAATAAATAAAAGAATAATTTTACTATATCACCCTTTGAATACAATAATTCAATACTTTGGAAAATTCATTGGGTAATGACTGTAGTTGATAACAAGAGTAAAATAGACATAAAATGATAAATTATCTCTTGGTTTTTGAAACTGGACAAGTAGAGTTGGACAATTATTTTTAGTATACTGGACAAGTAAAGATATACGGAGGAAGTATTGTATACATAATTCAACAAAATAATACCAAACAAGTAATGTTAGAGTGCAATTTCACAATTATAAACAAGAAAAATATAAATGCATGTGCGAGACTAAACTAAACCTTCAAACGATCCCATGTTAATAGCGTTACCTAGTAGCAATGTTTGAGCTCCTTTGTGGGGGTGGATCATTTGATTATGAGTTTGAAATGTGTTCTACTGTTAAAATTAAGAGTAAATTTGTGTCAAAGTTTGATGAAAGGGATATATTTGAATCAAAAATATAACATGAAAGGTATATTTAGAACGAAAGTATAACAAATGGTATATTTAAATTATTTTTCATAGTATATAGGGATAATTTTTATCCTTTTCCGTATCTAAAATGCCCGAACACGAGATTGATTGAAAGAAAAGCAACTATTCTCAGTCACCTTTTTTTTCCATTGCATTGCTTTTATATATATATATATTTCAATATATGTAAAATACACAATTCTCTTAATATATGTATAATATTTTCTATATATAATTAACAAACGTGAAAAATTTAGCGTTAAGATTTGAATCTACCATCATGCATGATTTTTTAATAGATTATAAGTTTTTGTGGCAGATAAGTCGCCACTTAAGGACTTATTTCAGTGGCGATTAGGCCAATATTTGTGTTATGAACTTCCTTTTTTGTGGCATATTTGTTTACATAATGGGACGATATGTGTCGCCACAAATGTGTGTTTATTGTGGCGACACACTTATATCGCCACAAATAACCTTTAGTTATGAAAGTACTACCATAAATAACCTTTTGTTTACATTCCAATTAAGGTGAGGTTATGGCATAATCTAATTTAAAAAACAAATTTCTATTTTCACAAGTAACGTAAATGCATACAACAACATTCTATTGAAAAAGAATGTGATAAATTCTGCAATTGAGTTACCAAACAACTCATACTTCACAAAATAATTAAATTATACCAGCATAACTCTAACCAGCTACCAAACGACCCCTTAAAGTCTTTGTAAAAGGTAAATAAGCAAATAAAGGTAAAGAGTCATTACTTTATTGAAGAATATAGAGAGTAGCAAAGTGCAGCACTTTTCATTACATTCATATCTACTTCCTAAGCAAGAATAGAAATAGCTTATGGCATTTCCCTTTTGATCTCTTGCTCTCTTCTACAACCCCTCATAGTTCAGTTTAAGTTAAACACACAATCTCAAGATAAATCAGTAGGTCAATATCAAACCTTATTATTGTCACACTTCAATCCTTCAAGAAGGGGGAAACTCTTTTTTTGTTTTGGAAAATGGTAATGAGAAGCAGGAGACTCATTTAGCTTGGTACTTCATAAATTGTTCAATAGAAAATATAATATAAGAGCTTAACACTGCATTAGTGAGAATTGACATAAGAGTCTTACCATTTATAACCACCAGCCTCAAATTCAGTTGATTCAAACTTGTCAATGCCACTCTCTTAAAGTAAGGAGAATGACTCAATTTTCAACAAACAGTGTGCTGGCGAAGCCTCTCTAACTTCCACTGTCACTTCTGCCCATATTGCACATCAAACAAAAAGGATAAACGTTACTACAATTATTCCTTTTTACAAATTAAGGGCAAAACTGGTCAAGTAAATGTTAGATCCATCTAATAATCACGGTAGACAAAATATACTTCAATAAATTAAGTGTTCTCTCTAAAGGCTAAAATATTTAGATAAAATGACACAATTCAGCACGATATCAAAAGAGGCAAAGGGTTCCAACTGCAAATCTCACCACCACCCTAAAATCAATAAACATTTCCACTTATTTGACCCATCAAAAGAGGATATCGTGTACCCTGGCTAAAAGCTTAAATAAGACTCTTACAGAATTCAACCAAATTAGACCAGTCAAGTAATGTTAAGAGTTCCATTTCACAATTATAAACAAGAAAAGATACACATATAGACATTTAAGCAAGCAAAAACACAAACGATTAAAATAAACATGTCCATCCAAAGTACCCATACAGATGTCCCGGATCAGAGCCTTGTTTGACAAAATACAGGCAAAGGTAACATCAAACATGCTCTCTTTCTCTCTGCATTATGAACTTCACAAATGCATTTTTCATATGTAATTTCATATTTATTAAAGCACATTAAGGGTGTGTTCAGTACGAAGGAAACATTTTTTGATTGGTAAAAAATTTTGAAAAACATTTCTCTAAGAAAACAAGCTTCTTAATACCGAGGAAAATGAGTTCCTTAATGAAAGTAGGGAAAATACGCTCTGCTAGTAACATTTCACATTGATTTAGTCCTCCTCACCCTCCAACACACATCATCTTCACCTCCACCCTCATATCCCTCATCCCCATCATCCCACACCCCAACCTCCCAACCCCCACCTCCGATAGTATTTGTCTAAATTATGCACAAGTGCTTTTAAGATAATATTTTTTGCTTAGCTACGAAGAAAATAAGTAAAAAATCACTTATTTTCCTAGAAAATATTTTTTAAGAAAACATTATCCACACCAAATAAAATATGCACGTAGACACTAGAGACGATAAAACCTCCATCTTCAGGAGCAATCGATCCCATGGAGAGTGTTGCGTCCTCTTTTAGCTTCTCAAGGAAGCTTTGAAATTATTGGTCCACTTTTACTTTTACTTGTCCAATATTAATTTAAAATATCCTTAATAATAATAAATTGATAGATAATTTTAATTTTTACATATTAATCTTTAAATATAATAAATTTAATATTTTAAAAAATAATTATAATTAATAATCTTGTGCCTGTTGTTACCTACTGTAGGACGTTTATCTCCGAAGCGAAAAAAGAGGAGCATGAACAAAAAGTTATCCTCTTTTATTAATTAAATTGGCGTACAAACTAACTCGACACCATAATTATCAAAGTGTTAAAATTTAGCATTTTCGAAAATCACAATACCTCTTTTCGATAAATACTCCAAGAAAAAAAAAATTGATTAACTTTTATTGCAGTTATTTACTCTCTGCGTTCTCTTCTAATGTCCACTATACCAATATCAAAAGAAAAATAATATATTTTTTTTATTTTATTCTTAACATTATCGATTCATTCTTCAAGTTATTTTTCAAATTTATTAAGACTATATACCAATTAATGTAAGTATGTATTATGATAAAATATGCAATTCTTTTATTATTTTTAAGGAGAATGTAAAGTTCATTATAGATAAGTAAAAAAAAAATAGAAGGAGTAAAATAAACTAATTCACAAACAAGATAGACAAAAAAATAAATTACAAAGTTAAAAAATTTATGTAAATATTCAGGGCGTTGAATAGAATATAAGACCTAAAGTTAAATCTTAAAAGAGATTTTTAATCTTTCAAAAAAAACACACACACACACACACACACACACATATATATATATATATATATATATAATATATATATATATATATATATATATATATATATATATATATAATTTTATTTATTTAGCCCCGTGAAATGCAAGGTAGTTAATTATATGGCATTATCTTTTTGAGGCATCATTAATCTTAGAAAATTTTTATTGATTTTAGTTTTGAAATTATCTTCAGTTGAGACCATTGTCATGCTATGTAAGAAACTATTATAATTACTCTAAAAGTAATCAAAATATTTAAATATAATTAGACATCACTTTATCGGATATGAAAATTAGAGTATTATTTTCTAGTATTTATATAATTTTTTCTATCACTTCTAAAAAAAATTAAAAGAACATATTATTTGTTTGTTTTGCATGATTTTTTTTAAAGAAAATAAAGTCAAGTGGAAGTAATAGCAATAGAATCTCTTCATTCATATGTAGCAAAACATTTTATTTTTTAAAAAAAAAAGAGCTCTCATCATTTATAAAAGTCCAAATACTTTCATTGTTTTTATAAATAAAAGTTTTACAAAAAATTACATATAAAACACTAGTCTATTAGAGATAGGAGAAAGGTGATCAGATTATCAGGCTCTTCCCCAAACTTTTTAATTAGATTACACACAGAAAATATGCAATCTCGTAGAGATGCATTTTCATTTGTTGCATGTCCTTTCCAAGCCTCATGAAGAGACGATCCTTGTCATTTTTCAGGAAAAGTACGTCATCGGGTGAAGGACATTCACGGCAGTGATGGTGATGGCGTAATGATTGAGCCTGAATTTTTCTCGTCATTTTCTTCTGTAGAGTGGCCCGATGGGTCATTATTTTTAACGACTTTCTTCCTCTACTTTTTATTATTTTTTGTGTTCTACATACAAATAATAGTATCGTTGATTAATAATAATATAAAAATAATAACAATCGATGACAAGTCTAGAAATAGACCAAGTGAGTTGAGTCAATAGGAAACAACAAATATAACCCAACCTAGCAAACTCATTCGTAAGAACCAAAAAAATATATTATTCAATATGAATTTGCTAAGAATAGAGCTTTGAAAAAAAACAATAATTTTCCTCAATTCAAGAGAATACAAAGTTTCTAAAGACAATGATTGCAAGTAAACTACAATTATCGATAAAATATCTGAAAATGACCAAGTTTGAATCGAGCAACGACTGAAGAATGTGAGAGAGACGAGAGCAAATATGGTGATCAACTGAGGAGAAAAAAATAGTGATCAATTAGAGAGAGAAATAATATTGACTAGAGAGAGAAATGAGAAGAGAAAAAAACTTAAGTACATTTAAAATTGCCTCAAACTCTTTAAAATTATAAAAAGAATCTTGAGACCCCTAAAATGCAAAAATGAAGAAAAAAGAAATTCAGTGACTATTTTGCCAATTGAGTTTTTAAAGTGTCTGTTTTGCCAAATCTTTTTTAGAGACTATATATATTTTGA
Source organism: Jaltomata sinuosa (assembly GCA_003996215.1). Lineage (NCBI taxonomy): Eukaryota > Viridiplantae > Streptophyta > Magnoliopsida > Solanales > Solanaceae > Jaltomata > Jaltomata sinuosa. The sequence goes on along the minus strand of QJPP01007186.1, from coordinate 1,742,579 downwards.
AACATGTATGTAAATTTGGGTCCAGATCAATGTAATGTTGTTTATTTTTTAATTACCAATATAAATTAAATTTTATCAAATTTAAATGTCACACGCAGAGTAATCAACTTACACACTTTGAATATCTTATTCAATACTTGCTAAGGAAAATCACTTAACATTTTTTATCATACTAATCTCTCATAATTTTTTATTATTTTATTGATTGTTAAGCTACACATTTAGTACTACTAGTTTAGTGTACGTGCGTTGCACGTATATATTATGTTCAATTTTTCAATCAAAAAGGTTTCAATTAAAAGAAAATGCACAAAAAATTATCAAAAGAAAACCCGCCAATTATTAATTTTTCATAAACGTCCATACAATTAGAGCAATTAATATAGACAAATCATCTTACTACATCATAAATAATTTTACTATTTATAGATAAATAATTTAATATATAAATATTGAGAGTATTTATTTGTTAGAATAAGGGGTATCAAAAAAATACAATTCATTAGAATATGTTTTATTTTCTACTATTTCATCCTTGTTACTTTAAATTTGCATTTTACTAATTTGACATTTAACATTATAATATAAGTACTTATGCTTTATTTTAATTTCTTTCACCACTAATGTTTTTCCTTAACACTATAATATAAGTAATTATGCTTTATTTTAATTTCTTTCACCACTAATATTTTTCTTGCTTAACACAGGTAAGTACTTAAGAGTTTTGTCAATTTGAAAAATAAATGTGAGGAATTTGAAAAGGAATAAAATTGAATTCTTTTGTTTATTAGTTAATTAATTTTTTTAATTCTATGGTCACAATATCAAAGAAAATAGTTATTTTTTTATTAATTTAAATTCTTAATATTAGTTCATCCCAAATTTAAAAGTGTATTTCAAAAATATTCTAATTCTATAGACAATATTGAAAATAAATAATTAACAAAAATACGCACTTTGAAAGATATATAAGAGAATTGTATAGTTATAACTAATATTAATCTATAAAATTAAACACTCAATTAAAAAATATATATATACCATGGATGAGAAGAGAATTTTGATTAGTTTTTTTTTTACATATTGCATAATCTACCTTTATAAATTGGGCAATTAATTAATAACATAAACTGAATTTGATTAAAAAATGAAAAAACAAAAATTAAATATATACTTTATTTACTTTTATCTTCAATATTTTATAAAAAATAAGAACGATAACAATTTAAAAGAACCATAACAATTTAACAAAAAAAAATTACTAAAGCAAAAACAAATTGCATTTGGCTGAAGAAGCTAACTGAGGGTCTAACAAAAAAAAAAGGAGAGCAGTACTTGAGATCATTAGACAAACATTGAATACAAATTTAATATACATTAGGTTTCAAATAAGGAAAATTTTGATGACCAAATTTTAAGTTTGTATTTGACCGGAAGAAGCTAACGTGATAATTTTAATATAGCTTAATAAGGAAAGATTTAAAAATTAAAATTTTAGTAAATTTTAGGAATTCTTACCTTATACAAATAAGTAAAATATTTAATAGCTATAACTTTAATTAATTTTAAAATACTAAATATTAGGATAATATTTAAATAACAATTATTTGAGAAAAATAGTAAAAAGACGATATTGTCTAAAGGAGAAACTTTTAATGAAGGGCAAAAAGTTCAAATCACATTGTAAGGTCCTTCACACTTTTAATATAGTATAGAATAGATAGATATGCACATTTTTTCCTAGTTATTTTACCTCAATTAAAATTAAAACATGCTCGAACTAACTACGACATTAAGCTGTAAAAATATCTAAATACGCAAATACTAATCATTAAGACAAAAATAATACGCTCTTCAGTTCACCTCCATATATAAATTAGCAACGAAAAGGGAAAAATGTAAAGACGTGTAAAAATAAGATCACATTTAAATACACAAAAGGCTACTTTTATTAATCAATAAGACATACATTATAATGCTTGTGTCTTTACTTGGAACTTTTAATTTGAACTGTACAAAATTAAGTTGTTAAAAATGATTCAAAATATGCCTAATATATTGTCTTAAATTGGTGAGAAAATTTCATACTTCCTCCGTTTCAAAATATTTGTCTCAATTTTCTTTTTGAGAGTTAAATTATATGAGCTTTGACAACATTTTAAGGTGTATTTTATCATCACATTGATATGAGAAAAAATATAATTTAAAGTACTTTTCATATAATTTTTGAATATCTAAATTTTAATTTTAAATATCGAATTAATTTAATCTAATTTAGCTTTGAAAATTAGTCAAATTGACTCTCGAGAAGCAAAATGTGACACTATTTTGAAACGGAAAGAGTGCAATTTAACAAAATTACTTCAAAAATGCAACTTCACAAGTTGTTACATAATTCTAACTAGAAACTAAATTGGACCAAAATATACCCTTCAAGTATGTGTATAATCAGTCCAAATATGCCCTTAAAGTATGTGTTTAGGTCCAAATATACTCTTAAAGAATGTGCGTAGATCCAAATATGCCCTTAAAGTATGTGTGTAGGTCCAAATATGCTCTTATCACTACTCAAAGTACCTGCCTATTGTTAAAATACCCAGAGATGAATTGCATGATATATAGCAGTGACCACATAAGCACCTATTGTCAGCAACTTTGCTGTGATCTATAAACAACTAAGCTTTAAGACTGAAGTGTTTCATCTCAAATGAGTCATCAACCTAAATAGCCGTTCATCCAATTGCTTAAATTAAGAATACAATTTAATACATAGCCTGAGTGACAAAACCTACAAAAAAGTGATATTATGGAATAATACTAATTAAAAAACAAATCTCTATTCTCACCAGTAAAGTCAATGTACACAACAACATTCTATTGAAAAGGATTGTTATAAATTCTGTAATTAAGTATAGTATGACTAGTTTAGATCATATATTACTGTCAATTTTCAATGCCAGTTCTGGATATGCACAACAAGTTGTTATTCTGCAAACTCTGTTTACTTTTATGAAACAACTAACACAATAAGTTTAAACGTTATCAAAAAAATTAACGCAGTAAAGTAACACATACATATATATATATATATATGTATGTATATAAGTGACTGGGACAACCGTAAAGGGAAAAACTGGGCATCCATGGGATAATACGAGTTGTTAACTAGAAAAATAGAGCTAATGACAAAAGATCTAAAAAACAAACTAGTTGGATATAAAATGGGCATTGACAACTTCTCCAATAACATCGAGAGGCCTTGGAAGAAGGACAAAATTTACCTTCATCGAGTGTTTACATCCGACCAATGAATGCAAGCCGTGAATGTGTCTACTAGTGTGTGGAGAGACTACCATATCTACTAATAAACTGTAAACCAAGTTAAGATAAGCTCCTCATGCTATGCGTAAACACAACTTCCAGCTCAACCTCCACCACAATACAATCACTGACAAGATAGCCTTTTTTCGGATCACGCAACTCTGTTAAAGGCATAAATTCTGGAAAACCCCAATTCTGGGTGGTATTTGAAAACCAAATACAATCTGTAAAAAGCAGAAGGAAAATAGAAACTATTAGACATGCAAAAAGGAACTTAATATCTTGAAAAGAAAACTAGCTATTGAATTATAGTGCTATTTAAAAAAAGTTCTATGCAAAGAAGAACTAAGTGAAGTGGGTAACAAATAAATATTTGTCTTACAAGAAGATAGCTTATTGCATCCACCATTTGTCTGATCCTTGAGACAAATGCTGCACTTTGCCTTCACTTTTTGATGGTCATCAAAGTCATCGGAATCAATAGAATCTAAGAATATTGAGATATCACGTTCCTTATTGTTACCATAGCCTTTTGGATATAACGAGAGCTTCCTACACAAGAATTCGGAAACAAATAAATCCAAAACGAGTTATGGTAAGGTTGAACAATATACACAACAAACAATTATGCGGCAAGGAGATGAAGGAAGTACCATTTGTGATCTCCCACAATAAATTCTTCAGAAAGCCACTCTTCGCCAAGTTTGGAGAAACTACAGATCTTCCATTCACGCTTAAATGACCCATTAGATTTAACCATGGACAAACATTCACCAATTGCTTGCCTTTGGACGACAAATATCTCTGCTCCAAAGACACATTTGTCGTCAACAAGGTACCCGTTAGAGGCCTCTTTGAATGTTTTGTGAGAGAGAAATTTGGGAAGTCCCCATAAAGACTTGATAGATTGAAAGCGCCGCATATTTCCTAAATCAAGACATTATTGTAGCATCACAGTTGAGCCAATTATTGAAAAAAAAAAATTGGAAGTTACTCTGCTGATCAGCCTATCATCAATGCTATTTCAAGATAACCATATAACTAAAAAGATTAGATGAGATACACTAGAGAGAAATTAAATGTATATGTTAAAAGGAAATAAGATGTATAACACACTAATATTGTACCTCGCACTGAAAGATAATTGCCACGGAGTTGATTGAACATAAAGAAGGTAAATATAGCATTGACCTCCCAACCAACAGGCAGGAAACTTGTATCTGACATGACCAAGTAAACTGAAATATGTCCACTTCCATTTTCACGTGTGTTCCCGTCAGGATAAATGATCATTTTCCTGTATCAAATTCATAAATTCGTTCAACAATATAATTCAGATCCTCTAGCCATGTAAATAACAAAAACAGTGTAAACGACATGATTCAAGAATGGAGTCTTTGTATATTAACGTTAATATCTCACTACATGCAAAGTTCCACATTAGCAGAAAAATGTGAGTGAATAACCAGCCTAGTGCACACATTGTAGGCACAAGGGTGTTTAGTATAAAGGAAGAGATGTTTTGTAAAGAGAAAAACAGAATGAAAATATGGATTGCAAAGTTCCCTTTTGACCTCTTGTTCCCTTCTACAACCCCTCATCGTTCAGTTAAACCAAACACATACAAATGACAAATCTCAAGAAATAGTCAATAAGAAAATATCAAACCTTATTATTCTCATTTAGCTTTGTACTTCATAAAATGTTCAATAGAAAAATAATGTATTAGTGAGAATTGATATACGAGTCTTACCATTTATAACCACCAGCTTTAAATTCATTTGATTCAAGCTTATCAATGCCACTCTCTGAAAGTAGGGAGAAAGACTCAACTTTCAACAAATAGTGTGCTGGTGAAGCCTCTCTAACTTCCATTGTTACTTCTGTCCATATTGCACATCAAACAAGAAGGGATAAGCGTTACTGCAAATATTCCCTTTTTTGGAAATTAAGGTAAAAGTAGTCAAGTAAATGTTAGTTTCATCTAATGACTACGGTAGAAAAAATATACTTCAATAAATAAAAATGTACTCTCTAACGAATAAAACTCATAAGATGACATACACAAAAGGCGCTGATTTCAAATCTTACCGCCACCAAAAAATCAATAAATATTTACACTTATTTGACCCATGAAAGAAAAGGATATTGTGTACCCTCGGACCTCGGTAATAGATTAAATAAGACGGTTACAAAATTCAACGAAATAAGGCCAGTCAAGTAATGTTAGAATTCAATTTCACAATTATAAACAAGAAAAGTGTATATATATATATATATATATATATAAACATCTAAGCAAAGAAACCTACAAAAAATCTAAATAAACATGTCTATCCGAAGTACCCATACATAGCCTTGTTTTTTATAAAGAGACAAAAAGTTACTCGCACACATTAACATCAAGCATGCTCTCTCTTTGCATTATGCAGATTCTATATCAATTTTTTAAAGTAGGTACTACTAGCTCGTTTCTACACTACGGGATGGCTCAGATGGTTTGGCCTGGGACTTCCGTAATGGAAGTCTCAATGTTCAAATCCCTTGCCTACAACAACATGGGTCGAGCTCATCGCACAGGCTTGCCTAGTGTGGTTTAACTTATCAAAAAAAAAAAAAAAAAAGTACTACTCGATGTTTCTAGCAAAAAGAATATGGATGTAGAGACTAAATAAAACCTTCATCTTCAGGAACAATGGATCCCATGTTAATAGAGTTATGCAAAAGCCCTAGTACGTAGCTAGTAGCTCCCAATGTTTGTGCTCTTTTGTATTTATATACAAGTATATATTCTGCGCAGTTGGAGCTCTTAAAGGATTTGAATTTCCTGAGTAGCTTTCAAGAAACCTTTTCCGTAAATACTGTCCAAGAAACGATTTTTAATTGACTTTTAATGTGTATTCTTTTCTTTCTTTTTCTGGCCCTTGCGATGAGGGTACATATTGGGGTTTTAATTTTAGGCGCTTTTAAGACAATAATTTTTAGGTATTTTTTATAATGTTTAAATAAGATTAAAAAAAATTATTTTTAAATACTTATTTTAAGTGAAAATAACAAAAACAAGTTAATAGAAATATGTGGTCTAAAGGTGAAATTTTTAAAAAAACCTTCAATTATTTTATAAACTTCTATATTTATTCTTTTAAAGGTCGTTTGATAGCTGGTTAGAGTTATGCAGACATCAGTGACAACTCTTTCTTAAAATGTACATAACTTCTTATACAGAACTCGAATTGATGAACGATTGAAGACTTTTAATTGGATATGTAGTTCAGCACTCAACACTTTATAATCTTATAAATATGCTTGTTTGAAGGTTGGACCTTAGGCAAGCTCAATTGAAATTTTTAGTTCGTAGCATAACTTTCAATTTAACTTTAAGCTACAATTTTATGCTAGAGCTCTCCTTAGACCCACTTCGTGCCGATCTATTGTCATTCCATTTTCCGGCCTCATATGAGAATAAAAAACTGGAGCATTTTTTTGTGGGTTTCGAACAGCTATGGTGGATGAACCTAATAAGATAGCTATTACAACCCAAGAAGTAATAAGTATTTGGCCATGTACTTGGAAGGGCATACCTCAAGGGGCATCAATCTCCCCCAACAAAGATCTATCTGCGCGAAGCCGACCATGTTTGTAATGCATTGTATGTCCCATAATAGGTCCCATTCTTCTACTCTTTCCCGGAAGTCGATGACTATTCATAGCTATTACCTTGACACCAAAGAAGAGTTCGACCCAATGCTTGATTATGCGTATTCCTAATCCTAAATGGAATGTAACGATGTAGGGATCTATATGTAAACATAGTATCTATTTAGATAGGCCTGAATGACCCCTTCTCATAATGAGAATCGCTCCCAGGGGGTGCAGATTCATAATAGGCATATAGAAATTATTGTACATCAAATAACATCAGTGTTGGTTTCAGAAGATGGAATGTCTAATGTTTTTTCGCCCAGAGAACTTATTGGATTGTTGCGATTGGAAAAATACGGACTTCTCTATAGAGAATTAGAATTTTGATATGATAGTGGGTTGCCCGGGATTCGAACCCGAAACTAGTCGGATGGAATAGATAAGTTTCTTATAAAATAAAATAAATGTTAATCTTAAATGTGCAGCTGATTCTATACCAGCCGATTCAATTGTTCAGCTACTTCGAAAAAAATTACTATTATGGCTATATAAGGGGACCGGCTTCACAAATATGACCATATCCTCTTGGTTTGCGCCAAATTACTCATATTCAACGAGTCAAACCTTAGCTTGAAGGTACGGTCAAGGTGTTACATGTAGGTCCAAATATTCTCTTATCACTACTTAAAAATACCAAAAACCGACCTCCGACCTAGAGGTCGGTTCTTTTAATTACACATTACACAAATAAAATGCACCATCTGGTGTTCAAATACATTTCTACCACTATGTTGTTGGTGCTTATTGATTGAAGTATATTTTTTATTTATTTATACTCTTTAAAAAAATAGAGATCAATTTTTTTTAAAAAAAATATTTGCAAAAACTATCGCAGGAGGTCAGTTTGCAAAATAATAATAATGATAATTTAAAACCAATCTCCGGAGGTCGAAGATCGATATTTTGCAAAAAAAAAAAAAAGGACCTCCGGAGTTTTTGTAATTTTTTTAAAAAAGAATTGCATTTTCCTGGATTTTTGCGCTAAAAAAATCGACAGCCAAAGGTTGATTTTATATACATATATATGGACCTCGTGAGGTCAATTTTCTTTTACCTCTTTTGAGGCTGATTTTTGGCTGTTTTTAGTAATGTATAGTCTTCTATTAAATTTGTATGTAATAAAGACATTTCTAACCCAATTAAGTAACGGTAAGAACCTGGTTGGACAAAACTATTAACAACAAATAAATTTGATCAACTTCACATACTTTAAAGAAATTTTTCACCCTTTTTCGAAATATAAATGTTAGACGAAGATAGATGATATCACAACTGCAAATTCACCAGTCAGGTGGTAACCTCCCACAGTATATTTGGAAAAGCATATTTGACACAGCATGCTAGAGAAGAAGCTTCTTGAACGGTGATGAAATCGGGATTTTTATTGAGGCTATATATACGTAAAAAAGATAATAATTTAACTTTATATACAATGTAATTTAGATGAACATCTTTGCACCCCTAACTCCGCCCCTGCTCACGGCACTCAGAAAAGGTTAACCATAGCATAAAGTAGTCCAGGAGCATATATAATGCTGCTTGAGGTAAGAAGGTAGACAACACTAATATAGATTTGTTTCTAGGTATCAATGCCCAATATTATTTACCAATAGGCAGGTAATTTTTCTTATACTGTAAATACCAAGTCTAATGTGTTTGTAGAGAACATATAAAAAGATTTGCAACACACATTATTATGTATGAATTGCATGATATGTTATCAGTGACCAGATAAGCACCCATTGTGAGCAACTTTGTTGTGGTCTAGTCAAAGCTCCCAACTAAGCTTCTAAGGCTAAAGTGTTTCATCTCAATTAAACAATCAACCTAAGTAGTCGTTCATCCACTCGCTTAAATTTAAAATAGCTAGTAGATGTATTAACCATATATAATATTTATATAACTATGTATAGTCTATGATAACCGACAAGGAAAAGTAAATAGACCAGTACCTTCCTTATGTTCAATGCAAATATGATTAATTGAAACTAATTGCAAAGAAGTTGTGGAGATGAAAATGATTGATTGCCTTTTCATCTTTAAACACTACACAACATTTATGCAACAAAACAATAACCATTAGCTCAACTATTTTATCACTCCAGGCCTTTCATTACCTCTGGACAAAATAATTAGAGAAATGATGTTACTAAGGTACTGGTGAACACATAATTGAGACAATTGTAGCATACGATTTGTAAATTTGATAGACGGGGAGAAAAAAAAGGGAATTCACCGAATGATGCAAGTTATTAATTACAAAAATAGCATTACTGCCAAATGATCTACATAACAAACTACAGTTTGATGTAAAATGAGCAATCGACAACTTGTCAAATAACATAGAGAGGCCAGGAAAGAAAGGCAAAACTTACACCAAGAGGTTTATATCCAACCAATGAATGCAAGACGTGAGTCTTCATATACAAAATTTATCACTTAACCATGATCAAGTCATATGCACTCTTACTTTAATTTTTAATCAAGGTCAAAATGATTGGTTAACTACTGTGAGGAGAGACTCCCACAAGGTACTAATAAACTGTAAACCAAGTTAAGATAAGCTCTTTACGCTATGCTTAAACTCAACTTCCAGCTCAACCTCCATCACAATACAATCATTGACAAGATAGCTTTTTTTCTGATCATGCAACTCAGTTAAAGACATAAAACCTTGATAACCCCAACCCTGCACGGTAGTTGAAAACCAAGTAGAATCTGTAAAAAGGAAATATAGAAACTATTAGACATGCAAAAAGAAACTTAACATTTTGAAAAGCAAAACTAGCTATTGAATTATAGTGGTATTCATCTTGCAAGAATTCAATATCAGAATTTGCTACTTGATACAAATAGAAACAAATAAATATTTTGCCTTACAAGATAGCTTTTTGCATCCACCATTTATCTGATCTCTGAGCTTTATGCTGCAATATGCCTTCACTTTTTGTTGGTGATCAACAGATTTTAAGAATATTGAGATATTACATCCCTTAACGTTTGCATTACCTTTCGGAAACACCCAGAGCTTCCTACTCAAGAAACACAAGGATTCAGAAAGAAATAAATTCAATATGAGTGAACGTATGGTGGAAAAAAAACAATGTACATGTAACACGACAAACAACTATGTGCCAAGGAGATGAAGGCCACGGTAAATTCTTCAGAAAACCAATTTTCACCAAGATTGGAGAAACTACAGATTTTCCATTCACGCTTAAACGAGTCATTAGATTTTACCATGGACAAACATTCACCAATTGCTTGCCTTTGGAAGACGAATATCTCAGCTACAAAGACACATTTGTCGTCAACAAGGTATCCGTTACAGACCTCTTTGAATGTTTTGTGAGAGAGAAATTTGGGAAGTCCCCAAAAAGACTTGATAGATTGAAAGCGCCGCATTTTTCCTAAATTATTGAAAAGAAGTCGGACGTCGGAAGTTACTATGCTGATCAGCCTATCATCAATGCTATTTCAAGATACCATATAACCAAAAAGCTTAGATGAGATACACTAGAGGGAAATGTATATACTAAGAAAGAAAATAAGATGTATAACACACTAATATTCTACCTATTGTCACAGAGTTGATTGAACAGAAAGAAGGTAAACATAGCATTGACCTCCCAACCAGCAGGCAGCGAACTTATCCCTGAAATGGCCAAGTAAATTGAAATATGTCCACTTCCATTTTCACGTGTGTTCCCGTCAGGATAAATGATCATTTTCCTGTATCAAGTCTGTAAATCCATTTAGTAATATGAGAAAAATTTAATTAATGTTTTCTTTATTTAGTAAGGTGGACAACTAATATAGGACAACTATTTTTAGTATAGTGAGCAACTAATATGGGGTAGAGTGAGTATATCTTTACTACTATATTGTATATATAATTAGAATTTCACACATAAAATATACCATGTATGTCTTTTGGGATCCCATATCTTATATTATACCATGTATACTTTCATTATACCATATATATATATATATATATATATATATATATATATGTATATATAAGATATACACACATAAAATATACCATGTATATCTCTTATTATACTATATATGTATGTCTTTTATTATACCATCTAATTTATTATAATCAAATTAATTAGATTAAGTTGAGGTGAAAATCAATTAATGGTGATACTTATTTTAACAGTAAATATATTCCGAAATTCATAATTGAATTTAGCTAATAATAGATTAGGATGATTCCTAAAATTAAGCCACTTGGATTACGCAACATATGAATTTAACTAATAAAATTTTAAATTTATTAGTAACACACAACTTATTTGATAATATTTGAAATGAAAATATTTTTTTCGTACTAACACACAACTATAATTTGCAGTTGTAATTGATTTTCACCACAATATAAATTTTTCACCAAAACTTTCCTTGTATAGCAATACTAATTTCAAAAACTTATAATACGATCACAATAGATTGCATAAAATCAGTTTGATTAGTTGCATTCCCATTGATTTCAAAGCACAATTATTATTAATTAAAATCATAAATTAATCTGTTTAAATTTAAAATTTTATTAGTTAAATTCATATGCTGCGTAATCCAAGTGGCTTAATTTTAGGAATCATCCTAATCTATTATTAGCTAAATTCAATTATGAATAAGTTTTTGAAATTAGTATTGCTATACAAGGAAAGTTTTGGTGAAAAATTTATATTGTGGTGAAAATCAATTACAACTGCAAATTATAGTTGTGTGTTAGTACGAAAAGAATATTTTCATTTCAAATATTATCAAATAAGTTGTGTGTTACTAATAAATTGAAATATTTATAGTTTTATCATATAAGAAATAATATTATTATATATATGGCAATGAATATTCATTATTTTGTCCAATTGAGTAAGTAAATCAAGAAAGCATTACAAGAATATTTAATTAAGGAAGTAATCAATTAGCAATTAAAGTGGCGCTTATTAAAAATTTATTGTGATCAAGAGCCATTTCAAAATGAAACAATCCTTGAATATAGTATATATTGAATCTTTTGGAATTATAATATTTCTTTTATTTGTTATGACCTAAGCTTTTGAAATATTGTACGTAAAGTGACCATTTTGACATAAAAAGATACAAATCAAAATAAAATGCGTTAATTATTAGTACATCCAAATTACACCTTTGAATTGGTATAAAGAGGCCGTTGTTAAATATAGAACCCAACAAAGTTAGGGTTGAATCCCACAGAGAATAAGGTGAGAAATTACGATAATAGTGCAATTACGATTGTGTATCAATTACGATTCTTTAATATCTAAAAAGAGACCTAGGTCTATGTTTTCCACTAAGTTGTAACTCAAATAGGTCCATCACTTTGAAATTCAGTTTAGTGTTTCATGTGCAAAAATGATGAATCTAACAATAATCCTCTAAAGTCTTTCGACTCAATTAGAGGAATATCACCCTAAGTCCTTCCGTCACTTGCGTGTATACTGAGTAACCTTCATCATGGATTTCGAGTTGACTTTTCTTGTAACAACTCTAGTCATTAGGTGAGGTTTGATAGCCCCAAATTCCCGTTATTAACTGTTATTCCTAATTTTAACTTCTCAGGGTTGATGGTTTTGATCAACATCCTCTTCTTTTTAGGCATCTTTTGTTTCCTATTCTTCTTCTTCTTTTTGTTGACCATTTCTACCCCTATCTCTTGAAGGCTTCCATTGTCATCAATCTCAATATTATCACTTTGTTGTCCTTCCTCCTTTCTGTTATCACAACCATTCTGTTGAATAACATTTTCCCCACCTTTTTCTAGTCCTTTATCCTGATTTTTGCCATACTAGGACGAGTTCATCCTAACTTAGAGGCACCAAGGATCTTCATTAACCAGATCAAGAAACACATTGTAGTTGATTGATCCTTTCAGAGAGGACCAGTTCCTTGAAACTCAACCTAATCCTGTCGATTTGTGGCCGGCCGGGGCTTCCAAAATCTTTCAACGAGAGTGTATTTACAATCTTCAGCCATTATACCATAATAATCTTTCACCGTAAAGATGATGGCTGGCATACCATTGTAATTGTTTGCCGATGAGGGGTTTGTGACAGAGTAAACATAACATGTTTTTTTTGCAATTGCTTCCTGTATTTCCCTAGCAATAACCATTCTGTTGAATAACACACTAAAAAATTTGTATGATATAATAAAGGGGAATAGATGGGCATTCATCAGATAATACGAGTTGTTAACTAGAAAAATAGCATTATTACCAAATGATATTCACAACAAATTATAGTTGGATATAACACAGAGTTTACCCGTGTTACCCGTACGAGTGTTTATATCAAATCAATATACAAGACATGCGTCTACTACTGTGCGGAGAGACTCCCACAGCTACTAATAAATTGTAAACCAAGTTAAGATGAGCTCTTTACGCTATGCTTAAACACAACTTGCAGCTCAACTTCCACCACAATACAATCATTGACAAGATAGCCTTTTTTCTGATCATGCAACTCAGTTAAGGGCATAAAATCTGAATAACCCAAAGTCGGTACGGTGGTAGAAAACCATTGACAATCTGTAAAAAAGTAACATTTAAAAGGGAAAAAAGAAACATTATTAGACATGCAAAAAGGAATTTAATATTTTGAAAAGACAACTAGCTATTGAATTAAAGGAGTATTCATCTTGAAAGAATTCCATATGAAAAAATAGATCCATGTGAAGAAGATCAACTCAATTGAACTGTATAGCGAATAAATAGTTGCCTTACAAGATCGCTTTTTGCATTCACCATTTATCTGATCTTTGAGGTTTATGCTGCAATTTGCCTTTTTGATGGCGATCAAAGTCCTTAGCATCAACACAGTTTATGAATATTGAGATATTACATCCCTCAGCGTTTGCATGACCTTTTGGACACACCCAGAGCTTCCTACACATGAAATTAACACAAGGATTCAGAAACAAATACTCCCTCCATTTCAATTTGTTTGTCCTACTTTCTTTTTTCGTCAGCTTCCAAGAAAATGCCTCTTTCCCTTTTTAGCAACTCTTTAATTCTAATTTTTCACATAGCATGTTTAAGATCACAAGATTAAAGGGCATTCTGGTACATTTGACATATCTTTAATTTAAGACCACTAGATTCAAAAGTCTTCTTTACTTTCTTATACTGGTCAAGTCAAAATAAGACAAACAAATTGAAATGGAAAGAGTAAATCGCCAATCAGTGATGGTATGGTGAGAAAAAAACAATATACACGACAAACAATAATGCACCAAGGTGATGAAGCAAGTACCATTTGTAATCTCCCACAGTAAATTTTTCAGAAAGCCACTTTCCCAAGTTTGGAGAAATTCCAAATCTTCCATTCACGCTTAAATGATTTAGTAGATTTAACCAAGGACAAACATTCACCAATTGCTTGCTTTTGGACAACGAATATCTCAGCAGCTCCAATGACACATTTGTCGTCAACAAGGTATCCACTAGATGCCTCTTTGAATGTTTTGTGACAGAGAAATTTTGGAAGTCCCCACAGTGATTTGATAGATTGAAAGCGCCGCATTTTTCCTAAATCAAGGCATTGTAGCATCACAGTTGAGCCAATTATTGAAAACAAAAATGGATGTTATCTGCTGATCAGCCTATCATCAATGATATTTCAAGATAACCATATAGCCAAAAAGCTGAGATGAGATACACTTGAGGAAAAGGTATATGCTAAGAAACGAAATAAGATGTATAACACACTAATATTGTACCTCGCACTGAAAGATAATTGCCACGGAGTTGATTGAACATAAAGAAAGTAAATATAGCATTAACCTCCCAACCAGCAGGCAGGGAACTTGTCCCTGAAATGGCCAAGTAAGCTGAAATATGTCCACTTCCATTTTCACGTGTGTTTCCATTAGGATAAATGATCATTTTCCTGTATCAAGTCGATAAATACATTCAACAATATAATTCAGATCATTTAGGACAAACTTCGATTAAAATGATCCACTGTGTAGTCTCTTTAATTATACTAAAAATTAAATGTCCATAATTCCTTAATTAAGTAGTATACAACAGGCCACAATTTAGTCCTATTTTATAGTAACATAATTTGACTGGCCAGGCAGATGACACAAATAGTGTGAATGACATGATTCAAGAAAGGAGATTTAGTATATTAACTTCTGCACAGAACAAAAGAGAGAAATCTATTATTTTTTGCTAAAGGAAGGAACTTCAAATTAAGATAAGAAATTAAGAGTCATTACAAGTAGGTCTTTGTAAATATAAGCAACTAAAGGCGGGGGCGGAGCTAAGTGGGCGGGAGGGGTTCATCCGAACCCCTTTCGTTGGAAAATTACATTGTATATATAGGGGTTAAATCTGCGTATTTCGTATATTTACATTGTAATGAACCCCCTTGACACAGTTGAGAAGTGCAGCTCAGTAGTTAAGGGGGTTCAAGTCTTGTCGCAGGTTGCCGGTTCGATTCCCACTAGCCACTTGTTTTTTCCCCTTTTTCAAGCTTCAATGCTCCCCTAAGCTTGGCCCACAGTTCTTAACTTTTTAGTACTACAAATTAGAGATTTATTGGGTAATTAATCTAGAACTCATTCTCCATCCATTAAATAAAAATAATAATTAATAATTCTTACAAACAAGTAAAATTAATGGAGAGAGGATAATATGTATAGTATATATATGATTACAAAGTATATTTTTAAACTATATAGAAAAAATTATGCACATGTAGCAACAATATAATATATATGTTTACATACATATAATTTTTCAAAGATAATATATGATTAAAGGGACATTACTTTAGAAGAAAAAAAATAAAGAGTTCAAAATAAAGTAAAATGCCAAAAAAAAGTGCACACCTTATGAAGGGCTCGATATAGGAGGGCAAAAGTGGGAAGAAATGTAAAAACTAAAAAAGTATGACAAGACGAGTTACATTTTAGCGAGTTAAGACAAATTTTGTCCTTCGCACGCTTGCCCCGCCCCGCCCCGCTCCACCCCGTTTATCATCATGTAATCTTGATGTGTTATTTCTTAATTCATATTTTGAACCCTTTGGTAAAAATCCTGCCGGAACTAAAGGTAAAGAGTCGTTACTTTATTAAGCATACTTCATAAAATGTTCAATAGAAAAATAATGCATTAGTGAGGATTGGCATATGAGTTTTACCATTTATAACCACCAGCCTTAAATTCATTTGATTCAAACTTGTCAATGCCACTCTCTGAAAGTAGGGAGAAAGTCTCAATTTTCAACAAATAGTGTGTTGGCGAAGCCTCTCTAACTTCGACTGTCACTTCTGCTCATATTGCAACATCGAACAAAAAGGATAAACGTTATTATTGTGATTATTCTTTTTATAGAAATTAAAGGTAAAACAAGTCAAGTCAATGTTAGTTCCATCTAATGACTATGGTAGACAAAATATACTTCAATAAATAAAGTGTTCTCTCTAACAGCTAAACAGACTATAGGTTCCGAGTGTAAATCTCACAGCCATCCAAAAAATGATAGATATTTCCACTTAATTGACCCATGAAAAAAAAGGATATTGTGAATCCTCGCTGCTAAAAGATTAAATAAGACGGTTACAGAATTCAACAAAATAAGACTAGTCAAGTAAGGTTAGAGTGCCCTTTCACAATTATAAACAAGAAAGAAAAGTATAAACATACAAACATTAATGGAATAAGACTAGTCAAGTAAGGTTAGAGTGCTCATCACACACGGGGCTTGCTTAGTGTGGTTTAACTTGTCAACAATAAATAAAAAAAAAGGACTACTCGTTACTAGCAAAAGGGTCGGCTAACACGCACTTCTCATATGTAATATTCATAGTACTAGTTATTAAGAGGCAAATAGAGAGTAAATAGAACCTTCATCTTCAGGAGCAATCGATCCCATGTTAATAGCCTTATGCAAAACCCTAGTAGCTAGCTAGTAATTCCCAATCCCAATGTTTGTGCTCTTTTGTTTTGATATATACTCTGCGCAGTTGGGAGTTCTAAAAGGATTTGAATTTGCCCCGTCTCATGCGTAGCTCTTGGATTTAAATAGGTTTTTGGCCGGTGGGCCTAACTCAAATCCAAAAATTAGTGAAATTATTGGGCTTTTTACCTAAATGTATCAATCAAAAAAAAAAAGATTAAACTACCAAAAGAGACATACTTCCTTACCATATTTATTAACTCTCCCACTACTTTAGCTTAATTACTTAATATACCACATGTAAACACTCAGATACATAGCTCCAGATCGTGATACATCGCCTCACCTCGTGATACATCGCCCCGATGTATCAAAGATAATTATCCAGAGGTGAGGCGATGTATCACGCCTTGGAGCGATGTATCCGAGCGAAGTGAGGTGGGAAAAAGAGTAATTAGCTCCCAAAGATGTGTGTTTTATGTAAGTTACCCAAAAAAAATAAAAAATTATGCAAAATGGCCATTGGGAAACTTATCTACAAAAAAAATAGTCTATTTTAAAAAAATCTCAATTTATTACGTTAATTGGCCATGCTCGCTGCTTTCCCTTGTTGCTTCCTCTTCTTCCCCCTTCTTCTCCTGCTTTTTCTCCTTTTTCTTCTCCTCCTTCTTCTTCCCAAAGCACTTTGATCAAGAAGCAATTGTCTCTCAATAATTCACTAACAATAAAGAAAACTCTATTGGGAAAAAGAGAACAAAAACCCAATTGCTTAGATGATCCCATAAATCTCATATGTTGAATTCTTGATAGAGGATAACATTTAACTGGTTGTTTCGCTTCATAAACAATAAATACTGGGAACTGATCAGGATAATCAGTGTTGATTGCCTGCTCCTTACTGTTGTCATAAATTCTCCATAAGACTGTTTATTTCCTTTCTCTTTCACAGATGGCACCAGGTTTCTCCGAGCCACACTACGATCAACAATTATGAAAAACAATTGACTGAGGAAAGTTGTCATGATGTCACCAATATAGATCATGCACAAGCTTGTGGGACCAGCTTACAAAGGGAAGCTTATAGTGTCTCCGAGATAGGGCGAGGGTATAACTTATGAAATAGCATAAATATCATACTCATCAGACAGAGATATGATTTGGGACTGCTTAGAGGAGATTTTGAGTTGGTCGGGGATTGAAAGAACTTGTTTAGAGAGCTTATATTAATGGTTGAAAGTGTTGTTGTTTATTATGCTTCCATTTAAAGATTTAATGACTGAAAAAAAGATCGATACACCTGTACACACTATCTATACAATATCGATACATATTTTTACACCATTTATATAATATTGATACACGTTTGTGCACTATATATACAGTATTAATACACGTTTATACATTATTTATACAATTTTGATACATTACATAATTTTTATATAATATCGATACACGTTTATCCACTATTTATATAATTTTGATACATTACCTAACTTTTATACACTATCGATACATTACATATACATGCGGCTATTTTTTTGTAATTTTTTTTTGTGGCTAATTCATTTTTGGACTATTTTTTTTGTAAAGAAAACTTGACTATATTTTTTGTAAACTAATTATTTTATTGTACATATTTGAAATTATCCCAAAAAAAATCAATAAACATGACCATATGTTATATACATAATGTATCGATATTGTATAAATGGTTATGTAATGTATATATAGTAGTCGTTTTGCCATGAAAATCAAATACCAAATTGGAGTTGGAGTTGGAGTTGGAGTTGGAGTTGGAGTTGGAGTTGTGTTTGGCCATGAATATAAATTGGAGTTGTTTTTGACTTTTTGTGAGAGAAGTGAAAAGTGAAAACAACTTTTTCTTGTTTTTTAAATTTCAGAATTCAACTTCAAGTTGAATTCCGGAATTTTCCAAATTTTCATGGCCAAACACCATTTTCGAAATTCAACTCCGGAAAAAAGTAAAAATTTCCATGGTCAAACGCCCACATAATGTATCGATATTGTATAACTGGTGTGTAAACATGTATATATGATGTATAAATATGTCTCGGATATATATATATATATATATATATATATATATATAGGCCTCTATAGTAACACTTTGCTAATTACGCTCCATACCAACAGTTTTTACAGCAAATGTATAATCTTGACATACAAATACAAATAGAGTAATCTCGGCATACAAATATAAATCTATAAAATCTAAGTATATGTCGCACCCCATTTTTCTCGCGAAAAGATGCGCCATCGACGTGACAACTCTTTTTGGATAGAAAAGAGTGAAGAGTCGCCACCTAACGAATTAAAGGCGCGTTAGGGCACCGTTCTAAACTAACTACGATTAATTTTAATTTTAGAGGTCTACGTCACCAGAAATTGGGTAAGGGTTCAAGTTACCTCGAAAGGAAGGTGTTAGGCACCTTTCGAGGTCCACAAATGTGGGTCCCTGCTGGATTCATTATTTATGTGGAAAATTATGTGATAAACAAAGATCGATATGAATTAATAAAACTACACCATTATACAAATAAATTCTATTTTTTTTTTAAAAGTCAATAAATTAAACCAGTTTAGTTATTAATGAAACTAGGTGAGCAAGAATTAAGCATGTGAAATATTTAAAATCTAAATAAACACATAAGAAAATCAGATAAGCGAGAAGATAGAATTCGAAAAAAAGATATAGGAAAAGAGATCTAATTAGTAGGTGATTTAACTAATACTACCCCAAACACGTAAGAGTATAAGAATAAACTTAGGTTAATTTTAACCTATTCGGATCAGCGCCCGGCTTATTATCGAAGACAATTTCAAAGACATTGTCGTATTCTGCTCGGGACAATTTCCATCATATCCGTCTATCTACCCACCTAAGTTGGTTATTAAGATTATTTTACCTAAGTGCGTACTAAAAAAAAGAGAAAAATCTAACGTGTCTTAAGCTGCTTACCCGTCCCAACTTAATGTCCAAGAGGCATTTGGACTTACTATTTGGATATGGGTCTAGACAAATAAAATATTAGATTTCCTAATTAGACACGATGTTCAACGTCAGGCAAAACGAAAAGGGACTTGATACATGTAGCACATAATGGTCTCAACTAGGCCTCTTAACTATTTAAAGGAGAGACAATTACCAAAGTTCAAACAATTGACAGTTTTATATAATTAAACCTATAGGCAGAATTCTAGTGATTAAACATGCAACAGGTGTCCATCTTTGATTAAACTTAGAGACATGATTTCTAGTAATAAAGATATGCAGAAATTTCATTCATTAAAACCTATGAACAGGATAATTGATTATTTGACATGCTGCAACTGTTTTTAAGTCTATAGGCATGGTTTCTAATGATAAAACATTCAGAAAAATAACACTTTCCTTAAACATGGACATGATTTTTAATAATTGAATAGAACTGACTGGAAAATATGAGCATGGTTTCTGATCATGTAAAATAAACAAACTTGAACCTGTAAGCATGGTAGCTATTTAAAATATATACCAAAACAGATTTTGACTCCTATAGGCATTGTGACTAGTTAAATACTAAAACAGATTTTAATTTAAACATGATTCTGATTTAATGCCAAAACAGACTTAAAATCCATGAGCCTGATTTCATGCCGGTACTGATTTAAAAAAAAAAAAAGAACACGAAACATGATAACTAATTAATATCATGCTGAAATAGATAGCCAAATAACTTAATAGGCTGAAATAGGTTTTAACATGCTGAAACAGATTGTTTATGAGACACAATAATTTATTACACGGATGCTAAAACATGTTTAGATCCTATGGTCATGGTAACTAATTAGTTTACAGGCAGAAACAGATTTTGAATCATGACCAGTTGTTTTAACATGCTGAAACTTATTTAAACCTATAGGCATGATATCTAGATATTAAAACAGTTTTTAACTTGTGATATAGTAACTAATTATGCTAAAACAGATTATTTATTTATTATTATTATTATTTTTTATCCTATACGCATGATTTCTACGGTTTACAATTAAAGCAAGTAGCACGTAGTTTGCCCCTCCCCCATAGAAGTCCCCTAGATTTCATTTATTACATCGTCGGAGCTTATACAATAATTATTACAGACCAAACAAATTGTGAGAAATCAGATTTTAAAGCTAAAATATGGAGCTGTCCCAGTACTCAGAAATCCCGATCCCAGACGACGTTTCATCACCTCTAACCAGAACCTGTCAGACAATGTAGAACACCAGATCCAGAGGCTCCTAGTACAACCCATAAAACTGATCCTTGACATGTCAGAGTTCCTGAGGATCTCAAGGATCCTAGGCAATGCTTATGTCAAGGAGTAGGGATGTATTTGGTCCTCCGTACTCCGCCAAATGCAACAAAGACCAACCAAGATAGAACCAAATGCTCATATAAATAATAAACAGTTAACACAAGCAAGGGAAAAAACCAATAGTAAGCAGATTTTGGGTACGAATATTACAAGCAAATTTGCAGTGAGTTCACACATATAAACTACAAGCATTCATGAATAAACATAGATAAACTAGAGCGTATGCTAAAACTACAAGGAATCATTCATATAAATTGTAATTATTTCGGTAAGAACTAACCAGTTAGCCGTAAACAACAAGAAGATATTTGAATCCCAACACCTAGCAATCAGTAATTATCAGCCTAGAAGAGAAACTTTAAAATATAGGAGTGATAGTGTGTATAGTCTGAGCCAAAGGTAATGAAGAGGGACTGTTTTTATAGTGACTAGAGCACCCAGAAGTTAAGGAAAAAATCAATCTCAACAATCCCTTCTTTAAAACAGATTTCCCAAAATTAATGAAATCAAAAAATCAATTAGTGCCTAAATGAATCAAAGTACCCCAAAAATACTTACAAGTTGTCACCATTAAATAAATGTGAAAAAGAATTATCTTTAATTACGAAAACTAGATCAATTAGGTACTTAATTACCATAAAAAAAGTAGATAAGATTATACAAGAATAAAGAACAACCAAACAAATGGAATCTTTACCTTAATTAACACACATATAGTCAATTAGAATACAAAAGGAGGTTGATTTTACCATGAATAAACAGATAACACAGTTGTCCCTCCCAAGAATTAAGTAATTGAATCATTTATGGAATATCAAATCAACATTTTACCATGATTAACCAAGTGCTAAGCTGCTACAATCCGTTAAAAGGGAAGAGAATCAATCAAAACATGCTGAATTTAATTAATACAAATTAATTTTTTACCAAACGGGTCAAGCTTAGGCCCGTCCCAATTTAAATTCGAGGAGGTAAAGGGTCAGACAGATCAACACTGCTAGAAGCAAACTAGTACCAAAATTACTCATACAAGCAAGAGAAGTTTAAATCATGCTTGGACTAGCTAAATCACAACCTAAGATGCTAAAGTCAGCAATTGACAACCACATAAGACCTCTTCGAAGCTAGGCATAATTTTACAAAATATGAATACGAACTACATTCTAATAACTAATAAATAAGGCATGGCTCAACATGTAGACCATACTAGGACGATACAGGTGCAGCAACCAGAAGTAAACTAAACAAATTCGAACATAGAACATGAAGCAAAAAAATAAAAATTGAATTCAATACAGAGACGACCCATCAGGTTTCAGACTTAGAACACAATAACAGTGATCCAACATGTTCATACCTTAATTTAACCAACAAGACAAACACATACATATTTGAATTTTCAGAATTCGGCTGGAAAAGAAAATAAAATTTCACAACATCACAGAATTCCAACCACAAAATGCAGCCAAATTACTAGTCTTGCATTCTAAAAATCACATAACAGCAAGAAAAGAGGATTAAATTATGATATGGACCAAACCCAAAGTTTATTTGTGGCAATCCTCCACAGGTGTTAACAAAACTATCCGAAGACCCACGAGCAACACACGTCTGGACGGAGTTCGACGTTCGTCGGAAAAGGCCACATTCTCGTAACACTAAATTTCCTCGGAGAAAACCCTAAAAGGGAAGGGAGTTTTCGCTGGACGGAGACCCGTCGGAGCAGCGGTGGAGGTGAGGATGGCTGTTTGGTGGTGGTTTTTTGTCGTAGAAATGAGGCGGTGGTATTTGTGGGGTTTGGTTTTGGTAGAGGAGAGAGGCGCGGCGCCATCGGCGATGGAGAAGAGGAGAAGAGAGTGATGGCAGCGGCGGTGGGGTTTGTTGGTGGTGGAGTTCGCCGGTATTTCACCGGCCAAGGACGGCTGGCAGTGGTGGTTTTCAGAGCAAAGAAAAAGAGAGAGGGCGGAGAGAGAGTGTGTATCGGGGCGGCGGCTGGTGGGAGTGAAGGAGAAGTGGGAAAATCAGGGTTTGGGGGAGGTTGATCATTAAAAAGGAAAGAGAGGAGAGGGTTGATCTGACCCGTTGATCATCTTGGATGGACGGTTGAGATTCAGATGAAACTTGGGTCGGATCCGGGTCGCGGGTCAGGTCACACAATTGTCAATTGAAATTGGATTTGAATTTAAAAATGGGCCAGATTAGTTTAAATTTAGGCTATAATTGAAATGAATTGAATAGAAAGGGGCTCGAATTTAAATAAATTTGGAAGACCAAATGTAATTGGGCTGCTATTTGATTAATAAAACCATATATAATTTGATAAACAAAATAATGATTAACGATAATTAGCAAGCGAAGAAATTTATTTAAAATTAATTATGTATATATATTGTACGTAAAATTAATGACATGTAATATTATACGAGATTTATGATAAAATAGTAATAATTAAGAAATAAATTATATATTTATAAATTGCATACGAATTTAAAAAGTGTCAAGACGTTGATAAAACACGTGATTTATTTAGCATATAAGAGCAAAACGCAAGAAAAATTAAGCTTTTTAAAATAATAATAGCTAGTAAAATAACGGCCCGTGAGAGGTATACGGAGGTCAAAATTGAGTGTCAACAGTATACAAATACAAATTCGTTAGAATAATTTCGACATATAAATACAAATCCATAT
Organism: Jaltomata sinuosa; assembly: GCA_003996215.1. Taxonomy (NCBI): domain Eukaryota; kingdom Viridiplantae; phylum Streptophyta; class Magnoliopsida; order Solanales; family Solanaceae; genus Jaltomata; species Jaltomata sinuosa. Next base: position 1,718,558 of record QJPP01007186.1, on the reverse strand, counting down.
TGTATATGCTCCATATTATTTTGTGTGCATATCGATATGCAATTTATGTTTATCTTTGTTCTACGTGTTCTTAAGGTTTTAGATCTTCCTACTCTTCCATCCTGAATCACATGGTATGCCTCTTGATCCACTGTTTCATGCAGTTCAAGTTAGAGGAAGCATGTGTTCCCTACATGAGCTGTGCATTGAGGATTTTATAAAATGTATTATCTAGAAGATTAGTAAAACTAGAAGGACTTTATATGTAGTGTGTAAAGATATGTCTTGCCAATAGCAAGAAGAAGTTACTCCATCCGTTTCAATTTGTTTGATCTACTTTCATTTTTTATCTTTTTTCACAAAAAGAATAACTTTTTCCCTTTTTAGCAACTCTTTAAAGACAAACGACAGGCATACATGTCTGAAATTAGATTTTGGCAAGTATTTGATTCATATATTTGAAGTTTTTCAACTTCGGTTTCTTCTTGTCCTCTTTTTCTCATACACTAAGCCGAAAGTAAGTAGTCAGTACCATGTAATTTATATTTGAATTACATGTTATATTGTTCTACTGGAGTTCACTAATTGGCAAATGATTAGGGCAAAAAGTTTGTGTCACTAGGCAACCATTATGTGGAGTTACATTAGGTGTTGATGACCTTTTCTAGGTTAACATCATAGTTGCAATTTCAATTGATCATTTGAGGTCATATCACTGCAAGAGAACATGGAATTAGCTACGAAATTTATCGGTAATTCCTAGCTAATTCATCGCTAAAAAGCTCTTAGTTAATTGAAATTTCTTATAATCCGTCGTTAATTCGTAGCTAAATGAGATTAGCATGGATTTTTGTTGTTTAGCCATGAAATTTTGTCCGTCGCTAATTCCCTATTTTCTAGTAGTGTATGTATTTTCACAATATGTGTCTGCATCACAGAAGTATGAGCAAATGATTCAATTAGTTGTATCTTTCAAATTTTCGCAAGTATAACTTTCGACATTATGGGTCTGAAGTTGATTTTACCAAGGCCTAACTTCAAACATGTATATCTAAAGTTTGAATTTCCGACACTTAGCTTGCTTGAAGTTAGGCTTTGACAAGTTCAACATCAGACCCGCATGTCTGAAGTTGATTTTGAAGTGATTAGACCTATAAAAAAAATTATAAAGTTTAGTTATGCCCTGAATAGTAGTCCTCAACTCAGCTATATGTGCACTTGAACTTAATTAGAAAATTCCAAGAATAATGACAACCATTAATTTATTTCCACTTAACAGAGATCAAGATTTGTATAATTCAAATTCCAGTTCATCAATACGAGTTGTTAACTAGAAAAATAGCACTACGGCCAAATGGTTCTTCATGACAAATTAAACTAGTTGGATATGAAATGGTCTCCAATAACATAGAGGGGCCATGGAAGAGGGGCAAAATTAACCCGTGCTTAACTCCGACCAATGAATGCAATACATGTGTCTAGACTCTCAAAGCTACTAATAAACTGTAAACCAAGTTAAGATAAGCTATTTACGCTATGCTTAAACACAACTTTCATCTCAACCTCCAGCACAAGACAATCATTGACAAGATAGCCTTTTTTCTGATCATGCAACTTAGTTAAAGGCATAAAACCTGGAAAACCCCAATTCTGCCTGGTAGTTGAAAACCAAATACAACCAGTAAAAAGTAAAATATAAATGAAAAAGAAAAAGGAAAATTAAAACTATATTAGACAAGCAAAAAGGAATTTAATAATTGAAACAGAAAACTAGCTATTGAATTAAAGGAGTATTCATCTTGCAAGAATTACATATGAAAAAAAAAAAAGTTCCAAGTGAAGAAGATCAACTCAAGTGAATTGGGTAGAGAACAAATATTTGTCTTACAAGTTCGCTTATTGCATTCACCATTTATCTGATCCTTGAGGCAAAAGCTGTAATTTGCCTTCACTTTTTGATGCTGATCAAAGTCCTTAGCATCAACAGATTTTTAAGTATATTGAGATATTACATCCCTTGTTATTTACATTGCCTTTTGGATATAACCAGAGCTTCCTACAAAAGAAATACACAAACAATACACACGATAAACAATTATGCACCTAGGTAATGAATAGAAGTACCATTTATAATCTCCCACAGTAAATACTTCAGAAAGCCAATCTTCGCCAAGATTGGAGAAATTGCAGATCTTCCATTCACGCTTAAATGAGTTACTAGATTTTATCATGGACAAACATTCACCGATTGCTTGTCTTTGGACAAGCAATATCTCTGCTCCAAGGACACATTTGTCGTCAACAAGGTATCCGTTAGATGCATCTTTGAATGTTTTGTGAGAAAGAAATTTGGGAAGTCCCCAAAAAGACTTGATAGGTTGAAAGCGCCGCATTTTTCCTAAACCAAGGCATTGTAGCATCACAGTTGAGCCAATTATTGGAGGGAAAAAAGAAGAAAAAAAATGGAAGTAACTTTGTTTCTACCATCAATGTTAATTGAAGATAACCATATAACTAAACAGCTTAGATGAGATGCACTAGAGAGAAAAGTATACGCTAAGAAAGGAAATAATATTGTACCTCGCGCTGAAAGATAATTATCTTGGAGTTGATTGAACAGAAAGAAGGTAAATATAGCATTGACCTCCCAACCAGCAGGCAGGAAATTTGTCCCCGAAATGGCCAAGTAAACTGAAATATGTCCCCTTCCATTTTCACTTGCGTTCCCATCAGGATAAATGATCATTTTCCTGTATCAAATCCATAAATCCATTGAACGATATAATTCAGATCATTTAGGACAAACCTCTATGTAAATGATCCACTGTGTAGTCTCTTTATACTAAAAATGTTCATAATTCCTAAACTCAGTAATTTACAACTCGCCACTGTGTAGTAACATATTTTGACTAGCCATGGGAATAACAAAAATAGTGTGAATGACATGATTCAAGAAAGGAGTTTTAGTATATTAACGTTTATTTCTGCATAGAACAAAAGTGAAAAAATCTATCATTTTGTGAAGAAAACCATAATATCTCACCACATCCAAAGTTCCTATAGAAATATCCAGCCTAGTGCACACATTTTTAATTAGCTTCCTATAGAAATATAATAAATTCCTTTAATTAGTTAGTTGGTTAAAGGATAATTATGGATGGCATATTATAGGCACAAGCATAAAGGATTAGATATTTTGTAAAGAGAAAAACAGAATCTTTACAAATTTATCTAAAGTTAACAATTGTTTGCTGTTTCAAACAAACAAGTTGTTAGACTATTTAAAATCAAGTTGAACTTTCCCAAATGCATCAGTATTAATCCACTTGTTCTGTATTTATAAGGATCTACCATCTCCAAAAATAGTTTATTTTTTATTTTATTTTTGCCTAAGGAAGAAACTTTAAATTAAAACTAGAAGATTCAATCTAGTTTCATTATATCTACTTAATGAAGGGAAAAGGAAAAAAGGAAACAACATTTACCCCTTCTCTTGTCAAATACATAGAAATAGCTTATGCTATTTCTCTTGCTCCCTTCTACAATTCCTCATCATTTAGTTTAAACCAAACACATCAAATCCCAAGAAATAGTCAATAGGAAAATATCAAACCTTATTATTCTCATTTAGCTTTGTACTTCATAAAATGTTCAATACGAGTGAGGATTGACATACAAGTCATACCATTTATAACCAGCAACCTCAAATTCATTTGATTCAAACTTGTCAATGTCACTCTCTGAAAGTAGGGAGAATGACTCAATTTTCAACAAATAGTGTGCTGGCGAAGCCTCTCTAACTTCAACAATCACGTCTGCCAATATTACACATCAAACAAAAAGGATAAGCTTTTTCGCAATTATTCTTTTTAAAAATTAAGGGTGAAACTACTAAAGTAAATGTTAGTTCCATCTAATGACTAGGGTAGACAAAATATACTTCAACAAATAAAAGTGTTCTCTCTGACGACTAAAACCCTTAGACAAGATGACACAATCCAGCACAATATCAGAACAAGCGTCACTCAAAGGATCAATAAATATTTCCACTTATTGATATTGTGTACCCTCGCTAAAAGCTAAAAGCTTTTAAATAAGATGGTTACATAATTCAACAAAATAAGACCGGTCAATTGATGTTACATAAACAAGAAAAGTATATCTAATCTGTCCATCCAAAGTATCCATACAGACGCCTGGGGCGGAGCCAACCTTTGGTCAGGGAACCCTTCGGCGAAAAAATATACTGTCAAAATTATTTTTTATGTATATGTAGTAGATGTTGAACCCCCTTCGTGTGTTTATTTCTTCAGATTTTGAATCTCGGCCCCTTAGTGGATATCCCGGCTCCGCCTCTGACAGACGCCCTTATCATAGCAAATAGACACAAAGTAGGTACTACTCGTTTCTACCCTTTGAGATGGCTCAGATGGTTTTCCCTGAGACTTTCATAATGAAGGTCTCAAGTTCGAAACCTCCTTTGGATAAAGCTCGTTGCACGGGACTTGCCTAACATGAACTTTTCACACACAATTTTCATATGTAATTTCATACTACTTATTTATTAAGAGACAAATAGAATATATATATGCATGTGTAGAGACTATAGAGATGATAAAACCTTCATCTTCAAGAGCAATGTATCCCATGTTAACAGTGTTAAGCAAAACCCTAGTAAGTAGTAGCTACTTGCCAACGCTTGTGCTATTTAGCTTTTATATAGTATATACTCTTGAAGTTACAAAACAAGGGTTTGAATTTTTAATTGGCCTTTTATTGCGGTCATTAAGAATCGCTTCTATATGAAATCAAATTACTCCCTCCGTTCATTTTTATTACATGTCACGCCCGTTAAGGAAATAATAATTGATATATAACTATTTTACCTCACTATTTCTATTAATTGATGTTTAGTATCAAAATTTTCTTAATTTTTATATAATCTTACTATATGAGCAAATCATAATTCATAAACAAGTTATTGAAATATTATTAGGCACCGCATTGATAAATCGTATATCTTCATGTTCTTTTTATAAATAAATATTGCGATTATAAACTTTCAAATACACATAATTTTATAAAGATCCACTAGTCAACAATAGTAGTAGTTAGTTATTTTTTAATATAATCCTTTCACATGATATGGACAATCTCTTCACGTCGAGCATGAGTCTTTTTTGTAAAATTTAAAACGATAGGTCTTTTTTTATGAATATAAACTTATGAGTCAAGTTTTACATTTTAAGAAACAAAAAGTTGAAATGAGTGTTTTAAAATGAGGGGCGTAAGACAAGGCGTTTTACCTGTTACGGAGCGAGGCGTAATCCCCAAGGTGATGGGGTGTAATATTTTATATAATTAAAATAAATATTTTTAAAATAGATAAATCACCAAAAAAAAAAGGGTAAAACTACATAAAATTATAAAAAAAATTAAAAATTAGTGGAAGATGTATCTAAAACTGCTTCAACTTAAAAAACTAACTAAAAGAACATAATACATCCAATATATAAAGTCAATTTTTTCAAATAATAAACCATTATATGTCCTCAAAAATATAAGTTTGTCCAAAAAAAGTACGTCGTACATTATAAGTAAAAATTAAATATGTTTCTGAAAGTTTAAGTTTTAAGTTTTCTACTTTTATTTTACTTTTGAGTATTTAAGTATTATTTAAGTTTAACAACTAGATATTTTAGTAATTAGGCTTAAATCAGGGACTTAATAGTAAAAAGTTATTTTAATTGATAGTAATTTTTGGGGCTTACGCCTAAGGGCGTTCGCTTCAGCATTCGCCTCACACTTAGGCAAACACCCCAAATAGTGGAGCGTACGTCTTTCGACACTTTTGTCTCCCCCAATGCCTCTGTGGGTTTTGGCTACGCCTTGTCCCGGGGCTTGCCCCAGGGATCTCCCCGCGAATGCCTTTTAAAACACTTGTTGCAATTACACAGGTCAATTACTCGATTATTGAAATCATGATTTTGAATTTCAAATCATGATATGAAATTGTATGTCCAAATGTAAGCTTATCTTAAGTGTTTTTTAATCAAAATAACATTTAAACATTTTTATGATATTTGAATAAAATTTAAAAAATAATTGAAGCACTTATATTTAAGACAAAATAACAAAGTAAGCTAATAAAATATGTGGCCTAAAGTTAAAATTTTAAAAGAGACCTTTAGTTTTTTGATAAAATTTATATCAATTTTTGTAGCTTCTTGAAATGCAAGGTAATTAATTATATCCTATTACCTTTCATGAGAAATTTGCACCAACAAAAATCTATAATATTAAAGTGTTTCAATGGTGCCAAAATCCATCAGTGTCTTTCGAATCTCAACTAAGGCATGCCTACAAGTCACAAATAACTATAGCAATTAGCAACATATAAAAGTGTTCAACACATAATATGAAATTCATACGTAAAACGGGAAATGGATTATTATACTATTACCTTTATTTCCACCACCACGACTAATTACCTCTATTGACAACCACTTCATCAACCACATCCATCACTAATTATTATCAGTAGTTATTATCACATTATTATTATCACTAGCCACCACCACACAATTGTCATTTCAATTACCTTGGTCAATCACAATTACCATCTTCAACCATGGTACAATTATTATCACCAATCACTAGTGTTGATATTGTTTTCGTCGTTAGCTTTGGAGCGTATTTCATAAATCAACAATTTATGCAACACCAAAGAAACAAAAAAAATTGGATATAATATTTAATATTATTTAATTTAATTTTATATTTAATAAATTTCTCAAACAAATCGTCTTATTTATTGTCATTATTCAAAAATAATATTTATTAATTATATACATATTTATATTGAGAAAATAGCCAAATGATATCATAATCTATACATCAATTTTCAACTACGCACCTATATTTTACGGGGGTTCTATTACCCCCTTGAACATTTGAAAGTGAAATATATATCCCCTTATAAACTCACACCCAAATTTGTATTAGGAAGTGATTTGCACACGTCTGCCATGTAATATTACCTTTTTAAACATATAAAGAACTTTATTCTTTTTCTTTATGCTACTTTTTCCTTTTATATTTCCCATTTCTCTTTTTCTCTTCCCTTTTTCATTCCTTTTTTTTCTTTGACTTTGACTTTTTGCTAACCCAAGGTTCTGCCATTGTCATGAAATCAGAAGCACAACTACTTAAACAACTCAAGAAAATATAAAATTTAGAAGGAAAACAAAAGGCAATCAAATAACATTTAACTAGAAAACTCAAAACTAGTCTCAATTTCTGTATGCCCACAAAGTCACATAAATATATATTTATGAGAAGATCCAAAAAAGGAAAATATTTGAATAAAAATAAATCGACAGAAGCCGTTGAGGAAGGATTCAAATTGTGAGGTAAATAATCGACAATGCTACAATGACGTTTTCACAGGCACATTTTGATTGTAGTATGATTTTTTTTTCTGATATCGAATCTGCATCTCCTACTTCGAATATATTAAAGCTATGGAAAAAAGAAGAAGTGGTGATGGTGGTTTAAGTGGTGGTTCGCGGTGAAACTGGTGGTTGATGGGTTTGTTCTCACATGGTGAAGTAACAGAGATTATTTTTGATGAATTTTAATGGAGCTACGCTGGGACCTAGTGGTAGAGGAGTGAAGCTCACATAGTGGATGAAGGTGCTGCTAATGGTGGTGTTGCGATGTTGAAGAGAAAAAGAAACAAGGGAAAGAATGTTAAAAAAAACAGAATAAATGGAAATATATATTATTATTTTTAATAATAAGAAGAAAAAATAGCTTTTAAGTTGTTTTATAGTGTTTGGGTAAGGTTAAAAAATGCTCTTGAACACTTAATTTTAGGTTAAAATAACAAAAAAAAACTAAAAGCTAAAAGCTGAGATTTCCAACTTAAAAAAAAACTTAAAATAAGTCAATTCAAACATGCTCTAAGTAATTTTGCTTTAAAATAGTTCAGGGAATAGTAAAACTCTCGTAAAATATAGTTGTATAGTTGAGATTGACATATTGATTGAGGGTCATTTGGCTATTTTCTCAATTTATATTTAAGCAATTGATTAAAAATAAAAATTGAAAAGCTAACTGAAAATATAGTAACAATAATAACACTAAGCTAATTTATACACGGTGGTTCAACTTTTACTATATTGTACTAAAATCACCAAACTACTAATTTGTTATAAAAAAAATTATTTAACTTTGTATAAGTATTACGAAAAGTCACTAAAAAGTAATTTTTATGATATTTAAGCAAATTGAGTAGGGTAGGCTATGAGTTTGAGATAATTACATTATAGCATGGTTCTTTAAAAAATTCTAGCAAATACCTGCTTAGATACACACTCCTTATATTTAACCTAAAATTACTCTATCCCAACCATGTTACTCTTCCCGAGTGCTCCATCTCTCAAATTTTTCTTGTGTTTCTCTCTCCCAATAAATTGATGATACAATTGTTGGACACATTCTACAAAATCAACTTTGATCCTTGTTGCGTTAGTTAATTATGATGAAGGCAGTTGAAATCAAAATTTTATAAATCTCTTTTAAATTTTTTGGATTTTAGGAGTCATATATGTCATCATTTCAATATCTTACTACAGTTTGAGATATTACATGCAAAAACTTATCACTTCCATATATTTTGATGACGATATAAATTTGAAATACAAACTTATTTTCAAGAACAAAGATGAAAGCGCAAAACTTTCAGGGCGAGAATTGATTTTTCTTTTGTTTTTTTACTTTTTCGAACTATGTATTCATGCGCAAATACACTGAATACTGACTTATTTAATGAATGTATCAATGCATATTTGATATCAGATACATATATTTTTGATAGTATATAAATGTATCTTGATACACTGCATGAAAATGATATTGGATACATCAAATTAATATTATTCTAAATGAAATTGATATTAGATACATCAAATTGATATCGAATATATCAAATTGATATTAGATACATTAGATTGAATTTATATTGAATAAAAATAAAACTGAATTGATATTGGATACAAATAAACTGAATTGATATTGGATACAAATACATTGAATACAAACAGATACATTATAGAAGTGTATCAATCTAGATACACATATTTTTATTACTAGATACATGTATTTGAATACATTGTATGAAATTGATATTGGATATATCAAATTAATATCGAATATATTAGATGAAATTGATACTAGATATATCAAATTGATATTAGATACACTGAATGAAATTGATATTGAACACAAATATACTGGATATAAATATACACATGAAATTGTGAAATATAGATACAAAAAAGTTAATGTAATATATTCAAATAACGTGAAAATGCGGATGAATAATGAAGAAAAAATTGAAATCGAAGAAAATTTTGATCCACTGATGAAAGAAAATTCAGAGAAGAATTTGAATGTCCTGATCTGAATTTTAGCTTAAAGATACGTTTTTTCCTCAACAAATCGTAATTCCTTTGATTTCGGCCTTATTTAATGTCAATCTGTTTTAAAAAAAATTAGTTCCATATTTGATTTGTGTGTATCTTAAATACACTTTTTTAACCCGATGTATCTAAAATACAATTCAAACAGATTGTTTAATTTCTAAAACTCTTGTCTCACCTAGTGATTAGCTACTAAAGAGTCATACTTTATGTAGTTTACCCAATTGAGTAAATATGGGTACACAAAATTGGTAGGAAAACTTTATGATATCAAGAACCCGTTTGATCATTATCTCAAATTTGAAATCATAAATGTGAAATTAGGTTGGTTTGAAGTTCAAATTTTGTTTGGGCATGTTTGAATATCAATAGTTGTATTTTTATTTTATAAACATGAAAATCTCAAAATTTGTGTAAACTATCAAAACTTTTCAAATTCTTATACAACCTTATCAAATGAACAAATCATAGCTTATAAATAAAATATCAAAATACCCTAAAATGTCATATCAATAAATCACATATCTACACATTACTTTTAAACAAATACTTGCGATTATACACCATACAATTTTTTTAAAAACACATAATTTTACAAAGATCCCCTGACATAATAAATCAATAATAGTAATGACTAGCTATTGTTTAATATAGAAAAAATTATATAAAGGGACAAACATCTATTCCTAATTACGCTCCATAGCTATATTTAAAAAAAATAAAATTTATAACTATAACTTCACTTTTTATAACATTTCTCTCCTCTCTTTCTCTCTTCCAATCTCGCTCGCCTCTCTCTCTCTCTCATTATCTCTTCCCTCTTTCTCTTTCTATCTCGGCTAAATTTTTTTGAAACCCCCCCGCCGCCCCCTTCTTTTTCTCTACATCTCTCTCTGCCTCTCTCCTCTCTATTTTTCTCTTTATTTTTTTTTAATTTTTTTGTCCAAATATTTGTATCATTTATTTTAATTTTTGTATTTATAGTGAACTGCATATTGATATTTGTATTATTTATTTTTGTATCAATAAAATCAAGTATCTTTGATATTTATATATTTGTATTTTGTATCAATAAAATCAAGTATCTTTGATATTTATATATTTGTATTTTGTATCATTTATTTTGTATTAATATATTCAAATATATGTATTTCTATTATTTGTATTTTATATCTATTTCTTATGATCAGTTTCATATAATTGTACTTTATATTTTCTTGAATTTGTATTTATATAATTCTATATTATAGCTTAATTATAGTATTTATATATTGTATTTTGTACTTCAATAAAATCTAATATCTTTGATACTTGTAATTTGTATTCATTGATACACTTATATTCATTATACAAATTGTATTCGTTTATACAGATTGTATTTGTTCATATAACTTGAACTATCCAAATATAAATGACATATTTGTATCAAACGATACATTTTGTATTTGAATAAGATAGACTCAAGCAAATACAAATAATGCATATACCTATTTACATATAAATGTAAATAATAAGTTTGATACATTTGAGAAGGAGAGAGAAAGGGGGAGTGAAAATATAAAACACAAAGGAGGGGGAGAGAAAGAGAGACGGAGAGAGAGAGATGTGAAAATACAAAATATAAAAAGGGAGAAAGAAAGAAAGAGAGAGAGAGATGAGAACATAAAATACAAAAAGAGAGAGAGAGAGATAAGAATACAAAAATACAAAGAAGGAGAAAGAGAGAAAGAGAGAAAGAGAGAGATAGAGATGCGAACACAAAATATAAAGAGAGAGAGAGAGAGAGAGAGAGGGAGAGAGAAAGAGAGAGAGAGAGGTGAATTTACAAAATACCAAGAAGGGGAGAAAGATGTGAAAATACAAAATAAAAAGAGAGAGAAAGAGAGAGGTGAAAATGATAAATACAAAAAGAGATAAAAAGAGAAAGAGAGAGAGAGAAATGTAAAAATACGAAATACAAAGAGGGAGAGAGAGAGGGGGGTAAAAATAAAAAATATAAAAGAAGGGGGAGAGAAAGAGAAAGGTGAAAATACAAAATATAAAAAAGGAGAAAAAGAGAGAGAATACAAAATACAAAGAGGGAGAGAAAGAGAGCGAGAGAGAGAGAGAGAGAGAGAGAAAGAGAGAGGGAGAGAGGTGAGAGGTATTTATTTTTTTGGCTTAGCATCTCAAATAGTAGCTATGAATTGTAATTAACAAAGTGTAGTTATGGAGGATGAATAAGTTCCTACTAGAAGTGGGGGAATAAGAATTTTCACTAAGGGAGTTCAAAATCGAAGGAAGTAGACACACAAACTAGTCGAGGGGGGGTGGTTCAACATCTACTATATATACATAAAAGATAATTTTAATCATGTAAAAATAGTATAATTTTCAGCCGAAGAAGGTTTGGATGAATCCCCTAGACATAAGCTAGCTCTGCCCCTGCCTGCTAGTAGTTGTTTATGAATTTTGCTCTTTAATATAATCCTTTCACATAGTATGAACAATATTTTTCACGCCGATCATAAGTCTTCTGGTACAAAATTTGAAATTATATCTTTTTCTTACAAAATATAAATTTATAGATCAATTTTTTTGAAAAATTGACATAAACTTGAAACTAAAATCATACCTTGATTTGAGATTCGAAATTAAAATTTCAAATTGAAGTTGAAGTTTTGTTCAAATATCATAAACAAATACTGATTTTAAATTAACTTTTAAATTTGAACTCTAAATTAGTTAAAATTGAGTGACCTTTTTATTTTAAAAAAACAATAAAAAATAATGATTTTTAGCACAATAAAATAAAAATTGAATGACAAAATTACCCCTGCTAATCACCAAATCTTGTCAAAACTTTGTCGCAAAGCGCATCAGAACTAAAAAATTCCTTTTTAATTAAACCCCAACACGACGCAGAAAAAAAACCAAAGAAAAAAAGAAAGAAATTCGCGTGAAAAATTATATACATTGGCTCAAGACTTTTTTATTTTTTTTATTTTTGGTGTTTCCCTCCAATGTCTCTCACATAGTACTTATACTGACTACTGAGTGAGAGCAGTGGAGAAACAAAAGATTCTAAAAACTTCCAAAACCATTTTGCTGAAATCGCTGCTCGGAAACCCTAACACAGTAAGCAAAGCAATCCGTTTTCTGTTCACCAAGGTGAGATTCATCTAATTCTGTTTTCTCCGTTTTCGCTAACTTCTTTACATTCACTTGATTCTTCAATAGTGATGTGCATTGTTGTTTTGTTAGTCTCTTACCTTGTGTACTGCTTTTGGTTTTCTTAATCTTTTGATTTTTTTAATGTATTAATTGCTCAATTTTGCCTATTTTAGTCCACATGCATTTAAGAAAACCTTAGTAGAATCATGCCCCAAAAGCTAGTTATTGAAGTGGGAGAGCGAAGGCTATATAATAAGCCCCACATCAGCTCCCCATTTAGCCAATGTGGGGCTCACGTCACCGGCATCACCATCCAAGGCATGGAGGGTACAGAGGGTGGTGCCATCCAAGGCATGGTGGGTATGGAGGGTGGTGAGTGGTTCTGATACCATTGATGCAATCTGAGGAGAAGCACACCCCAAAAGCTAGCTATTGAAGTCGGAGAGACCAAGGCTATATAAGCCCCATATCATCTCTCCTTTTAGCCGATGTGGGACTCAAGTCACCGGCATCACCATCCAAGGCATGGAGGGTAAGGAGGGTGGTGCCATCCAAGGCATGGTGGGTACGGAGGGTGGTGAGTGGTTCTGATACCATTGATGCAATCGTAGGAGAACCACACCCCAAAATCTAGCTATTGAAGTGGGAGAGACCAAGACTATATAAGCCCCACATTAGCTCTCCTTTTAGTCGATGTGGGACTCAAGTCCCGTTCCTTGCAATAATATCATAACATTTACCATTTTTTATGTATTAGTTGCTCAATTTTGCCTATTTTAGTCCACATGCATTTAAGAAAATCTTAGGAGAACCACACTTCAAAAGCTAGCTATTAAAGTGGAAGAGACCAAGGCTACATAAGCCCCACATCAGCTCCCCATTTAGCCGATGTGGGACTCTAGTCCCATTCCTTGCAATAATATCATAACAAACCACCACCCTCTGCATCCGTCGTCCTCAACGGCTGTGCGGTAGACATTGCTAGCCTAGGCCGAACACTGCCATACCAACTTCACCATCCAAGGCACGGTGGGTACGGAGGGAGGTGAGTGGCTCTGATAGGATAATCTCACCCCAAAAGCTAGCTATTGAAGTGGGAGAACACAAGACTATATAAGCCCCACATTTAGCTGATGTGGACTCAAGTCCCATTCCTTGCAATAATATCATAACATTTACCATTTTTTTATGGATGGATTGCTCAATTTTGCCTATTTTAGTTCACATGCATTTAAGAAAATCTTAGGAGAACCACGTCCCAAAAACTAGCTATTAAAGTAGAAGAGACCAAGGCTATATAAGCCCCACATCAGCTCCCCATTTAGCCAACATGGGACTCAAGTCTCATTCCTTGCAACAATATCATAACATTTACCATTTTCTTAATGTATTAATTGCTCAATTTTGCCGATTTTAGTCCACATGCATTTAAGTTTTGGGAAAGGTCGTCTCTGCCTCAGTGTCAAATGCATTCCTTTTGGCATTTTATTTATTTGATTTATTCTTTCAATGTTCAAATTTTCTAATATATATTTATGTATATTCAGTCTGTTCCATTATATAGGATTTTTTTTTTCTTTGATTGGACACAGTTTGATATACTCCCTCCGTCCATTTTTACTTGTCCACCGTACTAAAAATAGTTGTGCACTTTTACTTGTCCAGCTGAAAAATCAAGAGATAGTTTATCATTTTTATACCTATTTTACCTTATTATTAAGTACTAATTATTTTCAATTAATTTCCGAAATGAGTGAGATGACTTATAATTATTAGGGGTTATATAGTAAAATTTTCATTTAATTTATTGCTCGTTAAGGGTGTGCGAAATCAAACATGGACAAATAAAAATGGACGGAGGGATTACTTATTATTAAACTAATGATAATAGAAGAAAATATTGAAGTGAATGCTGAAACTATAGTTTAATGGAAAAATAATACGGTGTGTATGCTGAAAATTTGGTTGTTGGCTTCAGCTTCAGCATATACTGACACGATGTCATTGTTATCTATATGGCTTCAAGTTTTTACTTCTAAGTTCTAATCATAATAGGTTCAAGCCTTGAAAACAGCCTCGTGCAGAAATGCAAGGTAAGGCGGTGTACAATAGACCCTTGTGGTCGGGCCCTTCCCCGGATCCTGTGCATAGCGGGAGCTTTAGTGCACCGGGCTGCCCCCTTTTTGTTTTTTCTAATCATAAGTGTATATGTACTATACAGTACAATATACACTCTACAATTTCCCGTAGGTCCATTATTCCTTTGACGCGTATACTACTTGGTGATACATTGTAGTCTGAGTGTGGTTGATTTGTGATTTTTTCTTTGTTCTATTTAGAGAGTTAAAGTATTATTGTTCTTGGTTTAGAGTTTAACAGCATTTTAAATTTCAACCAGTCTCTCCACTACTTTATGTTCTTTGTAATGTCCTGATAGTATTGATGTTTCTAGGTTGGGAAGTAGTAAGTTGTCAATTCATCGGTGAAGCTGTTCCAATGCTAATGTCCCCATATGTGCTAATAATCTTCATGAATTTGGAAGTTATTTGCTTGGTTCTAGTGCTTGCTTTAGAAAGCCTTGACGTTTCCCTTTGCTTTTCCAGTTTTTCTTTATATGTGTCAAATTTTGGCTTGTAATATGATGTTTCGACTAAGGGGGTGTTTGGATTGGCTTTTCTTTAAGTGACTTATAAGCTAAAAGCTAAAAGCCAAAAGTTGGTAGCAACCAACTTTTGGCTTTTAGCTTTTTTTTTTTTTTTTTTTTTTTTTTTTGTACTTTTTAAGCCTAAAGTAAAGTGCTTAAAAACACTTTTTGTCTTTGCTAAACACCTCCAAAAATAAAAAAGTGCTTAAATTATGTACACACCGTTTGACCATAAATTATTTTTCATACAGTGTATTGCTCTTCATGAAGATTAAATTTTAATTTGATTTGAATAGAGTGGAATGAGTACATGGATTGATATAATAGCCTACCACAACAAGTTTGGAATTGAGGTTTAGTTGTTTGATTGATACATATTCTTACAACATTATCCTCGTGGGACAAGAAACTGAAACAAGCTTAAATTTTTGGTAGCTGTGTTCATATGATGTATCATAGAGGGGTATAGATAGAAGAGACAATTTAGAAAGGACTCTGATTTCAGTAGCCTTCGTCTTTTGATGTTTATCCTGCTAACAACTTCTCCTAGGTCTTTGAAATATGGAAATAAGTGAGGGAAGAGAGAGTTGTTGGACGCCTGTGGCAGAACCACCACCAGTTACAATGTCAAACGCGGAGCCGGAGAGAGTTGATCAGGCCAAGCTTACTATAATGATGAGGCCTGGACATGGAACATCTGGACGAGAGATTACTTTGCTCGCAAACCACCTCAAAGTTTCTATCAAACGTTCTGATGAAATATTTTACCTATACAATGTATGATTGCCAATTATTGAGTCCTTCTTCAGTCATCTGATTGAAGCTCCCATGACACTCAACCAAATTTTCTGTGTTGCACTATTACAGGTCTCTATAACTTCTGATGAAAAGAGGGCTGTTAACGTCAAGGGAATTGGAAGAAAAATTATTGATAAACTTCACGAAACATACTCATCTGAGTTTGCTGGGAAGAAATTTGCTTATGATGGAGAGAAGAGTTTGTACACAGTGGGACCTCTGCGTCGCAACAGACTGGAATTCACAGTGGTTGTTGAGGAGTCTAGTGCAACGCAGTAATGTCCTTGAAATATTCTTCGACTCTGTAGCTGCAGTTACTTCAAGGCTTCTATGATATACATTGAGCTTATGTTATACTTTGGTTGCAGTGCTAGTGAGGAGAGCCCCTCAGATAATGGAAGCACCAATCACTCCAGTAAAAGGTCTAAGCATTCTCTACATTCGAAGGCTTTCCTGGTGGAGATTGACTATGCAGCTAAAATACCATTAAGGTCTGTTGATCTTGCCCTTCAAGGAGCTGATCCAGAAAATGTTCAAGATGCATTGAGGGTTCTGGACACTATATTGCGACAACAAGCTGCTAAAAGGTAATCACCCTGTTATTCTCGTGAATATCAATCTTTTCCTGAGTCAAAACTTCCTCACCTCTGAGGTAGTGGTATGGTCTGCGTACACTCTACCCTCCCCAGACCCCACGCTGTGGGAATACACTGGGTATGTTGTTGTTGTTGTTGTTGTTGTTGTCCTGAGTCAAAACTTATACAAATATTCATGTTGGTCGCAGAGGATGCCTCTTGGTTAGACAGTCATTTTTTCATGATGACTCAAGGAACTTCACAGATGTTGGCGGGGGTGTAATGGGTTGCAGGGGGTTTCATTCCAGCTTTCGTCCAACTGTTGGTGGCTTGACCTTGAACATGGGTATAACAATAGAAAATCTCCCGTGTAGCTGTCTCCTGTGATTTTTCTCAATCTTAATGCAGCTTAATTCTTGGTTGTAGATGTGTCTACAACCATGATCCTATCACCTGGACCTGTAATTGATTTTTTGCTTGCTAACCAGAATGTAAAGGAGCCTCGTTATATTGATTGGGCAAGAGTGAGTAATATCTAACTGCATGCTAACACTCTTCTTTCTTTCATCTCTCCACGCTTCGCTAACCTGTAGTTTTATACAGGCAAAAAGAATGTTGAAGAATCTGAGAGTCAAAGCAAAACACAACAACAGGGAATTTAAAATCATCGGTTTGAGTGAAAAACCTTGCAATCAACAGTTGTGAGTATCCATTTGTCTTGTGATATCTATCGCTAACTACTCAGATATGTAACATCTAACTTTGTTGACTGTTTCTGATAGATTTTCTATGAAGGTCAAAGATGGTGGTAGTCCAGATACTGGAGAAGAGACCATAGAGATAACTGTTTATGAGTATTTTACTAAACATCGTAACATAGAACTTTCATCCTCAGCTTATATGCTATGTCTGGACGTTGGAAAACCGAAACGACCAAACTATCTGCCATTGGAGGTGTGCATAGTTGTTATGATTTCTGTTTACACTATAGGACCCTAGTTCGCTTAACCAGCTTCTAAGAGCCAACTTCTATTTCCTTCCTTAATATTCAGCTGTGTTATTTGGTCTCCCTTCAAAGATACACAAAGGCATTATCATTGGTCCAGAGAGCATCTTTAGTTGAAAAATCAAGGCAGAAGCCTCGAGAACGAATTAAAGTTATAACAGATGTAAGTTGCTGCAGGTTTGATGGTTCTGATCCTTTTAATTTTCGCTTCTGTACCTTACTTGAATTTTGGCAGGCTGTGAGGGACTACAGCTATGATGATGATCCCCTTCTTGCTGCTTGTGGAATCTCAATAGAAAAGCAGCTCATTCAAATTAACGGCAGGGTCCTTGAAGCCCCAAAGGTAGCATCTACACTTTCATGAACGGTGTTCAATAAAATTTTAAATTTCTTTTGGCTTTATTTTTATTATCCTGTAATCTCTAGTTGAAGGTCGGTAATGGCGAAGAGGTCTCTCCCTGCAACGGCCGGTGGAATTTTAAGAACAAGGTACATTTAACCGCATAATATTACCTTGGGCTGTCAACTGCGAATATAATTAGACTGTGATTTTCCTCTATAATTTTGTTACGACCTGGGGATCAACCTTTTGAGAACTTGACTATGAAGGAAAGGATGAATGGTGGATATGAATTTGTCCCCATTATTCTCGATATCTGCAGATAATCTTTTTCTGAAAATGAAAAAGGTTTCTATTGTTACCTTACCTACTGTAGTGAAAATATTATAATGTTTTCTGCAGTTTTTTGGTTGACCACACATTCCACTCTCTCCCTGCCATTTTTTTCTTGTAGCATCTTTTCACCCCTGCACGAATTGAACGCTGGGCAGTGGTCAACTTCTCTGCCCGTTGTGATACAAGTCACCTTTCGAGGGAGCTTATTAGTTGCGGAAGGAGCAAAGGCATTGTATGTAGCGCCACATTTACATCTTTCATCGTGCGATATTTTGCTATGTATTCTGGGTTCAAATTCTTTCTTTTCCTGTCTATCAGCATTTTGAGCGCCCATATACGCTCATTGAGGAAGATCCCCAGCATAGGCGAGCTGGAGCTGTAGTTCGAGTAGAACAGATGTTTGAAGAGATAGTAGCTAGACTGCCTGGCCATCCTGATTTTCTCCTCTGTGTCTTGCCAGAGCGAAAAAACTCCGAGTTATATGGTAATGTACTATGTTAGTCCCGCTCACATTTCTTTCCATATCCTATACTAACTTATAAATTTAATAATGTCAAGGACCTTGGAAGAAAAAAAGTTTGACTGACTTGGGAATTGTTACTCAATGTATCTCTCCGTTAAAGATCACTGATCAATATCTAACAAATGTGCTTCTCAAAATTAATGCAAAGGTAATCTTTTGAATCTGCAGTCAGCAGTTTGGATATTTTCTACTTTCAGTTATTCTGAATTAGGATAGTTTTTTCTTTTGCTTGTGTTTAATAGCTTGGAGGGACCAATTCATTGTTGGCTATGGAACATACCTCTCATCTACCGTTTATTAAGGACACTCCAACAATGATCCTGGGCATGGACGTCTCTCATGGATCTCCTGGTCAATCAGATATTCCATCAATTGCTGCGGTTGTTCTTCTTCCTAAGATATTTTCTCTTTCTTTTGTCAATTGCGTTGCAACTGATTTCCTCTGCCTTATTATCATGGTTCTTCCAGGTAGTGGGATCCTTATACTGGCCATTAATATCCAAGTATAGGGCGGTTGTCCGTAGTCAATCTCCAAAGTTGGAAATTATAGAATCCTTATACAAGCCTTTACCAAATGGAGACGATGAAGGAATCATGAGGTGCATCTTTATTTCCAATAACATGTCAAGTCTTCTATGACATACTATGTACAGAAGCATTTAAATTTTATACATGAACTTGTGCTGCAGAGAACTGCTTCTGGACTTCTATACGACTAGTAACGGGCATAAGCCAGCTCAAATTATTGTCTTCAGGTACTCCAATATCATGTTTGAAGTCAAAGCTGCAGATGCTGTTCCACATATGAGTAGTGAACTGAGTTGTTCGGACTCTCCAAAAATGCTCCTGCACCCGTGTTGGATCCTCCAAAAATTTACTACTTTTCGAGGATCCCACACGCACTCGACGATATTTTTGAAGAGTCCGAGCAACATAGGTAGTGACAGTCGAAAATTTGTTGGCTTAACCCCAAATTTAGCTTATTTATGTTAGATATATAGGATGCTGCTTCATATGATTGCATAAAATCCTCTTAGTTTGCATGCCAGATGTGCCTAGTTATAGGCATTTTTTAATGGTAACTATTAGCAGTAATGTCATGCACCATAGGCAACAACATGAAAAAGTTACATCTTAATTCTAAATATTTCTAAATTCACATATATGTAGTTTTTGTGGACAATTGTTTCCCTCGCCCAAAAGAGAAGTAAGATATAGCCTTATTGGATTATTCAAGGTGCCAGTAAGTTAAGCTGGCATAGACACCATATTTTAAAAGAAAGTTAATAGGAATGAGTAACATAAAGTACACTATCACAAGGTTAAAGTTGAAGCCAGAATCGCTCAAAAGACAGGGAGTCCATTCTTCCTGGGTTCATCCATGAGCTACTTAGGATCTGATCTAAGTGCGTCCGCCCGTCCGACTAGTCATCTACTTAAAAGGACCCTCCTTGCAGTCCGCCCTTCCTTGAATTAGTCGGTCATGCAATACTTATTGAATACAAAGAAGAAAATTCATTTCGACCCCGTCGTAGTTCTTAATCATTTCATGGCACGGGGCGTGGCTGAACCATCTACAATTGGAGGAGCTAATGCACAGCGAAGAAGCTTAGATAAAATAATACGTTCTTGCATCGCTTTTTTATTTTGTAGAAAGCTCGACCAGCAGATCAATGTTCTTAGATGTCATCTTCATATCTTGTCAATCTTGAGAGCCTTTTGATAGAACTCACCTAGGATAGATTGAAATAGTACATAAACCCCCTGAACTTGGCATTATTTATTCTGTCCACACCTGAACAACTTTTGGTCCTAATTACCACCCCAGAACTTGGTAATTTGATAACTTTGACCTCCTGGACAGTCTCAACCCAAGGAGTTCAACACATGGATTTTCTCGCACATGTGACATTTTTAAAAATAATATATGTTCTTTTACCGAGGACATGACCTTAGAGAGGAAGGCATGGAGGACACAAATTAGGGTAAAAGGTAGTAGGTAGGAATATGTCCATAGTAGTAGATAGGAGTGTATTGTCTTGCTGTCCATTCTAGCAGTTGTAGTATTACTCTTGTTTCTTGTTCTTCGATTTCTGTTATTATTTGTTATTTCGTGTAGTTTGATTATAGTAGTAGTTTGTTGTAGTATTATTCTCCTACTATTTGTTGTTTTTCACTTTTTTGTACTGTCTGTCGTTCCTTTTATTTCCGGTACTTCTTTTTCTACTGTTTTTATCTTGAGCCAAGGGTCTGTCGGAACAGTCGCTCTACCTCTAAGGTAAAGGTTAGGTTTGCGTACACTCTACCCTCCCAGACCCCAATTTGTGGGACTACACTGGGTATCGTCTTGTTGTTCTTTTACGTTTTAAGTCCACCAATTAATTGGATCATCTTTTTTGAGCCAGAGTTGTAAAACATTTGGTTGAATCATTATTTTGGCCAAAAAAATTTAATTTGTGGCTAAAATTATTAAATTCTAATAAAAAATTTAGGCCAGAAAAGAAGAAATGCACAGTTGAAACAAATAGTCATTGCATCTAAAGAAGAGATAAAAAGAAATACCCAAGTGAAACTCTGATATTTTGGCTAAAAAATTTATTTGGCTAAATGAAATCCCAACTAAGTACTTTTTTCAGATTTTACTCGAAAAGGAAGAAATACATAGTTTGAAAAATATTCATTGCATCTGAAGAAGAGAAAAACAAATATGTAGTAGGAACTCCATAATTTTGGCTAAAAATAATGAAATTCCTACCAATTTTGTTACAAATTTGACCCAAAAGAAGAAATACACAATTGAAACAAATAATCATTGCAAATAAAGAAGCTATACACAATTTTTCTTTCTCTCAAAAGATATTCTCCGTTTGAGCTCTATTATTTTGGTTATGTTATGAAATAATAATAAAAGTACAAGACAACAAGAGATAAAACCTAAGAAGCTGGGGAGAGAGATTTTATTGCTCTTCAAAACTCATATATTACAAATGGAGCATAAGAGACTATTTATAGAAATATTCATGTCTAGATTTGGTTTCCATGTCTAGATTTGGTTTTCATCCTTTTGTATTAGGATAACCATTAGTTGGATAAAATTTCCAAGACATCCACAAAATCTATGGTTTCATAACACTCCCTTGGATGTCCATTAATAGATAATGCGTCTCGTTAAATCTTACCAGGAAAAAAAGGCAGTGGGAAAAAATTCCTATGAAGGAAAAAGAGTACACGTATCTAGTAATACGCGTTGCTAGCTGCCTCATTAAAAACCTTAATAGGAAAACCAATGGACAAAACCTTGGTTAAGGAAAAAGAGTGCGATGCAAATTTTACTCCCCCCCGATTAAAGCATCTCATAATTCGTGAAGATTATGTACTCTGATCTTGTGTAGCAACTTATCATATGTTGAGGTTCGCGGTGCATTTGAGATTAGATCTGTCAACTCATCATTTGACGAACTAGTTGATCATTTGAATCTGCATTCTTTTGATATAGTTGCATCATTGTCATATAATATTGTTGAAATCATGCCAAGTACATTTCTAGAGCTTGGCTTGCATAATAAGCAGTTGTTAGCTTTGTATGATTTGACTCTAATGTGAAATAACATGGTATAACTTGGAAGGAGAGAAATAGGAGAGCTTTTGAGGTGTGGAGTTGAGCTTTGCTCAATTGAGTAGTAGTCTCCGATCCCTTATTTTCTTTTGGTGCACCCATGTAGTTCCTGTTTGTATAGAGGTTTAGGTGTCTTTTGGAGAGAATCATATTTTGTAGGTTCCTCCTTTTTGGTATATCTCTTGTATATGACCAAGTTGGACTTGGTAGTATCAATGAGATTTTTTACTTGATAAAAAAAATGATTCGACTCTAATGTAAAATAACATGGTATAACAGTAACCCCTTCATGGAATTAGTAACATGTCTGGATCGAATCCTTATGTAGATCAGATGAATACCCTGTATAACCAAAAAACATGACAATATTTGTTAGGATGAACACATTCATACCAGGGCTTTCATTTGCAATTGATCTTATTTCAGTATCTCCATATAGAAGTAAAACTATATCATGCTTATAGTTATAAAAATATGTACAAATACATCAATTGCACAAAAATATGATACTTCAGGACCAATCCAATTATGCAAGTTTATCATTTTAACTTCTTTCAACAAATAATCTACTATTTTTGGAAACTCTTCACGAGTTTCAATTCAAGTCGTCAACTTGCACAATAATATGATAGATTCTGATTCTCATAAAGACAACAAGGTAAATGATGTTACTTTTGGACCCTACATTAAGACGATTATAGTACATCAACCTTGATTAATTTATGCCATATAAGGATTATAAAAAAGTTCTCCAAGAACTTGTATATGCTTTAGGCGTTTTGAATCAACAACAACATACCCAATATAGTCCCACTAGGGGAGTTTGGGGAGGATAGAGTGTACGCAGACCTTATCTCTATCTTGTCAGGTAGAGAGGTTGTTTCCAAAAGACCCTCGGCTCAAAGAAAGCAACAACACGACATTTATGAAGACATAAGCAATAGCAGGACAATAAGAAAGCAGAGGCAAACAAGACAAGTAGTAATAGAAAATAAAAAAAATACAAAAATAGCAAACTAAAAAAAAATACCGAAAATAATACTAGTACTATTATCCGGAGAAACCAGACGCAAAACTATTTACTACTAGTCTTCTACCCTAATCCTCGTCCTCCATACCTTCCTATCTAGGGTCCTGTCCTCAGTAAGCTGAAGGCTTTCCATGTCCCACCTGATCTCCAATACTTCTTTCGTGCCAAATATAAGTTAAATGTATTTCGATTATTTTAAAAAAAAACCTTTTACTAAGAGTACGGTTCTTCGATGCACCGAATAACCGCGACCCTTACACGGAACACAGAATCGAAGAACTGAATTTTCGAAAGAAAAAACTAACCGAAACCGAAGAACCAAATTAGTTCAGTCCGGTCCAGTTTTTCGGTATTTATGCCCACCCCTATGCTTCATGCATGTTGGAGACTTTGTCCTTCAGGGACATTCAATAAGAGCATCTGCAGCTGAAATATGAGAGTAATTTTAGGTCAGCAAATGCCTATAGAATTTGACTAGAATTATTTTTTTGAATGAGGATCATATTGATGATTATTTACAATTTCTCGCTACTTATTCTCTCCCCTTGTGTTAGAAAACCTAAAATATATCCCTGATCTTATTTATGGAATCTTTTTGTGTGCATCGTGGTAAATCCATTAATTATATACCGCACATCAAAAGTTATTAGATGGAAAATATTTAATTCTTGACCCTGAACCAATTGAGAGGGGGAATTCGTCATAATTTATTGGTCGGACACATACAAGTGTTGATGTATGGGATATATCATATGTAGGTCTCATAAGCAACGTTCAACTATTTATCAGAGGCATTCAATGCCAAATTAGCTTAGATATAAACATGGGCGGATCTAGAGTACATCGAGGGGGTTCAACGGTACTGTGCTCTCCAAATGAACCCGGCGTCCCGGGTTCGAATCCTGCGAACTGCTATATTTTACATTTTTAGCTTCCGTTATTTTTTCTCATTTAATTTTCAAAATAGAACATGAGTTATAGCTATTATTTTTCAAAAAGAAAAAGTCAAAATCCAAATCCCAATTCCGAAAAAATCAAGAGTCTCAAATCCTAGAACTGGAGTTTGTACTTCACTCTAGTTGTAGATTGGTACATTGTAAAGGGCTAACTTTTTGTGACGGAACTAACTTTTTGTATCTATATATTATTGCATCCGTGGGAATTGTGTTCTGTTAGTTTATTCCCACGTTTATATTTTTATTTTCCGAACCCCCCGTGTAAAAATCCTGGATCCGCCAAGGTAAGGAAGAGATATTCCTTATTCTTGCTTCAGTGCCAGAGAATTGTGTGCTTAAATTCTTTCAGTTCTAGTTTCAACTATGTCCATACTCTCTCCACCACTGAACCTTCTACCACTTTCATCCACCCTTTTTCAACTAGCTGCTGGAAATTGGGATGGGAAGCCAGTTGGTTGAAAATTTTGAAAGGCTTCTGGCCAGTCACTGGTTGGATGCCAAGTTTAAAGCTCAGTGGTGTATGGTCAGAGAATTGTGGATTCAAAAATCATCATTTCTGTTTCAATATGCGGCAGATTCATAATCCATTCATCATTACCAAATACCTTGTCAATTTTACTATACACATGTCCATTTGACCATGTGTAGTTCCCTCCAATAGTTCTGATTTCTGATAGATGTGCATCAGTAATGCATTCTTCAAAGTCCCTTGTTTCCATATCTGTCACCTCACTACCATATCTGTCATCTTCATTAAGTACTGCATTAAAGTCACCCCAGGTGATCCAAGTGCCCTGTATGGTAGTGCTTAGAGCTATTACCTCTGCCACAAACTTCTTCTGTCTGCTATAGTGTGCAAGCCATACACTGCATTCATGTAGATATCCATATTGCAAGCATGTATTCTAGTCCTCCCATGTATGAATTGAGCACGAGTGGCCAGTGTATAAGTGATAAATCTTGGATTCCATACTATCCAAATCTTTCCTCTAGCACAATAAGCATAATTCTGACACCATAACCATCCCCGTGCTATCTTATTCACAACCTTAGCTGCATTCTTCTCCTTCATTCTATGCTCCATTGTGGCTATGGCTATTGGACCCTGCTGAGAAGTACCCTTAACCAAAATGCTGAATCCATTTCCAGTGTTTAATAGAGCCTCAACTTCAGGGATCTGTGGAGTAGTCTTGGCAGCATATTTGCCTTTAGCTACCTGCCATCCCTCCTCCATTTGAGCCTGTTTTCCAGAAGTTGTAAAGGACTGTTTCCCAACATCAGTGCTTCTTGGCACCCTATTAGCTTGAGACTGTTGTCCTGTAGCTAAAGAGGCCTGGTGCTCAGTACCAGTATTTGGTACCACCTTCCTTGCTTGAGTCTCCCTTTGTTGCATCTGATTTCCTTTGGTTAGCCATATTTTCTGTACCTGAGGTTTAGAAGGTGGTCTCTCAGATTTTGTCTTCTTAGCCTCTTGGCAGCAATGCCCAATCTTCAGGCAAGTGTTGCAGTACTCAGGCTTCCACTCATATTGCACGACCCGTGAGAACACTCTCCCCTTTGGATC
This sequence comes from Jaltomata sinuosa, assembly GCA_003996215.1. Lineage (NCBI taxonomy): Eukaryota > Viridiplantae > Streptophyta > Magnoliopsida > Solanales > Solanaceae > Jaltomata > Jaltomata sinuosa. The sequence goes on along the minus strand of QJPP01007186.1, from coordinate 1,692,553 downwards.
CTGCACTTTAATGATTTCTGGTAGCTCCTCTGTCATATCAGTCTCGACCAAAATCCTGGCATAAGAAATTCTGTGTATGACTGATGTACAATCATCTGCATATATAGGAACACCCAACGTACTTCCTATCCGACTAAGTGAATCAACACCCCAGCAGCTTAGCGACAAATTTGGTAATTTGATCCATAATGTAATTGTCCTTAGAATCTCATCATTACAGCTGAATTCAGGTGACCAATCCTCTGTGATAATAGGCCTGCTATCCAGTGTACGAGGACCAGTTAAATGTATAGCTTCCTTATCTTTTTCATTGGTAAATTGAATTACGAAATACCCGTCATTGTGATAGAACACCTTAGGTTTAACCTCAAATTTCTTCAGAGACCTCGTGAACCTCTCTAATGCTCCAAATGAGGGGGAATCGCCCACAATGTATAGAATGAGAGCATGTTTCCATCTTCCATCTTCCTTATCGATTTCCTCCTTAGATAGAATTTTCTCTCCATTTTGAATCACAGGGGGAATATAGTTCAGGTTCTTACCTCGTGCACGTGCAGCATATCGGTTACCTCGCACTACACTTGCCCAATTTTTTAGCACAGGAGCATGAACGGGGTGGGAGTGGGGGTGGGGGGTGGGGTTCTCCAGTGGGTAGTAGGGATGGGCGTTCAGGCCGTCGGATTGGATATGGGAATTTCGGTTTTCAAATTGAAGAAAGTACAGTCCAAATCCAATCCAAAATTTTTACTAAATCCGAAATCCATAAATTTTAAAAATGAAATCTGAAATCCAATGCATAATCCAAAAATCCAAACCAAATATCCAATAAGTTCAGATTTAGATTTGCATTTGAGGTTGGCCCAAACTATGCCCACCCTTAGTGGGTAGGGGCGAGACTCAGAAACCGCAGTGGTAATGGTTTCCGACATTCGCTGAGCATTTGGTGTTTTAGATCCATTCGTTCCCAACACAGGCCAGCGCTCAGTTTCCCCCAAGTTACTTTGTAAGCTGATTTGCAAACCCTTGACAACAACCTTCTTATTCTTCCCATCAGCACCACCTACAGCTTCAATCTACTTGTTCTTGTCCTTTTTGGGTCTTCCTCTGGCCATTACGGCGGCCTGTCACGGAAGAGATCACCTAGTGTGAACTGGAGAAGAGCACCAATGGAACAGAAACCTAGAGAGAAGGAAGACTCTCTAACATTTTTTTATGAGTCACATATTACAAATGCGGCGGCCTGTCACGGAAGAGATCACCTAGTGTGAACTGGAGAAGAGCACCAATGGAACAGAAACCTAGAGAGAAGGAAGACTCTCTCTCTAACATTTTTTTATGAGTCACATATTACAAATGGAGCATAAGAAACTATTTATAAAAAATTTCATGTCTAGATTTGGTTTCCATGTCTAGATTTGATTTTCATGTCTTGATTTGGTTTTCGTGTCTAGATATGTCTAGATTTGGTTTTCATCCTTCTGTATTAGGATAACCATTAGTTAGATAAAATTTCCAAGACATCCACAAAATCAGTGGTTTTGTAACGGTGAAGTTTTTTTATTTAGCTATAAATAGTAGAGTTCCAACTAAGTTTTTTTAAACAAAAAACAAATTTGGCAAAAAAAGAAAAGAAATACACAATTGGAATAAATAGGTATTGCATCTATAGATGAAATAAAAAATATACAATGTATATTAAGAAGAAACAGGGAAAAATACACAATTAAAACAAATACATCATTATATATGATGTGATTATGTGACAATTAATAATGGAAATACCCCTCTTGGAAACTGATCTTTTTTCTTGACTCCCACGTGCCTAAAAGTGAGTGTCTGTGCTCTTTGGCACGTCAACGTCCACATATGAGGCTATCAAACTGCCAACTTATTTGAGTAATTAGTACAAAAACTAGCCAAGTTTAGGGGGGTCTCGATGTATTCTGCCATTTATTTTTTGGTGAAGTGGGGAACTCACATCTATATAAGGTATCAAGCTAAGTGAATTTTAATCATTCTACTATATACCTCTGCCAGAGTATTGAGGTTTATGTAGCTGCGACTTTTATAGCAGTCCTTTTTCAAGTTTCTGTTTGCAATAACATGATGATCGTTCTTTAATATTATGTTGATAACCATTTGCAATTGACTTAACAATGTCCTTTGTTAGGGACGGAGTCAGCGAATCACAGTTTAGTCAAGTTCTGAACCTTGAGCTAGATCAAATGATCAAGGTAATGTCCATTTATCTGAAAAATGTTTAAGCCTTCTGTCATTCCGATAAACTCATACTTAATATTGCATCTTAAAATTGTTTTTTGTTTTTCTTTGTAGAGATGTTTAATTTCTTATCTTGTGTTTTTCATGACCAAAAATTAAATGAATAGCCGCAGTTTACACAGCTTTTGCAGCTAATGCTCTGGAATAGAGATTTAATGCTTTAAATTGAGGCATCTCTTAGGATCTGAGTTCTATACATCATCCATCAGTTATTAGTTCCTGGTACGTTTATTTTTGTTTCTCATATTTTCTGAAAAAACAGGCATACAAGCATCTTGGCGAGAGCGACAACCCTAAGTTCACCTTGATCGTGGCTCAAAAGAATCACCATACAAGACTATTTCAAGCTAGTGCAGCTGAAAATGTACCACCAGGTCTGTAACTTTCCAGCAACTCTTTTGTTCCACTTCAACTTATATGTGCTAACGTATTCCTTAAAATACACTCTCTCTCTCCCTCAGGTACTGTTGTAGACACAAATATTGTTCATCCTACAAATAATGATTTTTTCATGTGTGCACATGCGGGGATGATTGTAAGTTACTCTAATCCTTTTATTCATCGGGGGTTTCTAGATTTTGCCCTACTTATCCTGGCGTATAGGACCTGCACTTTGAAATTTCTTATTTCATCTCCTTCAGCACTTCAGCAATATGAGAACAATTTAAACTGAGCTATATTCTATTTCTACAAATTTTACTACAGGGAACAACTAGACCTGCACATTATCATGTATTGCTCGATGAGATTGGTTTCTCCCCCGATGTCCTGCAAAATCTCATACATTCACTATCATATGTGTAAGATGTCTGATTTGCTATCCATAAGTTATTACGATCACTTTGCAAGTTCATTGTGATAGTTCTTTGTTGTCTTTCAGGTACCAAAGGAGCACCAGCGCAACCTCTATAGGTAATTCCTCTTATCCTTGCATTAAAAAAATTTCCCAGAAAGATTGAAATCTTATGAGGCATAGGCATATGATACTGAAACTGTTATCAATCATCTTGAATTATAGAATTAGCAAAATTTAGCAAATCAGTTAACTTCATTGTTGCTGCAGTGGCTCCTGTGCGTTATGCACACCTAGCAGCACAACAATTCGGGCAGTTTGTGAAGTTCGAGGATCTATCCGAAACTTCGTCAGGACAGGGAATTGGGAGTACCCCGGTCACTGAACTGCCCAGGTTGCACAAGAATGTCAGCAACTCAATGTTTTTCTGTTGAAGATGGTAAAAGTTTTAACTGCATATGCTGTAAATCCTTGGTAGTATAGTACTCTGGCTCCAAATTTTGTCGAGGCTTTCAGTTAGTAAAGTACTTTTAGGTCGTCTAGCAAGGGAAAATGATCATGCTTCTGGCAGTTTTTTTTTAACGTAATTAAGCTAAAAATCTCGGTATTTTAAGGGCATAGAAATATGGGTGTTGCTCCAACCAGCTACTTTAGCCATTTAGAAGTTGAACTAATTTTTGTATAGTCAATGTTGCCTAAATTCGCCTTTTGATTTATTAAACACCAGGAAGTTTTGGCTGTATAGTGTTGAAGTTTGTCTGCCATTTTCATGAAATATTCACAAACTTTTAAGTTATTTTTACCAAATTGCTCGATTAACAAATTCAATTATCTAAAAATTTCTAAACGGGGAGAAAAAAAAATCAAAGCAAAAACACTAGAGAACAGCGTATTGTCTAGTGTTAGCTTTATTAACGGTTAATAATTTGATAATGTTAACAGACAACACAAGATAAAAGCCAAGAGACTGCTAACATTGGTTGGATGGTTTTGGGAAAAATCAAAGAGATTTATTGTCAAGGAAAAAGAACTCTTTAACTTATCAGAAATAACCACCACCAATGGGTTCTGCGAGCAATCTAAATTAGTCAAGGCTCCAATAGAACACTGAATAGCAGTGAGAACCCCAAAAAGAAAAAGGAAAAAACTTATCGGGAATAGAAACTCCATCTACTTCGTTTATTTTCATCTTTTGCCCTTATTCTTTTTAAGTTTGGTGCTCCAACAAATGGATCTTGAATTTTGGCGAAACAAACATTAAATATTAACCTAGAAATGTCATAGGCAGTTTGTTTCCTCACCATTCAACTCTTTATGCCTTGAACAGCATTTTAAAACCAATTCCCATGCCAAAATGAGGAAAGAATTCAATAAAGGAAATAAAAGATCAACATGACCAACCACCCCCCAACCCTCCAGGTAAAAAAATCAACGTGCTGAAAAGCAACTAGAATAAGAAATAAAAGATTATGAGGTCCCACCTTGCAACCATTAATGACCAATAATTTTCGAAATTTCAAGCTGCTGTTTCCAACCATTAGCAAGCATACACAAACTATTTCCAACTCTAGATAATTTCAGTAGTGAGAATATAAGAATTATCCACTATCCACTTTTAAAAGAGCCACTGAAATGATTCGCTTTCAAGCTCTCGGCTCCGATCTGGGGAACACACGGTCAAGACAAACCCTGACCCACCTAATGGAATTCTCCTACAAGATACCCAACAGAGTATTTATTTTGTGGTTGTTCATATGCCAGCAGAGCATCACTGTCCTATAATGATATAGGGAAAAAAAATACAGTATTTAACAAATATATTTACTCATGCTAAGATTATAGACGCTAAAACATTGCTTACACAATCCCTGCATTGTAAAATTAACGAATTTTATGGTAACAGTAACTATAGCTTCTTAATCCTGGAATTTCCTTCAGTAACTTGACCAAGTCATCAGTCTCCCAACCTGTAGAGTTTTTCAAATTCAGTCCTGCCATATAACACATCTTCTTCAAGATTTTCAACCTACAGATAGCACATAGCACTTCAGATTGTTTGCTATTTTTATGTGACTGCACAGCACCATAAAACACTAATGAAATACATATTCTGAAGACAAGCCAACAACTGAGATTCTCGTACAAAACCAGAAAGAGTGTACGAATAAGGTAATTCGAGGATGCATCTAAACAATGTCAAAGGAAGCACCAATCTGTTGATTTCTTTTGGAAGATATACAAACATGTTCTCAAAGATAACACATTCTGTTTCAAGTTTAGTCCGAAGAAAGGCACTACTCATGTAGGCTTTACCAAAAGGATCACTAACAGGACATCTTTTCTCTTTCATCCCAACAACAACAACAACATACGCAGTGTAATCCCACGAGTGGGTTTGGGGAGGGTAGAGTGTACCAAGACCTTACACCTACCTCGTGGAGGAAGAGAGGTGGTTTCCGGAAGACCCTCAGCTTAACTTGCAGCAAAATAAAGTAATGGAAAAGAAAATACGGCAGTAAAGAAATCATGACAACTAATAGGAAAGCAGTATAGAGCATTCAGAGAAAAGACCAGTAACTTCTCTTTCATCCCAAATAGAGTTTAAATTGGACAGCTCAAATCTGTCTTATTTAGCTGTAAAATCCATTTACCAAAAGGTCCAAAACCACCAGTCAAAATAATACATTTTGATTAAGTAAAGCACCAGACAGAAAGCAACCTAGCTATATCACATGAATGGCTCACAAATTGCATAGTTCAGCTACCTTTTTATATTCTTTGGATTGTTCATAATGAGTTCATACTTGTAAATTATATCTTCTTTTGTCGACCCATCAACCCCTTTTGCCACATACCTACGGGTTATGTTCTTTTTTGTGCACCACCGTTTCTACGTCTACTAAAAGCTTTTGTGTCCAGCCTAATCTCTAGCATGAACCTAAATTCTTCTCAATATGATTTAAACTAGAATTTTTTTTTGAATTTTCACCACCAAGTTGGAAAAAGATAAACTATTCACTTATGGGGTGCTGCAGTGTTCTGTCCTGCAGCATCATTTCTCCTAAGGATATGGAATGATGCATACTTCATATCATTCTTTACAAGTTTTGTACAGAGAAAGAAACATGAAGCAGCAGAAGTATGTGTACAGACAACATACTCGGACTAGCTCAATAAAACTTTGACAGTGAAGCAGAAAGCATATAGCTGATGTGCCAACGCAAGGAGCATAGAACAGCTTATCAGGAAATGAAAACTGAGTCAAAAAAGACCAAATTCTTTGCCGCATTGTGGACAAAAGAACGGTATTCGAGTTCATCATAACCCAAGGTAATTGGCGAGCAAGCAAACTGCAACTCATTGAAAAGCTCAACAACAACAACATACTCAGTGTAATCCCACAAGTGGAGACTGGGGAGGGTAGGATGTACGCAGACGGGAGACCTTGCCCAGGCCTTTGGGGGGTAGAGAGGTTGTTTCGGTAGATCCTCGGCTCGACAAACAAGAAAAAAATTAGAAGCATGGTAGCAAGAAAATATGACAACAAAATAGCAAAATACAAAACAAGTGAAGCAACAGGTAGTAATACACATAGAAGAAAAGGAACAACACGATAACTAAATAATACTACTAATAAGGATAAGTGTAGAGGAGGCTATCCCCTTCCTCTCCGACACAGTGCGACAAAGCTCAGCTACCTACTAACCTTCTAGCCTAGTCCTCGACCTCCACCCTTCTTATCTAGAGTCATGTTCTCACCTAACTCTTGTTACAAGCAACCTCCCACACCTCCTTATTGGCGCATTCACGCAGCTTCCCTTCACAATCCCGAACTGTCTCATCCTTGCTTCCCTCATCTTGTCCGGCACGAGGACCACTCCCACCTTGCCTCGTTAACTTTGTTCCTAATTATATCTCTCCTAGTGTGCCCACACTAGGAGAGAAGCTCATTGTCACACAATTTAATAAAACCAGAGTGCCAAGTATATCTGCAGAAGACTTTGCCTTCACCTTTGAACTACACTTCTGTTGAAGATTATGGAAGAACAAAGAGGAGAAACTTCAGAAAACACTAAGTAATAAGCTTTCGTGACAACAACTTCAAAGTCCTCTTATTTGAGTTATTCTCTTTGGTATTTACATGAAGTTATTCTCTGAGATGATTTGATTCCACGAGGCAATCTTTTTCTTTTATAACAGTGGTGTCAGGGCCAGCTTGGGCGTACCTCGACTAATTCCACGGGATACCCACTACCTCCCACAAACACAGGTACATGTCCCCAAGGCTAGAACAGATGGGAAGACGAGGCAATCTATCAACAATGTATCACAGATTAATCATTTAACATAAAGTTGAATAGCGTTATCACTTATATGCTAAATTAAATACAAGATGAAATATAATTAAGATGATGAAGACAAGCATAACTAAGAAAAAATCTTGAACTTCTTCTCTTATAAGGAGCTATATATTATGAGAAAGATTATAAGGAGCTACTGTTCATAAGAAAATTGTGATATACCACATAATTTGGTGATGCATTCCAGTTTTAGGTGTTAAAGTTACGTGCTTTTTTGTACCAAGTTTGTATCTCTTTAACTGCTAACTTACATGTGATCCACATTCAAGTAACTTGATTGATAATTTATGCACTTCTTTAAGTGACTTTACTAGAAAGTAGTTTAATTAAGAAAAGCTTCAGTAATGAACCAGAAATGGCAAACGGGTTAACGATTATATAGTTCCTTTTTTTCATTTATGAAATAAGCATATAGAAAGTCTTGTAAATCAACTCTAAATAGTTCACCACAAATGAGATAAGAGGTATTGTATAACTACATTTCAGGATAATTCCTTAATTGATATTTTTGGAGAAGTATTCTACTTTTTCTTGTGAAGTCCAAGAAATAATATGGAGTTATAAACAACAATTATTTATCATACTCCACATGTACATCTTATTTCTATTCAAAATTAGAAGAGAATACGTTGACATCAAGCATATCTGTCTATATATCTATAAAACTGATGTCAAGAAACGAAAAAACTGAAAAGAGAAAACTGAGTTAGAAAGTAGAACACAAAAAGTACAAGTTGAGTATTGATACTTACAGATGCAAAATTTTACATCAACTGTCATTAAGTATGGAAGTTCCACAGCATCTATGTGCAAAAAGCTAATGGGGGTGAATGGAAGTTACAATAGCAATCACGTGACATTCCAAAATAGCAGCCAGCAGAAAATTACCTGGATTGTGGATAAGTTGGGATCTTTTACCAACTTATCACCATCTTTTACTTAGGTTTTTGAGTTTAGAAGTGATACTTTTATGTAAAATTCTGATGGAAAGTGCTTGATTTTAGGGTAGAAAGTCAAAAAGTTGATTGGGAGATTAAAAAGAACAAAAAGAGATCAAGTTGGGAGCACCATAGTAAAGGCCTATCCTCAGTTAGTTCTGCTTATACAATTTTTAATGCGTCTGGAAATCAATGCATATGGCCTTAGAAACATATCTGGAAGGTTAAAATACCATACAAAGTAACCTTTTTGGTACAGTTGGTTGCTAAAGAGGCATTTCTGACTCATAATAATTCGAAGTAAAGGGGCTTGCAGTTATGTTCCAGGTGTTATCTTTGTGGGAAGGAATCTGAGACTCTCAATCATCTTTTTATTCACTGTGGAGTCACTGATCAGCTTTGGCAACTGTTTCTCAGTACGAAAGGAGTTGAGAGGCAGAAGAGGTGCTGGAGCTCAATCCCAGTTCCCAGCTTGCATATGGTGGACAGTGTTGAGGGAAAGGAACTTGAGGTGTTTTGAAGGAAAGAGGAGCCTACACAGAAAATTAAGATGAACTGTTTAATGTTATTTGGTTGAAGGTGGATACATACAACTTCCTTTTATTTTCTTATTCTGTCAAACAGTATAAGTTCAGAGGACTACTGCATCACCAAATACTGAATCATACTTGAACAGCAACCACCAAAGGTCCCTAAGGCAGAGATGAGATTCTCCAAATCGCAGCTGATGTTGCCATATTCTATTATTGTGATCAAACGAAACACACATTGCAGCACCAGCAAAGGCCCTGAACATAAGATCTTTCCATTTTTGGTGCTACCAAAAAGATTCACTAAGTGAAGATGGAGCAACAATAGTTTCGTCAAACAAACCAAAGAACTTATGCCACAGATATCTTGCAATTTAACTTGTTAGTTGTATACTTCTACAAGTTAAAAAGAATTTTACTAATCAAAAGTACCATTTGTAAGCCTCCATTCCGGAATAACATAGGCAGGTAACAACCACCACAATATGTTATACATGTTCATAAACAGGTGAGGGTAGTAATTCCATCACTGTCACTTCAAAATAAACGAAAAAGAATTCTCGTTCAACTCATAAAGGTAAAGGAAAAAATTGAAAATAAAATACTCGTTCGAAGTTGAGTTTTAACTTCATCAAGTTATTCTGCACAGGAAACTTGAATATTTTTCCTTTAGTTCAGAGAGGTTTTATGCTGAAGCTCTTACCACAGAACAAAAGCAGTTGAAATTTAGCAAAAGAAAAAAAAAACAGACATCTCAGAAATTTATCTGGACACAGAAATTGAAAAGGCTCATTTTCTAAAAAGACACTTGAAAATAAACTTCACTTGAAGAATTAACGGCTTACCTTAGGGGCGATTTCCATACTCGATGTGAATACCAGAATGAAGCATTCCATCTAGAGATGGATGACCACTTGCTCTTGAACCAAGCTTGATGATGAATATAGCCAACTGAAAGTCATTCAGGCTAAGGATATCAGCAAGCAGTCCTCACAACTCATTCAGCCAGAACTTGAGTCGTTCTGTTGCTGGGCAGTCGAGCGGTCCATCACAAAGATAACATATGAGGTGACAAAGGGAGACTGCAGAGCTGGTTCAATTATTATCTTTTACATAGACCTTCCTCTCTACCACAATTATTTTTCTTTCTAGTGTTGGGTTGAGGGAAGGGTCTGCTTTCTCATTATCATCCTCCACGTACCTCACCTGCATATTTTCTCAGGCAGCAGTGTTTCTTTGCTTCACCAAATACCAAGTCTTGGTTGAAGGGTTATCAGTGTACTTGCTGATATAAAAGGATCAGTCTACTTATATGGAGACACAAATTATACCATATGATGGTGCTATTCTTTCTTCACTGCTAAATATTCCTTAAGTGTCCAAAATCACTGATATTGATAACGTGTGCACACTTCATAATCCTGAAGCAGTCATGATGCATCAAGAATAGTCCTAGTGATTGTACAGAAAGATGAAACACACACATAACACAAGCAAATACAGGTCTCCGATATGCCAAGGGTAATACGGAAAAACTCAGAAAATGACTCGATGGAGCTGAGCAAGTACAAATTCTTATTACACATTCCAACTTTCTATACACAAAAGGGTAAAATCAAAAGAAAAAGAATTGCAGGGAAACTTAGATCAAGAGATATCACACACACACACACATAACTGAAAACACAAACAAATACAGGTCTCCTATGTGCTAAGGGTAATACATAAAAACTCGAAAAACGACTCGATGGAGCTGAGCAAGTATAATTTTTATTATAAATTCCAACTTCCTATATACAAAAGGGTAAAAATCGAAAATAAAAATAAAAATGCAAGGAAAACTAGATCAAGAGATGACAGTAACTCAAGATCAGATCCAATGTTTTTTTTGTGGTACAGATACAAATACAAGATACAATCTTTCTTAATACAGATCGCATCATGACTCATTACACTAATCTACACATAATCTAAAAACCCCATTTTGTTTCTCATCATCCACCATTAGAGTACACATCATTTTTTCCCGATGAAAATTTGAAAAAAGAAGAAGAAGATTTGACAAAGAAAACTAAAAAAAAAGTTCTTTTTTTTCATATTTTTTCTTCATCATCATCATCAAATTAATTAACAACAAGATCATCACCGTACATAAGGGGGTAAATTAGAGACATAAAGCGGTGACGTGTAAATCATCAGCATCATCTGATGGAGGTGGCAGATTCAGATCGAACGGCAGAGGTTGTTTGATTAAAAACGACGACGTTTGATCAACATCACACCGATCATCAACCACAGAAGACGACGAATCGCAATCACTCCGGCAATCTTCCGGCGGAATAACGACGGGTCGACGAATCTTCATTCGGGTCAGTTTATGACCCGATCCACCACGATGCCCACTAGATGATTCCAACGTACTACTCATACTGCTACAAGCCGGTCTCGAATTAGGGAAAAGCTCAAATTGATTCGGCCCATAAGTATCCTCCTCCTCCTCCTCCTCCTGCTGTGTTGTTGTTAGAGGCAAAACATTGAAATTCGTTTTCGCTTTAGGTCCACGGAGGGCGCGTGCAGCATCGTCGTAAGCGCGTGCAGCATCTTCAGCTGTATCAAAGGTGCCAAGCCAAACTCGGGTCTTTTTTATCGGATCTCTAATCTCTGCAGCGAATCTACCCCATGGACGTTTACGTACGCCCCGATAACGAGGTGGGTCGGATTCGGGTTGTTTAACCTCCGATGACTTCCGATGGCGCATCGCCGGTGGTGGATTTGAGAATCAAGATTTGATCTTTAAGGGGTATTTTGGGTATTTTATTTTTTTCAATTTTCTTGCTGGCTATCCATGGAAATGGAAGATGATTTTTGCTATGTTATTGTTGTTTGTTGGGAGGAATGGGGGTGTTTGTTGAGCAGTGGAAATGGGCAATGGAGAAAGGGGGTTGATTCATCCCCTGGCTTGATTTTTTTTGTTATTTTTTTTTTTATTAAAATAAAATAATTTATCTAGTGGATATGGAATTATGCCATGAATTGCTTGAAATGCTAAAATGGAAAACTATAGACTAAAATAATCAATTTTGTCCTTGATGTTTCTTACTACAATCTTTTAGTCCTCAAACTTGTTAAGATATTTCATTTAGACACTCGAACTAAACTTGATTCTAATTAAATATCTCAATTTCTAGTAAAGTATATCAACTAGTCACTTTCAGTTCAAATCTTGAAAAAAAAATTGTGTATTCTTATTTGTCTATTAGTTAGTTAAATTAATCACATAAAATATGTCATTTCCTTTGATATACACATTTGCCTCAATAAATTGTCCATATATATTTTCTACTTGAGATTGATGTGTATTATTAAAGAAGATATTGTATTTTATGTGGTTAACTTAATAATCTAATTAAAAAATGAAAACAAGTGCAATTTTTTTAAAAAAATTGAATCAAAAGTGTTTAATTGGAACACTTTATCAGAAGTTGAGGTGATTTGATTAAGAGTTTAGTTCGAGTCTCTAAATGAAATATCCTGAAAAATTTAAAGGGCTGACAATGTATTAAGTCTAAAATAAACTCTATGCATCAATAGACATGCTCTTACATAAAATCAAATGTATAAAGATATTTTTTGGTGGTTTTCTGCTCGATGTCAAGTATCCATTTCGGAGCCCGACTAATTTGAATTCGCGCTCGAAAAATTCACTTTGGGGTAACACACTCCCTATCAAAGATGACTTCATATTCAGAGTTCAAATCTGAGACCTTTGGTTAAAGTTGAAGAAATACATACCGCTCCACCACAAACCTTTAGTGATATGTATAAAGATCTTGATATTAATTGAGATCAAAATATTCCCTACCTTATGATTTTCACCATTGTTCTTTCCCTCTGGAGGGACCAATGCAGCTTGTTTCGATTACCGTCTGTCTTTCTCTATGACTTATACTTTATCGATATTCTTATAATGTCTCACAACTTTTAAAATCTCGTCTTGTCATACCCCAAATTTGATCTTGACTATATATATATATTTACACGATGCTACATAATCACATTTAAAGTACCTTATAAAGATAGCATATCATATTACTGCCCCAAAACTATGTACAATTATGCATACTTAAAAATTAAGATGATATTTAAATGAAAATATGAGAATGATATAAATAGTAGAAACCTGTTTATCAGTTAAGCATGACAAAACGTCCCAACAAGTGAAGCAATGACTTTCTCAAGTACAATCCATCATACGAGCATCCGCCTATGAAGCTTTTAAGAAAATGTAATCTAATTCAGGACACAACTCAAAGTTAATAAAAAGCAATAAAAGACTCAATGTTATCTCATGAACAAGTATGTTGGCTCACCAACAATCTGAAAGCAACATGTACTTCAAGTTTGCGCAATCTGTTTGTACCTATTCTTCTCTGTTACCTAACATACCACAAAAAATAATAATTGTGTGCTTGAATACTGGCAATTAAATCAACGTAATAAATTTCTTTAGACTTCTGACTAACTTATTATATGTGTTGGATACAAAATTCATTGGTCAGATTTGCACATACAAACTTATAAATCTTCATAGAGATGTATGATCCATCTCTAAATCGAGACATAAATTTTGTCAACTAATTATTATTTCGCGAATGCATATTGTTGTCTGATCTTGGACGTATTTATACGTCCGCTTGCCTCATTTACCCATGTTTTAGCCTTGTTTTAAGGGCAAAAGTGATGCATATCCCTATGATTATTTGTATATTCTTGATTATGAGCTAATAGATGTGATTAGATGCTTTATCGGGAGAATGTGGAGAAGAACAACCCATGAGAGCTAAAATGAAAAGCATTGGAAAGGAGTTAGCAACTTTCCGGGAGAAAAAAGAGAGCAAAAGAAGAAAATCTGGGCAGTGGGGCTATGGTGGAGAGTGCCCCAGGCATAAAACTTCAGCAGAGTGAAGATGGGGCGCTGCCCCAGGCCCAAAACTATCGCAGAGTGAAGTTGGGGTGCCGCGCCAGACACCAAACTAACAGAATTTTCAGCTTCTCCTATTCCGAATTCAAGTCGGAAAAGGAGTTATTTTCCTCATACTCTATAAATACATCTTCAATCACGATTTTTAGATAACTTTTAAAGTACAAAGAGCTAGGAGCCGCCGTGAAGGCCGAATAATATTGGTTTCATCTTTTCTTCTCCTTTATTATTTATTTTACATTTTTTCTTTGGATGAATAATTGTAATTTCTCCACGGAGGGCGCGTGGATCATCGTCGTAAGCGCGTGCAGCATCTTCAGCTGTGTCAAAGGTGCCAAGCCAAACTCGAGTCTTTTTTATCGGATCTCTAATCTCTGCAGCGAATTGACCCCATGAACGTTTACCTACACCCCGATAACGAGGTGGGTCAGATTCGGGTATGTCACGGCCCAACCTATCGGACCGTGCGGGCGCCTACTCTAACCACCTAGATAGACGAACCCTCATCCCCTGTCCAACAGGTAACAAGCGGAATTAAAGTAAACCATTAAATTAAACCACCTTTATACATGAATGAAATCCTTTCTTTAATAAAAATCATGTTCAGAAATAGACTACATAAGAAAGTGCGGAAAAACTTTTACAACATTTAAAAGAACACTCTCCCCTAGGATCTAGTTTAAACAGGTACAAGAGCTACTACAAGATGACACAAAGAGATAAAAGACCCAACTTCCGCCATGGGAATCGAAGACAGAAGTTGCTGGAGATCTCATCTCTACGAACCTATGAAACGTCACCAACTTGCAACCAGACTATACCAAAAGGTATAGCAAGAGTAGAGTTAGTACAAACACACGTACTGATAAGCATCATCGGTCGACCCGAATCCACTCCTACCATCATATAAGAAAAACAAGGAAAATACATGACTGAAATTAAATAATTGGGTTTCCACCCCCATGTTCTTCCGCTGCCAACTCCCTCATTCTCAAGGCTTCCAAGCCACACTAACCTTAGACTTCCTAAGCCTTACCTTGTCCCCGACTTCCTAAGTCACCTTTCCCTTCACAGATATCCATGTCCATGCCTGGACTACCCTTCCCTTACCTAAGTCTACTGTTCTAACTATCCTTCTGACTTAGCCCGGCTAACTGCCCAACTCAACCACTTATACTCGTAACATTGCTCATCAGGGTCCAACCCTCCATGGATCTCTAGTAAACCTTCTAATAAATGTGCAATAGCCAGGACCACAACCCCAGACTCTCAGTCTATCCACCACATGCAATCCACCCAGCAACCCTTGCTACGTTTAATGACATCCCTGGAGTTACCTCTAATCCCCTCATGGTACATGACCCGGATCCTCCAAGGATCCCCTTAACCACACCCAAGTGTCCAACCTGCTAACCCGGTCTATACCCAGACCAACCCTTAGCTTATTAACCATGATAATTCATGACCGCCATTATTACACTTAATGACATTGATTTATGAGTACAAAATCTATTTTAACTAGTCCGGACCTACCCGGATCCCACTCACACATCTGGTGTTAACATGACAAATTTGGTCTACCCCAAGATCAACTAATAACATAATATAGCAACCCGGCCTACACCGAGACCAACTCACAATATACTACAGCAACCCAGCCCACATCAAGACCAACTAGTAATATAACATAGCAACCCGGTCTACACCAAGACCAAACTAATAATATCACATAGCAATCCAGCCTACACCAAGACCCAACTAGTAATATAACATAGCAACTTGGCCTACACCAAGACCAAACTAATAATATCACATAGCAACCCGGCCTACACTAAGACCCAACTAGTAATATAACATAGCAACCCGGCCTACACCAAGACCAAACTAATAATATACTATAACAATCCGGCCTACATCAAGACCAACTAATAACATGTTATAACAACCCGTCCTACACCAAGACCAAATAAATAATATGTGATAAAAACCTGGCCTACACCAAGACCAAACTAATAATATGTTATAACAACCCGGCCTACACCAAGACCAAACTAATAATATGTTATAACAGTCCGGCCTACACCAAACCCACTCAATAGATATAACAGGATTCTCGGTCACTCAAAGACCACCAACAATCATCACATTTTAAATGAGACAGCCCGATCCACTCACAGAATCAATAACAGTCAATGCGACACAATAATCATAATGCAATACGCAATAAAGTAAATCCGTACCAGGCGTGGTACCCGAGCCAACTGAATAGTAACATGTACCAGGCGTGGTACCCGAGCCAACCGAATGTTATTCCCGTACCAGGCGTGGTACCCGAGCCAACCGAATGTTATTCCCGTACCAGGCGTGGTACTCGAGCCAATCGAACATCAATAAACCACAGTCAATAAATGAACACACACAACTTGTAAAACCAACAAGTAAACACCGTTCAAATCACAGACTGTAACCAGGGATCTAGACATTCCACACAATTTTCCTAAGCAATGTAATGCATACAATCACTTAGACATGAGTACATCAATATACACATTCACAGAAAATCATAAGCTATCACCTACCCCTTTCTGGGTACAACTACGAACCATCAATTTCCATCCGAAGACTATTCCCTGGTTCACTCTTTTTACTATACAACAAGTACTAAAGTAAACGGGTCTAACTAATCATGAAAACCTAGCCTACCTGGACGCCAAGCAGCTGCAACGGTGCATTTCTGGCTCCATGAAGGCATTTCTGGCGGTCCTGCCGAATCCATGGTTTCGCATCCCTTTTTTTGGAATTCCTCTTCCCCATGGCTCCCAAGCCTTGGAGCAGCCTAGGAGGGTTCTTGGAGTAACCCTCGTCTATTTGTGGGACTGAATAGGAGAGAATCAAATTAAAAGCTCGTTTTCTAGGTTTTCTAATCTCGTCGCTCCGCTATAGAGGTCCCTACTCCGCTATAGCGATCCCTCTATAGCAAGCGGCTTCCGCTATAGCGGTCTTAAGTAGAATTGACCTCCATAGCGGAGGCCGCTATAGCGGTAATTTTTACCGCTATAGCGGAGGCCGCTATCACGCACAGTTGCGCTCATCACAGACAGAATGTCCAGAAGTTTTCCAATTTTGGCTATTTTACAACACACCTGCTTCCCCGGATGACCTGAAGCAGCCCTTTCACGTTAAACGCGATTTCGGAAGTTCTACTTACCCAAATTTGATTCTGAAAAGTCCCCCGGACTCCTCTATGTCTTGGCTACGCAGGAAACTAGCTTAACCCAAGACACCTAGACCAATCCATACCCGGATTTTCCTAGACTCCACCTCGCTCCAAAATCGACCGAGGCTAGCCTAGCCAAGAATTTCAAACTCCCAAACTCAAAATTTTCTAACTCTAAGACTTGGCACGATTGGACTACCTATAACGATGGACCCGGTCGTTACAAGATAGTTTAACCTCCGATGACTTCCGATGGCGCATCGCCGGTGGATTTGAGAATCAAGATTTGATTTTTAAAGGGTATTTTGGGTATTTTATTTTTTTCAATTTTCTTGTTGGCTATACATGAAAATGGAAGATGATTTTTGCTATGTTATTGTTGTTTGTTGGGAGGAGTGGGGGGAGAGGGGGTGTTTGTTGAGCAATGGAAATGGGCAATGGAGAAAAGGGGTTGATTCATCCCCTGGTTTGATTTTTTTTGCTATTTTTTTCATTTTTTATTAAATAAAATAATTTATTTAGTGGATATGGAATTATGCCATGGATTGCTTGAAATGCTAAATGGAAAACTACAGACTAAAATAACCAATTTTGTCCTTGATGTTTCTGATTTAAAATTCTTTAGTTCTTAAAGTTTTTACGATATTTCATTTAGACATTCAAACTAAACTCAATTCTAATTGAGTATCTCAACTTCTAATAAAGTATTCTAATCAGTCACTCTCGATTCAGATCTTTCAAAAAAAAATCATATGTTCTCGTTCGTCTATTATTTAATTAAGTTAACCACATAAAATATGTCATTTTCTTTAATATACGCATTCGCCTTAATAAGTCATTAAATTTTAAATATTTTCTACTTGAGGAGTGATGCGTATAATCAAAGAAGATAATATTTTTTATGTGATTAACTTAATTATCTAATAACAAAATGAAAATATGTGCAATTTTTTAAATTTTTTTTGAATTAAAAGTGTTTAATTGGAACACTTTATTAGAAGTTCAGGTGATTCGATTGAGGAGTTGACTATATATTAAGCCTAAATAAACTCTATGAATGAATATATATGCTCTTACATAAAATCAAATGTATAAAGATTTTTTTTGGTGATTTTCTATTCGATGTCAAGTATTTATTTTGGGGCTCGACTAATTTGGATTCGTGCTCGAAAAATTCACTTTGGGGTAACACACTCCCTATCAAAGGTGACTTCATATTTAGAGTTCAAACCTGAGACCTTTGGTTAAGGATGAAGAAGTACTTACCACTCCATCACAAATCTTTAGTGATATGTATAAAGATCTTGATATTAATTGAGATCGAAATATTCCCCGCCTTATAATTCCCACCATTTCTCTTCCCCTCTGGAGGATCAATGCAACTTGTTTCGTTTATCGTTTTTGTCTTTCTCCATGACTTATACTTCATCAATATCCTTATAATATCTCATAACTTTTAAGATCTTGTCTTGTCACACCCCAATTCAATCTTGGCGCAACATATATACGATGCTACAGAATCACATGGCAAGTACCTTATAAAGATAGCGTATCATATTACTGCCCCAAAATCATTAATTAAAACAAGTATGCATACTTAAAAATTAAGGCGATATTTAAATGAAAACACGAGAATGATATAAATAGTAGAAGTTTGTTTATTAGTTAAGCATGACAAAATGTCCCAACAAGTGAAGCAATGACTTTCTCAAGTACTATCCATTATACGAGCATCTGTTTATGAAGCTTTTAAGAAAATATAATCTAAGTCAGAACGCAGCTCGAAGCTAATAAAAAGCAGTAAATGACTCAATGTTGTCTCATGAACAAGTATGTCCGCTCACCAACAATCTGAAAGCAACAAGTACTCCTAGTTTGCGCAATCTGTCTATGCCTACTCTTCTCCGTTATCTAACATATCATCAAAAATAATAATGGTGTGCCTGAATACTGACAATTAAATTAAAGTAATAAATTTCTTTCAACTTCTGACTAACTTATTATATGTGTCGGATACAAAATTTCTTGATCAGATTTACACATACAAACTTATAAATTTTCATAGAGATGTATGATCCATCTCTAAATCGAGACATAAATTCTGTCAACTGATTATTATTTCGCGAATACATATTACTGTCATTCAACTTATCTAACATACTTCACAAAAAATCTCACCTTTCAATAAATCAAAACACAAAAGTATACGTTGTTCATAATAATTATATTAAGATTAAGAATATTTGCTTCATGTAGTCATTGCTCATAGCACTATTAATAGATTAGAGAATTTATTTCATATATCAGTATAAAAATTATTTGATCTGTTGAATACATACAATATATACTATTACATAAAGTTGAAACAATATATGCAATTTTCATAATCAAGATAATTTACATTTAATTTTGTGTTGTAGTTACTCTAATAGCGTTTCAAATCCCAATCGTACCTTGTAAACTTAAACTTTATAACTTATAAAAATTGATGATTTAATTTTTCATGTGTAAATTAAAATTCTATACACTAAATTATCTACTATATATATATATATATATATATATATATATATATATATAAACAAACACACATACTAATTATTATCTGTTTAAATCTTTAATAAAATTAAATAAATAATTACTCCATAATAAATATTACATTAAACATATGATTAATAATATATAATCTAATAATCTCTCACATTAACATGATAATTTTAGTCATACATCATCACATCATCCACCCTCGAACCTCCTATGAAAATTGATGTAAAACATTATTCACAATTTTAAGATTGAGGGTGGAAGATGCTTACGAGTTACCACCTAACAACCCCCTCTTATCCTCAATGTTACTTTCCTAATCTATCTTTGCATTTATTTCAATCATGATAGTATCCTATAACATATTCGACCCAGTATGTCAAGAGATCGTAAATAATTTCTAATAATAAATCTCTACCTCCCCATAGTTCCTTCATAATATTAATCACATGCCCATGATTCATCAATTTTTCAGTTGAGTTTCTCCTTTTTTTAAAAATAAATAAATTGGGAGAGGAGAAGAGAATTACAAGGTGAGAAATTGAACTCTCATCAAATAAGATAAAAATTTGTATAGCCAATCAATTGAACTATTAAAATTCTCCTACTCTTATGGGAAAAAAAAGGTGTTCTTATCGCCTTCTGCCAACTATTATACTCTTCCAAAAGAATTCATCTTTTTAAGAACATTCCATCTTAGCAAAATCAATATTTTCATGATGTCATCGATTTGCTTTTTTACATGATCATAAACAAGAGATTCCATATATATAATATATCAAGATAAAATATCAGATTGCCTGAAAAGTTATTCCACTGAAGACAGAAACCACCGAGGAATTAAGATTTTTTGACCACTTACAAAATAAATAAAAGAAAATAGCTTCTTCAGATATCTTATGAGTATAAATGAAGATTTCTTGTAAAAAAATCGTAAAACTAAAAAGACAAATTGTAAATGACCTAGAAAATCAATTCTCCGGACCACCCGAGTGTCAAATTGTCATGATTTGGTGTCTATGCGTTATTTTAGAGTTTCTAACTCTAGCACAATTTACAAACAAAAGAAAAAAGATTAACTCTGTATGATTGTAATATGATCCTATCTTATTGATGTCCCTGAACCAGAAAAAAGTTCCCCTCAGTAATTGTAAGTAGTAATTGCTAGAACATGGAGACCTACGTTGAGTTCGTGAATTTGAACTTAAGTTTTGAGAACAAACATTGTACTTATATCAATGGTGTACGAGTCAACTTGCACACACCTAGATTACTTCATGAGCAGGGGCGGATCCAGTAGGTCTCCAGGGGGTTCACCCAAACCCCCTCGGCAAAAAATTACACTGTATATCTAAGGTATTTTTTAAATTTTATAACTATATAGAGATTTTGAATCTCCTAAATATAACTCTAGTGGTTGGCTTAGTGGTTGAGGGGTACAAAATTTACATTGAGGTTCCAAGTACAAATCTCAATCACTGCATTTTTTTTTCCCGAACTCCCGAGTGAAATTCCTGGATACGCCACTGCTCACGAGCTACCTACTACCTCACCGGCAGTGCACCATCAAAATTCTACCAAATACATCGCACCAACATCCAGAACTTGAAGCAGAAGAATTTTCAGATCAAACAAATTAGAGGGAAGGATAGAATTACTGAAGAGACTTGAGGATTTAGAATAAAAAATTTTGCTTCCTGTCTATGAAGGTGAAATAAACTACAATATACTTCTTGCATAAAAACTCTTTAACACGGTAAGCAAAAAAGTTACAAGAGGCTAAGATACAGAAAGCGGTATTGGCTTCACAGCACTTCTAATTCGCCGGTATGCAGTTCTAACTCTCTCCTTCAGACCTTCATTTTCACATTCGACGTCACCAGTTTGTTTGTCCAGATGAGCTACATTCCCATCAACATTGATTACCAGCTTACCATCGTCCCCAAATTTCACGTCACCAAACAGAGAAACCAGGAGTGCATGGACTATTTTCTCAGCTTTCTTTGCATCTTCCTGCTCGTTTATGGAAGTTTCCGACTCAATTGATACTTTAGGCATCTCCCTGCTGGCATTCAGAACCAATGCCACGACGGAGTCAGATACCATGTCACTAATTGGATCTGCTGTCCAATGAACAGAGAGATGATTCTCTGACTCCTGCTTCACCGTCACTCGTTCATGCACCCGCAAAGTTGGTACACCAGATTCCTCATCTGTTGAGGACTCTACACTTTCATAGATCTGCTTAAGCCTGTGTTGTATAACAGCAAAAGCACCTGAATATGGGATAGTTATTCTCTGTGTGATATTTGCAGTGGATAGCTGAGAAAAGACATGGAGATCATCAGGTGCCATGATCTGGTAAGTGAAACCTTTCTTCACAAGTAAACCACTGACAATTTCACCCACTTCAGGGGTCTTTTCAGCCAGCTTTCCAATAGTTTTCGCCATTTTCTCAGAGTTGAAGTGCATTTCAACTGACTGGCAGTTCTTGGGAGTGATAATTTTAGTATTCCCATCAGCAAAGAGGGTAGTAAGTTTCTGTTTGAGCCTTGCCATCTCATTAGCCGCTCCGTGGACTAGAATTATGTTGGGAGGCATAAGTTCTTTCAAGAAGGTACTTGTCTGAGCATAATCTGCGTGAGCTGAGAATGAAATATAATGAACCTGCATATTAAGTGGAGCAGACAAGCCATTTGTGAGGGTGACTTCCTTCGGTTCATTGATGATAGTCTTCGCCAAGGTCCCTTCCACTACATACCCAGGTATAACACAAGCATTTTTCTTGTCAGAGCACCATTTATCGAACAGTTGCCTTGACAAACCACTTTGAAGACTACCTGGACTTGCCATCACCACACATGGCTTGTTGTCTATAAAATCTTCAATACTGTTCAGGGAAGATATATGTTTGAAATTAAAGGGATTTGAGCTGACAAATTGATTGCGGATCCTTTCATTCATGGCATTGATGTAAGTCTGATAGACAGCCATGCACCTTCTTGCAAGTGGAGAAGCATAATATATGGGGAAGTTAGCTAGTTCAGGATGGTTAGACCAATATTCCTCCAGGATAAGGAGAAGTTCCTGTGCACGTCCCAAGGCGTAAGCAGGAATCAGCACCCGACCCCCTTGCATGAGTGTTGAATGTATGACATCAGTGAAACGCTTCTCTCTTATCTGACGTGGCATATGTAGTTGAACACCATAAGTTGATTCTATAATGCAAATATCTGGAGAAAATTGTGGGATCTCAGCAGCACGGAGATGCCTGTCTTCTTCACGGGAATAGTCTCCTGTATAGAGAACTCGAACACCAGCAATATCAACCATAAACATGGCAGCACCAAGGACATGGCCGGCAGTATAACACCAAAAGCGAATACCATTTACTTCCATAGTCTGATGGAAGTCAATAACCTACAAAACAAGTTTTCACATGTCAAAATAAGCCTAACGAAATATGTTGTCTGATTTAAAAAATGACAAGTAATAAGTCATTGATATGGTTGGGAAAATTCCAGAATACAAGTGGTATACAAAAAGTGAACCTACACCGAACATGGTTCCCCACAAAAAAAATTAGAAAAAACATAATAGAAACAAAATTGGCTAACCAAAACTCAAAACATGTACACACTGAATGACAAACATCTAATAATCATGATATGCTTCTCTTTCCTCTCAATGGAGAAAGCTTTTTGGTGCTATTCCCTACAAATGATTTCTTTCTTCTTTTTTAATTGGGCTTAAGGAGGAGGTTGTTCCATTTCCAGGAGTTTTTTTCCTCCAGCACCCCTAGTGTAATGCTTATGAAGAAACAGAAAAGCAAAAGGTAATCTAATCTGCTCGTTTGGCGATAACTTGATGTGTTCAGCTTAAAAAATGTATTTCAAAATTAGAAATGGTTTTCATTGCTTTTTAGCAGTCCAAGAGCAACAGCATTCCTAGGGTCGTGGCATTAGTACATTGGTAACAAATAGAAGGTCTGCTATTTTTCTCGTTCTGTAATCTTGTTAGAAGGAATCATTCTCCACAGCACTTCACTTCTACCTCAATATCTGAAAATCATCTCTGACTATTACTCTGTACTAAAAAAAAAAGGAGGCAAACTACAGAAGATACCACCATTCCACAGGGTTATTGATGGAGGACATGGACAATATTACCATGTGTTAAGAGTCCCACATCGGATATGGAATGGGTAATTGGTCTCCTTATAAGGCTTGGACAATCCTCCTCCCTTTGAGCTAGCTTTTGGGGTGTGAGTTAGGCCCAAGACCTAATTTTAAATGGTATCAGAGCTTCGTGAGAAAAGTATCGTTGTGCGTCATTCCAGCGAAATCAGCCATCACTGTGCAATGCAATTTTCCGGTGACCTAACAGCTGCCCGAGTAAATAACCTTTTCTGTCAGTGTTTTTCAAAAATCAACACCACCACCAAGTTCGGAATTTCCCGGCAAGCAAACCCCAGTCAGACTCACTGAAAACAGGTTTCACACGCGCCCTCACGCGCAGCCAGAAGCAGATCTCTGGCGAGCGCGTCAGTTCCATGCGCTCGCGTGTGGCGTTTTCCGACCACTTTTTCGGCAGTTTATTTTTTCCAGCTCATTCCAAGGCTGACCATATATTTTTTTCCTGATTCCGACCAGATTCCGGCGATCAGATCTATTTTTTCCGACGATTTCAGCACCTTTTTCCGGCCATTTATTGAAGAAATATTTTATTGTCAGCGTCGCGCAGAGATTCCGAGCTGACCCATACTACTTTCTTCAAGTTCCGGTCATTTTTTTTATAGTCTTATGATTAAGTCCAAACCCTTAATGAGGAGATCAGATTATCAAACATCACAATCCATGAAGAATCGACGAGGGGGAGGTCGTTTTGGAAGATCTCGACCTAGGTGTAGCTATTGTAATAGGCTTGGACACACTCCTGAAGTATGCTATTCTCGACCCAAGTGTAGTTATTGTAATAAGCTTGGACAATCCTCCTCCCTTTGAGCTAGCTTTTGGGGTGTGAGTTAGGTCCAAGACCTAATTTTACACCATGAAATAAAAAATTTAAATTTCCAAGAAAATAAACATCAGAGCTAATATGATGGGAGTATGAGAGTAATGCCTTAGTAGTTTCTGTAATACGGTCTAATGAGTAAGGAAATTATAATAGACCAGTTCAAGAAATAGCTGCATGGTTTATGATATAAACGCCCTTTTTTAGTTTTTCCTCTCATAGATCAACTAAGGTTGTGTAACTACGTAAGCATACTAATAGGACCTAAGCCAACAGTTCTTTTTTTTTCGTGATAATCGAGAACTTCCTGAGGGCATGGGGCACGGTTCGAAACTCGGTGGGTGATGGGCCCGACGCTCTATCCTTCTCCACTTAAAATACCACGCTTTTGTCTGTGGTAGTGTTCGAACCCATGACGTGCGCCTAACTCACGTCACGTGCTATACTCTTACCACTAGACCAAAGCCCCGGCTGCACCTAAGCCTATAGTTCTAATGAACTCAACAACAAACTGGTCGATTACATTTCCAAAAGACTGAAAAAGGTTCAAATTCTTTCTTTTTGAGGATGGAAAGGAAGAATTTTATTTAGCAGGAAAGAGCAAGAAAAGAGTAGTTCAAGCCTAACGATGCAGTTGAATCATCGTGTATACTCTCTGGCATTCATAAAACATGTATATTATCTAGGTTGCAGATGTCCAATGAGGCATGAAAGCATAGTTAAAGCACGATCTATCCCTCTTGTTTTCTAGTAAGAATATTAATGTTTCTTATATCCAATAGAAGATTAATTTTATTCATTCCAAATCACCCAGAAGCCGCAGCAAATAAACACAGAAGTCTACGACTTCTTTAGCTAAATGAAAAGCACAGTCCAACCTCAATGGCTTCTTAAAGATCATTAATCATTTTTAATTGAAATTTGTAAGTCACATCTAACACTCATTCAGGACAAATATACAAAGGAAAGCCAAAAGTGTCCAATAGAATTAAATTTTCTGCAGCACAACCTCTTATGGTACAAAGAGATCAAATAATACAATCAAAATCCAACTATCCGGGTGAAGAAATAACATATTGAGTTGCTTTCATTTTTCAGCTTGTAGGCGGTAGGCCAAGGAAACTCTTTTTAGGGTTCGTGCTCCCACCACACCACCAAATTAGCTTTACTATCACCCCACCATCGCTTCCCTCCACTACATCCCCCTCACCCTCCACCACAATCTAATACTTTAGCAAATTGGTTCTTATCAGGAAAAAAAATACTTAATCAAATTAAATTTTTATTGGTTCAATTTAGACTTGGAGCCTGTTTGGTTTTAGCTGATTTTAAGTAGCTTTAGTACCAAAGTGTTGGAAAACACTTTTTTAATGCTGCAGCTGAAATTACGAATAACCAATGATGTGTTTGGATAGAAGTGTTGGAGCTGAAAATATGCAGATGGTGTGTTTGGTAAAAAAGGTTGATAAACACCTCCTCTGTTGAAATGACCAAAATGCCCTTAATACTGTTAACACTAAAAGAGCTTAACCTAAATGAAATAAAGTGCACATAGGGAGCTCTTTATAGAGGAGCCTAACCAAAATGAAATAAGTGATAGTTACCGAGATTTTAGTTATTAAACAGTCATTCTGAATATTTAATTGAACCATGAATGTTGAGACATTCTTAATCTAATGGATCAATCAAGTTATCTAATCACAATCACCTTGCCAACAACTCACTGTCTGTCATATCACTAGTTCAAAAATGCTACAATTTACTGTCAACACAGAAAATCTAACAATATGATAATCCACCCCTAGGCCCTACCTAATCCCAATCACAATCACCTTTGCCAACAACTCACTGTCTGTCAAATCACTAGTTCAACAATGCTACAATTTACTATCAAAATAGAAAATCTAACAATATGATAATTCACCCCAAGGCCAAAAAATCCATAGCATTTACTCTCACATATCATATTCTCAGACCAAGCAACCTCCACAAGTCCTGATTACAAGTTTTTTTTTGCGGAAAGCCATATTCAATGTGCAAACATGAGGGGAGTCTGCAAATATTATGAAAAATATCCAGAACACCACATCTTTCCCATATTCTATATTCCTCTAAACTTCAATTTGGCAATATAAAACACATCAGCGATTACACTTTTATTCACCATTATTGCAAGGGAAAAAAAATTGATACAGGACTTGGAAAAATCCCTAAACAGAAAAAGGGGTTTTCTTCCAGAAAGCTTGTTAAGAAAAGGCTAGAAATCCACAATTTATCCTAGACAGAAGAACTTCCAAGAGGTCTACATGTGGACCAGATGTATAATACAAACTGGTAATGGAGTGAATATTTTGTTCAGCGTAGAACCTGTTTTCAAACCAAGACCTCACAAGAGAAATGAATCTATAATCTGAATGACTAATCATACAACTGCTTGGAGATCAAGCATGGGATGCTGAAAACAAACCTCAATTTTGTTCATGGAGTTAAGAATGTCATTTTCATCAAACAACATATCTTCAACCGACACTTTGCTAACTTTAACATAATCTGACAAAAGCAACTTGTATATGGCCTTTGTGGCATGGGTCATGAAAACACGCCCTTTAAATGTAGTCTGAAAATAAAAAGAACGAATATGAATCAGCAAAGAAGTACTAAATGCCCGGATTAAAAAGACCATGAACCCCTGAATAAACCTTTTCGAGGAAATAAGGAAGGGATGCAGCATGATCCAAGTGAAAACTGCAAGCATTAGAGCAAGTTAAAGTGAGCAGCAAAGTAAGATAAACAAGAATAGAAACCAATAAAATAAGGATAAAAAGAAACAACCAATGAAATGGTCAACAGTTATTACACATGACAAGGGACTCGATGGCACTGCAGAGACAACTAGCGGGTGCACAAGTAAGTTGCTCAAAAATCAGAACCACATAAAATAGACAATAAGCTGAAACTTGATCCAGTCCACTCCTCCCATTCAACCACTCCTTAGTCCTCCCACTGCTCCATTAAACAATAAAAATAAATATTGGAGGAAAAAATAATTCTTTCCAGCAACCGCTAAAATAGTCAAAACCATGGAATACTATTCCTCTTGTCATTTGGTGGACAGTTGGACAGAGAGGAATAGAAGAATTTTGGAAGGCAATAGGCCCTAAGAATAGAACCATTTTTTTGTTAGCCTTTTGGTGCAGACTTTCTTCTGTAAATGATACAAATGATATCATCCGTCTGCTCAGTGCCTTGCACTTTTGTAAAGCTTCATCAGCACATTCTTAGTGCTGTTGCATATTTAATAAAATGTTAACACTAACAAAAATATAAGAATAATCAAACCCACAACTTCGTACTTAATAAAAGAAAGATATGTTTAGCAAATCACTCTTTGAAGCATTTGTCCCCTATCTGAACCATTTATAAACAAGTCAACTAAGTACTTCAAACCAATTGGAATGTGTGCCCATCCAAACATGTGAGAGTATAATCAGAAAATGGAATTGTTTTAATCGAAAGTATGTAATCACGAAATAGAAAATATTAAGCAGAAGCGAGAGAGAACATTATAAAAGTTACTTCCTTATGTTTGAACCATTTCAAATGAGTAGAATAATTAAAGAATTAACAACAACAAAGCAACAACATGCCCAGTGTAATCCCACAAGTGGAGTATGGGGAGGTAGGATGTACGCAAACCTTACCCCTACCTTTGTGGGGTAGAGAGGATGTTTCCGATACAAAGCAGAATTGCAAGAAAAATATAACAACCAAATAGCACGATACAAAGCAAATAAAACAACAAATAATTTCACACATAGAAGCTATGTTGCTCGGACTCTTCAAAAATGTCAGTGGGTGCGTGTCAAACTCTCCAAAAGTAGTGTATTTTTGAAGAATCCGACACGGGTGCGGCATCAAAAGTGAAGAGTCCGCGCAACTTAGCATAGAAGAATAGGAGACTACGCAATTACTAAATACTACTACCAACAATGAGAAGAGGAAAAGGAAGAGTCTAGCCCCCTACTCTCCCACATAAAGTGCGACAACACCTACTAACCTTCTACCCTAATCCTCGACCTTCCTATCTATGGTCACGTCGTCAGTAAGCTGGAGTGGTGCCAAGCCTTGTCTAATCACCTCCCCCAATTCTTTTCCGCCTATCTCTACCTTTCCTAACTCCTGCTACAGCCAACCTCTCACACCTCCTTCATATGCCCGAACCACCTCAGCCTCGTTTTTCTCATCTTTTCCGCCACGGAAGCCACCCACACCTTGTCCCGAACAACTTCATTCCTAATCATATCTCTCTCCTAGTGTGCCCACACATCCATTTGAGCATCCTCATCCCCCTAACTTCATCTTCTAAATTTATAATTAACTTCGATAATATTTTTCGTTTCGAATTAATAGGAGAGAATGTAACATTAGTTCGGCAACTTGTAGCTAAGGGGAAAAGGAAAACATTTCATCTTAGTTTGATTTTGAGATGTCTAAAGAATTTGAATCCTTAAAAGAACAACAACAACAACCCAGTGAAATCCCACAAGTGGGGTATGAGAAAGGTAAAATGTATGCAGACCTTACCACTACCTCGTAGAGGTAGATAGACTATTTTTGAAAGACCATCGAGTCAAGTGTAGCAAATCCAAGTACAACGACGAAGGAAACAGTGAAGAAAACATAGCAACTAAGAAGGGAAGCAGTGCAATGCCTTCAAGAAAGGAATAAAAACACAAAATAGTGTGATAATCGAAACACA
Source organism: Jaltomata sinuosa (assembly GCA_003996215.1). Lineage (NCBI taxonomy): Eukaryota > Viridiplantae > Streptophyta > Magnoliopsida > Solanales > Solanaceae > Jaltomata > Jaltomata sinuosa. The sequence goes on along the minus strand of QJPP01007186.1, from coordinate 1,663,137 downwards.
ATAAACAACAGACAACGATAGATATCGAAAGCAAGAAACTACAATAATACAGCTAGTACAACGACAAACACCAACCAGCCTAAGTCCTGAAAAAGCAGGACAACACTCCACTACCAACTAACCTTCTACCCTAATACGCGTCCTCCACACCCTCCTATCTAAGGTCATGTCCTCGATAACCTGAAGATGCCATGTTCTGTCTAATCACCTCTCCCCAATACTTTTTCGGCCTACCTCTACCTCACCTCGTACCTTCTATATCCAACCTCTCAAACCTCCTCACTGGAGCGTCTATGCATCTCCTCTTCAAATGTCCAAACTATCTCAAACTCGCTTCCCTCATCTTGTCCACCCTGTAGGCCGCTCCCACCTTATCCCGAATATCCACATTTCTAATCTTATCGCTCCTCGTATGTCCACACATCCAGCTCAGCATCCTCTGGACATGGGAGTTGGACAGCACTTCGCCCCATACAACATTAGTCTAACCATCACTCTATAAAAGAACTATATTATCTATTATTGGAAGTAATATGTCAAATATTTTAGGAAATCCATAAACAAAAGGGTATTTATCACTAATAAAAAATCCCTTTAGGATGTAAGGAATGAAACTAAGAGGTATATCAAAGCAACTAGTCTTATAACCACAAGTCTGTTGGGTTGCTCAGTTTTAAAGGTTGGATAAGAAGGGGGGAAGCAAGAGCCAGAAGAGATGGTGGAGACTAATCCCATCATGTATATGGTGCTTTGTGTGGAGGGAAAGAAATGGCAGATGTTTTGAAGATAGGTCCATTTCCATACATAAAGTTAAATGGAATTGTCTTGTATCTTTACTTTTTTGGTGTAAACAGTTATGTATAGAGGATACTGATCAAATTGTAGATCTAATAGGGAGTTTGTAACTTGTTTGAGGTGGCCAGCACATCCTTCATGCTCAAGAATACAATTTACCAGTTTCAAAAAAAAATTGTGCTTTAAAGGTAAATTAGGGGTTTTCTAAATCTCACACTCACCTAAGTAAATCTAATTTAATTCCAACTAATTGGTGTCATCTTGCTTCCATTATACTCCGTTCTTAGTTAAGTCTGCATTAATTCTGAGAGATTTTATCATTTTAAGACATTTCATCCAACTTTCTTCCACATGATTTCATGAAAAAAATTTCTTTCCCTTCTTTATTTTGATAGAAGAAAATATAAATGAAAATACAACTAGCAAACAATTCTCATTTAAGGGGCCCCAAACCGGAATTTAATAACAAATTAAGCAACTATCTTTACTTGTCTTTGGATCTTTAAGGAAAAGTTAACAAGCTAAGCAGCTACCAAGGAACCAAGCTACTGAAACAAGGGAATGAAGAGAAGCTATAAAGAATCGCTCACCAAGAGAGAGAACAAAACCAAACAAATAAACAAAAAATTGGTAGCCAATAAAATAACGCTTGGAAAAAGAAAAGAGAAAAACTTGTGTTGCAGTGTCAAAATGAGATACAATATTCCAAACAATAAAACGAGCATCATAGAACTGAGATCTGGCACAGAAAACTTACTGGGTAACAAGAAGAACATCAATAGCTGAAGGATCAATTTCATCAAAATAGGGTAAAGCAGCCATGCCTGAGTAACCTGGATGAATGCCACAATCAAACTGCCAAAAAACATCAAAAGTAGTTAATCAAGTTCAGAACTTGTGGCCCAAAAATAAAAAAGTTTTTGAAGAAGAACGAGAAAGCGTGTAGCCTACCATGATTGTTTTCCCTTTAAAAGTCATGAAAACACAGGACCGTCCCACTTCATTTCCAGCCCCTAAAGGAGTGATAATCAGTTTATCTCCTTCTCTATTAACTGCAGGACTAGGTCTCTTCAAAGATGACTGTGGTTGTCCAGTGGATGCCATTCTTACACCCAAAGAACAACGAAATTAGATTATGGAAATTCTTATCATCATGCAAGAGAAAAATAGCAAAAGAAATCCAAAAAATTATCTGGCTAAACCATCATTCAGCTTCATTATGACCAAACCGTAAGAATCAATGAATTCATCAAATAAGTGTCAATCCTAAATTCGTTGTCAGCTATACCAGCCCTTGCAAAAAAGATTAGTATTATTTTTATAATGGTGGTGTCCGGGCCAGCTTGCCCACACCTCGATTAATTGCAAAAAGATATTATTTCAAGAACCAATTTTTTTTTCTTTTTTTTTGGTGTTACTTCAAATATAAAAAATTGGACTTCTAGTACATTTTATTTATTTTTAGAATATATTATTTCATAGAGTACTTGAATACTGAGTGCTAGTTCCAACAGCTATTCAAGCATGCTTGAATACCGAGTTATAAGTCATCTTACTTGCAAGTCAGCTTCAAATAGTATGAGATTTTCGGCAGAAAATCGACATAGCATTGCTAGTGTAACTGAAGTAAAAGTAATTAATACCTATGTGTATTAAGCAAGTACATTGTCTAGTCATGTAGCAACCTTGCTTTTAAATGCTAAAGGAGGTTATACAGAATCTTTAAGGTCTTCATCTACACCTTTGAACTTCAAGCCTACTTCATAACAGAGAGTTCACAGCAGAAAGATTCTTTTTGTTGAAATGGTAAATACTAAATATATTATAAAAAGAAAAGCACAAATATTGTGCAGAACATTACATCAAGAAAACCAAAAGATCCCTATATATGCAGTAAATCTATGAACTGTAACAGGGTCTCAGTTCCATTTACAAGTTCTAATTTACACCAAAGAAAATCACAAAAATACTATCAGATTTTAACTTCAGTATAGTGCTGGAGAGAGAACAGAAGAGTTTTTGAAGCAAAATGCAGTTCACAATTTCAACTAACAACTAACAACTAACTACACTTAACTTATTTTAAGTCACTAGTTCACAATTACAACTTACTACACTTCACAATTTTAAGTCACTAATTCAAAATTTTAACTTAATACACTTCGCTATTTTAAGTAACTAGCTAGTTCAAAATTTTAACTTAATACACTTCACTATTTTAAGTTATTAGTTCACAATTTCAAGTCATTATACTTCACTATTTTAAGTCACTAGTTCACAATTTTAAGTCATTATACTTCACTATTTAAAGTCACTAGTTCACAATTTTAACTTAATACAATACAATATTTTAAGTAATTAGTTCACAATTTCAAGTCATTATACTTCACTATTTTAAGTAATAGTTCATGAATCCTACCTACTTTATATGCATGATAATGATGTGCCAAACACAATTAGTAGCCCAACGGCTCACAAATCAACCTATCGGCCCTGCACAGGCTCCAATCGCTCTACAACATACATAACCAGCTCTATAATCGAGATATCGATGTCCGGGACTCACAGACATTCCCTAATAACCCACCATCTATGGTCCAGAGGCATAATCAAGGCCACACAGGGCCACAAGGGTAATACTACCAACTAAAACTAATACTACAACCATACTAAAGTGGACAAGGTCTGGGGTCCAAGCTAATAAAACCCAACCCAAGGATGCTAATTAGTACTAAGTGTCAACACTAGGTGGACACAAATTGATCTTGCAAGAAAATCAATTTTGTCATCAATAGGATCAACTAGTGTTGACACTTATGCTAATCAACCACATTATAACCAAATTAAAGACTAAGTGTCAACACTAGGTGGACATAAATTGATCTTACAAGAAAATCAATTTTGTCATCAATAGGATCAACTAGTGTACTAGTTGATCCTTATGCTAAACAAACACATTATCACGCTAAGTAACTACTTCACTATTTCAAGTCACTAGTTCCCTATTCCAATTCATTACAAGTCACTACTTCACAATTTGAACTCACTATACTTCACTATTTTAAGTAACTAGTTCACAATTTCAAGTCATTATACATCACTATTTTAAAAACTACTTCACTATTTAAAAATTAACAATGATAAACCCTAATTTAAAAATTATAATTAATTAATAAGTAAATTAATAAAATTAGATAAAATGACTTACCTTGAGCAATCTCCGGAGCGGCAACAGCAGACGGCAGCACAGCGGCAACAGCGAACAACAGCGGCGGCAACAGCAGCGAACAGCAGCAGAGGCGGCGGCGGCAGAAAAACAGCGGCAGCAGCAACCACGGCAGCAGCAGACGGACGGAGGGAGGCTAGCCGGCAGTCGGCTCTGGATGTGGGTAAAGAGAGAGTGTCGAAGAGAGAGAGGGGTTGAGAGAAGAAATGGGTCTTTTTATTTACCCTAATATAATTAATTTTTTTCCTATTTTTCTATTTCTACTATTTAATAAGTAAAGGCCCTTGGTACGACCAAGGGTACTTTCGTAATAACATTATTTCTCAGGGGCACTTTGGTACTTCGCTTTCAAGCTTTTGTCTTTTCACTTCGCTGACACGTGTCCCATTTGTGGGATACAACTGGATTTCACTCTTCATCAGTCATATTTCTCTTTCATTCATTCCAACATCGCTCCTTCTCTCCTCACTTGTGTTCTTGCCTGTGTTTTTTTGGGGCCATTTCTGCTTCATTGCGGGTTTGCTTTTTTTCCGATCATTTACATTTAATCTTTTTCAAATTGGATTTACCCGTTTCAGGTGAGTTTTGGTTTTATTTTTTCAGTTGGTGTCTGTGTCTTTTTTTGTTTCTATGATTGATTGAATATTTTTTCCACTTTGTTGTGCTTTGTTTGGTAGTTCAGTTTTAATCATATAGAATGCGTTGGGTTTCTATTGATCAGTGTTAATTTTTATTGTTTAATTATTCTTCGAGTTTTCTGTATATATGCAGCTATAAATACACTCCCCAAAACACACATGCATCCTGAGATAAAATCAAAAGGTTAGATAATGGAGAAAGATAATATTTCTGAGTTCTGCTAAATTTTTCTGTAAACCTTTTCTTCTATTTTTTGTGGTATTCTGAACTGGGTTTCTCTGTTTTCTCAAAAGTATAGTATTACTTTTTAAAATTTCTTATGTGATCTCAATTACTGAATAGTTTGTCACTATTTTGACACTTTAAGATGATTGACTTGTTTCTCTCGAATATGAAGCTAAGTTGAATTCTTTACGAACAGATATGACTACAATGAACATATTTACTTGAAAATATAATTGTTTCTTCAGAGAATTCTCGACTTAGATAAAGAGGCGGTGATGATATTTGCCTATCTGGGCTATAAAATTGCTTGGCATTGAGACATTTAAACCCGTATCTTGGCTTGGCAAACCCTGGATGGTATGTGATTTGAGGCTTCTCTATCACATGTAACAGGTTCTTTTGCAGCCATGACATGGTCTACATCTCCATGCCTATTAGAACCACAGGTATGAGGCTCAATATTGCTGGTACACCTTGTGAACGATATTAATGTAAAAATGGAATGTAAGTAGGCGAGGGGGCGGATGTAGCCAAGTGGATCAAGGTAGTGGATGGGTTCAATTCCCGTCATTCACCCATAATTCATAAATATGAGATAAATGATTGGCTACAAAGGAATTTTTTTTAGTGAACGTGTCACAAGCTTACTCCTATATTTTCTCTTTTTTAAAAAAAAAAAAGACAAGAACGGAGCTGAAACTTGAACTGTTTACAAGGAAACAAAATTTCAGCTGTAGCAGCAGCTTAAGTTGCTTTTCAAATTTGCACAATAAGTAGTAGCTCTAGCCAGTAACATCATGTTCCCTTCTTTTTACAACAAATTCCATTAAATTTTATGGTCTCATTTTTAGCAATTGAACTATATGTGCTATTCTACCACTGGGACATCCTTAAGCTCTGTATAATAAATACAAGGGATAGTGCAGTCTAGAGAGCCCGTACTCTTTGCAATCATTTTTACTAAAAATGGGCCCCACTATACAGGTTTTAGAAATCATCTATAACAAATACTACAAATATCGAAGGAAAGAAATGAATCAGACATGAAGAAGCGGTCAAGGTCTGTGGTACCAAGTTAATAGACTCACCTCAAGGATGCCCATTAATACAATTTTATCCTATATATGCGAAGTCTAGAGGAGTTAGACCGTAATTTATCTGTCGTCCGATGAAAAAAGCTTCTAGGACCACGATGTCCAAGCTCGAATTGCTCCGAGAAGCTTCGAAACGAAATCAAACTCAAATTTTAAGCTTGAATAACTTGACGTAGATAATAGATTTTATTTCGAAGATTAAATAATCAGCAAGATATACGTTTCTACTGAATCTTCCCTCGAATAGTATACACATACGTGTAGCAGTAGGTTAAACTTCACTTGCAATGGAACCAAAAATAAATGAATGAAAAGATTTCCTATGAGTTTTTTAAAGAAAATTTCATGTAAGGAACATCAACGAAACTTGGCTCGGAGAAATATTCCTCACTAACGTGATATATGTATTAGTATGTATATATTGCAGAGGCTTAAAATTGCATTTGGCAAGTGAAAATAATGAATAAGAGCTTGTTGAATACATATATATTATAATAGTCATTTAAATGAAATGCTGGAGCCTTTCGTATTAATGCTACTTACAATAATAATGAATTATGCACCTCCCAACACCTGGTTACATTATGTTAGTCACTTGCTGCCCATCCCCTATAGCTACACGTGGTGTTGTTGTTGTCACCACCACACATTTCCTCATTTAACCAATTTTAGATAAGGTACATGACACGTAAAAACTCAGGTATTGTATAGGTTCGTGATAAAATAAATATAATTTTTGAATATATCATAATTAATAAAAAATCATTTCAAATAAAACCTACTATATTATAATAATAATTTTCAACATAACTAAGTTCACTATCTCTGTTAAAATATCAATAACTTATAAAACTCTCGTAAAATAGATACATACACAAATATATCGTAACGAAAGTATTTTTCATAAATATTTAAAATGTTTCAGGAAGGCAATAAAAATAAAACTTACATCAAACGGGGACACCCCATCCTCGAAAATACTACGATACCTCGAATCAGGATCGACCTTCCCACAAGGTCAGTTAAGGTCTTACGATCGCAAATCACTATCGCATGATATTTCGATAACTCAACACTTAAGACTCAGCTCTAACACAGGAAAACGGTCATAAAGACCAAACGAACGGCTAGGGCACCGAACCACCAGTCTCAGCAAGCCATAAATGACTTGGGACCGCTATAGGCAAGCTCTAACAGTACAAGAAAAGCGAAAATGCGTAAATGACCGGAGGGTCATTACATTTATAGTGTATCCAAGTATATTGTTGTTGACTTGTATCCTATCATTTACCTACCCAAGTAAATTTTCTAATTTACTCTGTATTCAAGTATATTTGATGTTTTACATGTACCCAAGCATTTGGTAGATACACAGTATTTGAATGACAATTATTAAGTTAACTAGAATTTTCTTGTGTGCAGCTACTATCTGATATGTATATCTGAAGAATGTCCATGGTCATTCAGAGCTTCGAGTCTTAACGATTCATCATTTTTTTTGGTGAGAAGTTTTGATGATGTTCACACTTATCCACTGAAGGATAGGGTGTTCAATCAACTTCAGGCAACTACTGGATTCATTGGTGGATTAGTTGCGCCAAAGTGTGTCAATCATAAAAGGAAAATCTCACCAAAGGACATTCAAGAAGACCTTAAACGTGACCTTGGAGTTGACATTAATTATATGAAGGCATGGCGTGGCAAGGAGCGGGCTATGAAGATGGTGCGGGTGGATCCGACGGATAGTTACCAGCAATTGCCTGGATATTTGTACATGCTGGACCAAGTGTATCCAAATTCGTACCTACGGATGCATAAGTCTCCGAGGGATGAGTTCATGTATATAATCATTTCACTGAACCTAATGAAGAGAGGGTTTGATTATTGTAGACCAGTAGTCGTTGTGGACGGGGCTCACATGGAAGGGGCATATCAAGGGACATTTGTATCTGCAAGTACTCTGGATGGTGCAAGTGAAGGATATATTTTGCAAAATTTATGATAAACATGCGTGTATCCAACTGTTGAAATGTGTTTAATTTTGTGTTTACTGTGATACCCATTCTTATCAAACAGAAGTAAATTTGTGTGCAGCTAATTACTTTCTATTTTGAAGTTAACATTAATTTATTTTGCAGGCTGCATATTACCACTTGCGTATGGCGTAATCGACACTGAAAATGATGCCTCCTGGACGTAGTTTTTTGAACATTTTAAAGTTGCCTTTGGTGAGCGTCCAAACATGTGTGTGATTTCGGACCGTAATGAAAGCATAACTGTCACGACCTAGACCGTCGTGAGTAGCACTCATCCAACCTCCGGATGAGCGAACTAATAGAGTTCAACCCTTTGCCTAGACTAACAGCCTAAAACCAGCAAATAGAAGTAAACTAGCAATTAAATAAGTAAAGAACTATAGCATTAATATCATCCTGCGGAAAATCTCCCTAGAAATTGAAAGTCGCAGTACCAAACATTACTACCAATATCTAGAGTATGGGGATGCAACTCCAAAAAGAAATACGAAAGTAGTTTTAACCCGAAACAACTGGGCTGAAACTCTAGAGATAAATCCAAGGTAGCTTGATCAAGCAACTCACCCTTGAAGTCAGAAATCGCCGGTGCTATAGATGAGGTCGCGTCTCAGCCACTAGAAGATTTTCTGTACTCACCAAAAGAAAAGCAAGTGCAGTATCAGTACACCACCACTGTGTACTGGTAGGATCATCAGCCAGTTTCCAAATAAACAGTGTATAAACAGTACGACAATATCAAGTAAAAGGTATAGAAGACATGCAACAATATCAACAGACACACCTAGACTACAAGCCTCTACTTAGCTTATTCCCGCATGAAATCCACCACCTATACTCTAAACCACAACCATAAACCATTAACTATACATTTTCGTCTAGCTTGGACCCACCCTGGGATCCCCTCTAGACAACACAAAATGTCAATGAACCACCCGGCCTAAACCAAGACCAACACAACAGTTAAACAGAAATTCTTGGCTGCTCAAGGGACACCAAACCAATAACGCATTTCAATAAGCAGCCCGGTCCACTCACAGAACCAATATCAGTCAACGCAACACAACAATAAAAATGCAATGATGCAACAAAAGTAAATTCGTACCAGGCGTGGTACCCGAGCCAACCATTTGTTATACCCGTACCAGGCGTGGTACCCGAGCCAACCGAATGTCAACAACCCACAGTCAAATAGATTATCAAACAACTTGTAAATCAACAAGCAAATACCATTCAAATCACAGACTGTAAAGCAGAAACCTTAGACATTCTACACAACTTCCCTAAGCAATGTAATTCATACAAACACTTAGCTATGAGTACAAGAATATATAACATTCACAGAAATCGTAAGCCATCACCTACCTCGAAATGATCCAAGCTCTATTCAACCCGAGTTTTCCTGTGTTCCGGATTCCTTTCTCGTTCTTGGTCTAAAATAACACACAAGTACATACCATTAACACACAAGGCCTGCACAATACCCGGATTACACCAAATCCCTAAACCCCAGGCCACCCATGATCATCCCACCCTTTTCCTGGGCTTTTCCACCGTTAATTCACCTACTTCTATCATTTTTACGGATAAAAATAGAGAATTTAACAACCTATGATCATAATAACATACTTTTAACAATGCCCAAGAACATTCGTGCCTGGAATCCCCTTCCTTCCCCGGATTCTAGCATTCCTAGGTTATTCCAACCTTTTACCAAGTTCCCTCCTAGCAATTCTACCGCTTAGAAAATGTAATACAAAGATTGGGGAGTAGAAACCTTACCTTAGGGAAGAAATTTGAAGGAAAAAGAAGGAAAATCGTCTGGAATCGCCTAGCCCTTCTCCCAAAATGAAGTTGTGAAACTGAATATTTTTGAAAAATGTTTCTGTATTAAAATCCTATCGATCCGCTATAGCGGTCCCCGCTCCACTATAGCGATCCCGCTATAGTGGTCTTAAGCGGTGTTGACTGCCTTGACCACCGCTATAGCGGTGGAAATCGCTATAGCGGAGGCCGCTACCGCAGATGGTTGCGCTCATCACGGACAAAATGTTCGGAAATTTCCCAGTTTTGGCCATTTTACAATGCACCTGCTTTCCCCGACGACTCGAAACAACCCCTTCACATCAAACGCGATTCCGAGAGTTCTACTTACCCAAATTTGATTTTGAAAAGTCCCTCTGACTCCTTTATATCGTGGCTACATGGAAGACTAGCTTAAAACAAGACACATAGACCAATCCTTACCTGGATTTCCCTAGACTCCACCTCGCTCCAAAATCGACTGAGGCTAGCCTAGCCCAGAATTTTAAACTCCCAAACCCAGAGTTTTCTAACTCTAAAACTTGACACGATTGGACTACCCGTAACGATGGATCCGGTCGTTACAACAGATACCAATTTACCCATCGTTTGTCCCCGAATGATCAAACCCAAAATTACGGAAATAAAAGGAGGGAAGTGTAGTACCTGAATCCTCAAATAGTTGAGGGTACTTGTCCCGCATGTCCTTCTCGGTTTCCCAAGTGACTTCCTCAACTGGACAATGCTTCCACTGAATCTTCATCATATCAATCACCTTTGTCCTCAACCTTCGGACATCCCGAGCAAGAATCAAAACTGGTTTCTCTTCATAACGAAGATCCTTATCGAAAAGTACCTCATCCCACTTGATGATGTAATCCACATCCCCATGGTATCGCTTAAGCATGGATACATGGAATACCAGATGAATGCTCGACAAACTAGGTGGCAGTGCTAACTTGTAAGCCACTGGCCCCACAATGTCAAGAACTTCAAATGGACCGATGAACCGAGGGCTAAGCTTGCCCTTCTTACCAAACCGCATAACCCCTTTCATTGGTGACACCTTCAACAATACCTGTTCACCAGCCTGAAAGTCCATGTCCCGGACCTTGCGATCTGCATACTCCTTCTGCTTGCTTTGAGCAGCCAGCAACTTGGTCTAAATGCCCCTTACCTTTTCCTGCGCTTCCTTCACTAAGTCTACGCCCAGAGGCTTTATATTGCCTTCCTCAAACCACCCAACCGGTGATCTGCAGTTCCTCTCATACAATGCCTCGAACGGTGCCATGTCAATATTGGAGTGGAAGCTATTGTTGTTCGATAATTTGCACAATGGTAAAAAATGGTCCCAATGACCCTCGAAGTCCATCACACATGCTCTCAGCATGTCCTCCAATACCTGGATCGTCCTCTCCGACTGACCATCAGTCTGAGGATATAAAGTTGTGCTAAAAGTGAGTTGTGTACCCAACTCTTCATGTAGCTTGCCCCAAAACTTAGAAGTAAACTGCGTACCCTTGTCTGAAATGATGGACAGTGGTACCCCATGCAGTTTCACAATCTCCTTCACATAGATCTTAGCCAATTGCTGCGAATTGTAATCTACCCTGACCGGAATGAAATGAGCGGACTTGGTCAGCATGTCGACAATGACCCAAATTGAGTCATACTTCCCCAATGTCTTGGGAAGACCCACCACGAAATTCATAGCTATCCTTTCCCACTTCCATTCTGGAATTGGCATTCTCTAAAGTAGTCCTGCAGGTCTCTGATGTTCGTACTTTACCTGCTGGCAGTTCTGACATTTGGACACAAAATCAACTATGTCCCTTTTCATTCTGGGCCACCAGTAACGCTGCCTTAAGTTCCTGTACATTTTAGTCACACCAGATAAATTGAGTACCGCAAACCATGAGCTTCTGTCAGGATTTTCTGAATCATATCATCTACCCGAGGAACACAAATTCTCTCTGTGAAATGCAACACTCCACCAGAGTCTAGGATAACATTTCTAGACTCCTCAGATATTGCCTTATCTCGCAACTTACTCAGTTTTGGATCCTGAAACTGTTTTGCCTTTATTTCTTCTATGACAGTGGCCTTGACCTCAATGCTGGCCAACAACCCACCTTGATCTGAAACACTCAAGTGCATGACCTTGGCCTCCAAAACCCAAATTTCCTTACCTAGTGGTCATTTGGACACCCCCAAACAAGCCAAGCTACCCATGCTAACAGTTTTCTGGCTTAATGCGTCTGCCACCACATTAGCCTTACCCGGATGGTACTGAATGGTCACATCATAGTCCTTCAATAGCTCCATCCACCTCCTCTGCCTCAAATTCAAATCCTTCTGAGTGAATACGTGCTGCATACTGTGATGATCTGTGAATACCTCACACTTGACACCATAAAGGTAGTGTCTCCAAATTTTCAATGCAAAAACCACCGCTGCCAACTCTAAGTCGTGAGTCGGGTAATTTCTCTCATGCACCTTCAATTGCCTGGATGCATAGGCTATCACATTCCTATCCTACATCAACACAACACCCAAACCAGAATGTGAAGCATCACAGTAAACAACAAAGTCTTTACCTTCAATGGGGCTGTGGTCAAAAGTGTCTTGAGCTTTTGGAAGCTCTCTTCGCACTTGTCGGACCACACGAATGGTACATCCTTCTATGTCAGCCTTGTCAGGTGTGTAGTAATATAAGCAAAATTCTTAACAAACCTCCGGTAGTACCCCGCGAGCCCAACAAAATTCCTCACCTCTGTCACAGAGCTAGGCCGAACCCAACTCTTGACTGCCTCAATTTTCTGGGGATCTACCATCACCCCCCCTTTCTGACACTACATGCCCCAAGAATGCCACGGAATTCAACCAAAACTCACACTTAGTGAATTTTGCATAAAGCTTTTGGTGTCTCAAGATATCCAGCACAATACGAAGATGATTAGCATGCTCCTCCCTACTCTTAGAGTAGATCAAAATATCATTGATGAACACGATAACGAAGGAATCCAAGTAGGACTTAAACACCCCATTCATCAAACTCATAAATGTTGTCGGCGCATTGGTCAAACCAAACGACATTACTAGAAACTCATAATGTCCATACCGAGTCTGAAAAGCAGTTTTTGGAATATCCTCAGGCTTAATCCTTAATTGATGGTACCCCAACCTCAAGTCAATTTTTGAAAACACTGATGCACCCTGAAACTAGTCAAACAAATCATCTATACGGGGTAGAGGGTACTTATTCTGGATGGTCACCTTGTCCAACTACCTATAATCTATGCACATTTGCATACTACCATCCTTCTTCTTTACAAATAAAATCGGAGCACCCCAGGGCAAAGTACTGGGACGTATAAATCCCTTATCTAGGAGTTCCTGCAGCTGAGTCTTAAGTTCCCTTAACTCTGCCAGAGCCATACGATACGGAGGAATGGAAATGGGACGAGTGCCTGGCTCCAAATCAATACAAAAATCTATATCCCTGTCCGAAGGCATACCAGGCAAGTCCACTGGAAACACCTCTAAAAATTCAGAAACCACTGGAACTGACTCAATAGCGGGGACTCCACATTATCATCCCGGAGATGAGCCAAGAAGGCTAGACACTCCCTTCCCACTAGCTTCCTAGCCCAAACAAACGATATTATCTTAATTGGCTTAGGCATGTACACACCATCCCACTCTAGTCTATCCTTACCCAGAATCTCTAAAGCCACAGTATTGGTGTTACAGTTCACCACAGCATGATAAGGAGATAGCCAGGTCATACCCAAGATAATATCAAAATCATCCATATCCAGAATTACCAAGTCTACCCAAGTATGCAACCCCACAAATACAACAGAACAGTCACGATATACATGAGTCACAATCACAGACTCTCTAACTGGGGTAGAAACATGGATAGGAGAATCAAGGATATCACATATCAAATCCAGCCCCAATACAAAACTCACAAACACATAAGAATATGTAGAACCTGGGTCAAATAATACCGAAGCCATTTTATCACAGACAAGAATAGTACATGTGATCAACGCATCTGAGACTTCTGCCTCTGTCCTCCCTGTAAAAGTATAGCAATGAGCCCGATCATCAATCTGGGCAACTTCCCGGGCCGGCTGCACCGTACCCCTGCCTACGCCGTTGTTCCCCCTTCTCCCCGGCCTTCCTGAAAATTACCTCGCCCACCTTGTGGATGACCCTTAGCATTACCGCCTCTGTCTGCCGGGACCACTGCTCTAGTCTACTGCTGACCCTGATTACCTACCTGCCTATGTGGACACTCCCTCTTAAAGTGACCCAGCTCACCACAATGGAAGCAACCACGGTCAAGTGCAGGCCTGCTAGCTGATGTATAAGACGCTCCCTAACGACCACCTGTAGTAGCTGGTAGAGCTGACTGAATAGGACGGGACGAGTAAGCCTGCTGATTCTGTCCCCTAGATTATGAACCACCATAGTTTCCCTCATTTCGGGGCCTCTTGGCTAAAACCTTAGCCTGCCCCACTTGCCTAACTCCCTTTAACTTTTTCACATAATCTACCACATCCTTAAAGCCCTTTCCTGAAGAAGTCATATGCACTGAAAATACTTGCAGTTCAGTAATCAGACCCTTCACAAACAACCGGACCCGTTCCTCCTTGGACCCCAACATTTGTGTAGCAAAGCGAGACAAGGCATGGAACTTGGCCTCATAAGCCGAGACCGACATGCCACCCTGTTCTAAGTTCAAGAACTCATCTTTCTTCCGGTCCCTCAAAGTACGGGGTACGTACTTCTCCAAGAACAAGGCATAGAACTGTTCCTAAGTTAGTGGAGGTAGAACAGAAGACCGACACTCAACATGAGACCTCCAACACTGCTTGGCATCACCCTGCAGCTGAAAAGTGACAAACTCAATCCCATGCTGACGTACAATACCCAACTTATGCAACCTCTCATAGCAATCCAGGATGAACTCATAGGCATCCTCCTTGTCTGTACTCTGAAACGTCAGAGGTTTCAGCTTAAGAAACTTGGTCAGCATCTCGTGCTCATTCCCTGTCATAACTGGGCCTAGCATTGTCCTGAAGAAATTATTTGTGCCCGAAGCTGCATCCATCCTAGGCGTTGTATTAACCGCTGGTTGAGTATCCAAGGCCTGATTTGCATAAGCTGTGGGTATGGCTTCAGCATCAACCAACCCACTCAGAATGTTCCAAGCCTGCTGAAAGGCTTCCGGTGTCATAGCAGGAAGGCCTGCACCCCCAACCGGTGTCGCCTCTGTTTATGCCCCTTCATCCTCCACAATCACTTCCACCTCTTCCGCCACATGATCCTGAGATGGGGGAGGGGTCGCTTCACGGACCTCAGCAGCAGCTTGAGCTCTACCCCTGGCGGGTGCGGCTCCAGCCCATCCCCCTTCCCCTTCCCCCGCCTCTGCCATGAACTGTCGGGCCTGCTGCTGGGATCGCTGGCCTTGCTCTGTTGTTCCTTATAGTAACCATCTGCGGACAGAAGAGTGAATGAGGTTAGATACCAATTTGTATCACCAGATACCAATTGGAATCAAGTTATAGCACGAAGGAAAGAAGGAAGAGATAGTTTTTCCTAAAGCCCCATAGCCTCTCGAAGAAAAGTACGGACGTGTCCGCACCATTCCGCAAGACTCTACTAGACCTGTTTGGTACAACGAGATCAACGAACCTAGGGCTCTGATACCATCTTTGTCACGACCCAGACCATCGTGAGTGGCACCCACCCAAACCCCGGATGAGTGAACCAATAGAGTTCAACCCTTTGCCTAGACTAACAACCTAAAACCATCAAACAGAAGTAAACTAGCAATTAAATAAGTAAAGAACTATAGCATTAATATCATCCTGCGGAAAATCCCCCTAGAAACTAAAAGTCCCAGTACCAAACATTACTACCAATAGCTAGAGTACGAGGATGCAACCCCAAAAAGAAATACGGAAGTAGTTTTAACCCGAAATAACTGGGTTGAAACTCTAGAGATAAATCCAAGGTAGTTTGATCAAGCAGCTCACCCTTGAAGTCAGAAATCGCCGGTACTATAGATGAGGTCGCGTCTGAGCCGCTGGAAGATATTCTGTACTCACCAAAAGAAAAGCAAGTGCAGTATCAGTACATCACCACTGTGTACTGGTAGGATCATCAGCCAGTTTCCAAATAAACAGTGTATAAATAGTACGACAATATCAAGTAAAAGATATAGAAGACATGCAATAATATCAACAGACACACCTAGACTACAAGTCTCTACTTAGCTTATTCCCGCATGAAATCCACCACCTATACTCTAAGTCACAACCATAAACTATTAACTATACATTTCCGTCTAGCCCGGATCCACCCTGAAATCCCCTCAAGACAACACAAAATGTCAATGAACCACCCGGCCTAAACCAAAACCAACATAACAGTTAAACAGAAATTCTCGGCAGCTCAAGGGCCACCAAACCAATAAAACATTTCAATAAGCAGCCGGTTTCACTCACGGAACCAATATCAGTCAATGCAACACAACAATAAAAATGCAACGAAGCAACAAAAGTAAACCCGTACTAGGCGTGGTACCTGAGCCAACCATTAGTATTCCTGTACCAGGCATGGTACCTGAGCCAACAATTTGTTATATCTGTACCAGGCGTGGTACCCGAGCAAACCGAATGTCAATAACCCACAGTCAAATAGATGATCAAACAACTTGTAAACCAACAAGCAAACACCGTTCAAATCACAGACTGTAAAGCAGGAACCTTAGACATTCTACACAACTTTCCTAAGCAATGTAATTCATACAAACACTTAGATATGAGTACAAGAATATACAACATTCACAGAAATTGTAAGCCATCACCTACCTCGAAATGATCCAAGCTCTATTCAACCCGATCTTTCCCGTGTTTCGAATTTCTTTCTCGTTCTTGGTCTAAAATAACACACAAGTACATACCATTAACACACAAGGCCTGCACAATACCTGGATTACACCAAATTCCCAAACCCCAGGCCACCCATGATCATCCCACATTTTCCCAGGCTTTTCCACCATTAATTCACCTGCTTCTATTATTTTTATGGATGAAAATAGAGAATTTAACAACCTATGATCATAATAACATACTTATAACAATGCCCAAGAACATTCGTGCCTGGAATCTCCTCCCTTCCCCGGATTCTACCATTTCTAGGTTATTCCAACCTTTCTCCAAGTTCCCTCATAGCAATTCTACCGCGTAGAAAACGTAGTACAAAGATTAGGGAGTAGAAACCTTACCTTAGGGAAGAAATTCAAAGGAAAAAGGAGGAAAATCGCCTAGCCCTTCTCCCAAAATGAAGTTGTGAAACTGAATATTTTTTAGGAATATTTCTGCATTAAAATCCCGTCGATCCACTATAGCGGTCCCCGCTCCGCTATAGCGGTCCCGCTATAGTGGACGGCTTCCGCTATAGCGGTCTTAAGCGGTGTTGACCACCTTGACCACCACTATAGCGGTATTTTCCACCGCTATAGCAGAGGCCGCTACCGCGGACGGTTGCGCTCATCAAGGACAGAATGTCCAGAAATTTCCCAGTTTTGGCCATTTTACAACGCACTTGTTTTCCCCGATGACTCGAAATAATCCCTTCACGTCAAACGCGATTCCGGGAGTTCTACTTACCCAAATTCGATTCCAAAAAGTCCCCCGGACTCCTTTATATCTTGGCTATGCGGAAGACTAGCTTAACTCAAGACACATAGACCAATTCTTACCCGGATTTCCCTAGACTCCACCTCGCTCCAAAATTGGCCGAGGCTAGCCTAGCCCAGAATTTCAAACTCCAAAACTCAGAGTTTTCTAATTCTAAAACTTGGCACGATTGGACTACCCGTAACGACGGACCCGATCGTTATAATAACCAAGAGTGTTAGCAGAGTAATATACCATATTTTGCATGCATATGGCATCTTTGGAAGAATGTCTGCATGAATTTCAAAAAAAGCAGAGATAGACTAAGTGATGTGTTTTACGCAATGGCATAAGCATACAAGGTAGATGATTTTGATGATCTTATCGAAAAGGTTGACAAGATGGACCATAGAGTGAAAGATTATTTGTTTGATGCCAGATACAAAAAATGGGCAAGAGTGCATGCGCCAATAAACAAAGGGCGGATGATGACTTCCAATATAGCGGAATGTATCAATAGTTGTTTAGTTGATGCATGGGAACTGCCTATTTTTAATTTTTTGGAAAAAGCATGAATATTGTTTGGTGAATGAAATTGCAAGAATGGTGAAAAAGCTAAATATACGACAACTTCGTTATGTGGTAAGTTCCAGCAAATGCTAGTACTAAACGAGAGAAAATCACCACGAATGACGGTATGTGTTTGTACTCATTAAGATCAAATTCTTTTTAATTTCATTAATGAATCTGACACATATTAGTTCGATTAGAGATAATTTAATAGTTTGACATATGTTCTTTTCAGGTAAGACTTTCATCTGAATTCTTGTACAATGTAAGTGATGATGGAAGAATAGAATGGCAATTTTAACTGCATCTTCACATCTTTTTTCATGGAAGCACTTTATCAGATCTCTTCTCTTCATAGTGTCCATTTCTGGGAAGTAAGTTGACTTAAGCCTATTGATCGTAGCATTGATGTAGTCAAAATCACCTTCACTGTCGGTGCATTTGAATCCTGTAATCAACGCAAACTTAAGCAATGTAAACTTAAGGATGATTTTGTTTACAAGTATCCAGAACTCGTTTGGGTTGTCCTGTTCAACTTTTTGAGTTGTGAAGCACCTTGCGAATTGTGCTTGAAATGTATACTTTGGTATATTAGGATATATACCAAACTGTGTCTGTCCAAATAGTGCTTGAAAAAGCAGGTAGCATTAGTATTGGATACACGTTAACATGAATTAACCCTGGATACATGTAAAATTAGATTAGTTTACACTATTATCCCTGGATACGTGTTACATTATTTTGATGTGAACTTTAAATTAACAAAAGATACACATTTACAACTCAGAGAGATATAGGTATACTTGGATACATGGAAAAATAACCCAGGATACATGGTAACAAGTTGAGAATACACCTAATCAACAAACCCCAAAATCAGATAACCAAATCCCCCAAGTTAACCCAGATGATTGGATACATGTTAACAAGATCTCAACAACAAGTAACATTAGTCTAGGATACACGCTAATCATAGTTAGCGTGGATACATGTATTGTTGGATATATATTACCTGGGATACATGAAAAGAAACTTTGATAACTATAAGTCCTTACCTGAACTTTGTGATCTGAAACTTTAACTTTGGGAATTTGGTCATCTGGGTTTGAGTCCCTTGTTCTTGATTGTAAATTTTGACGCAATTCATTCATTTTGACTGGGTCGTTTCTAAATTTGAATCTATTTTCAGCAAAATCTTCTTCTTCAAAGTCTCTAACAGCCGTAACAAAGGTCGGAAAAGGCCCTTCAGTGTTGTCCATTTGAGATATACCTAAATCAAATAAAGGTCATTGTTGGTTACTTGGTATTATCAAGTTATCTGATTCATTATTCATGAATTAACAAAGAAGTTGTTGTTGTAGCAGTAATTGCTCTTATAGATTAAGATAACTTAGAACTAAACTATAATAAAAGTTAAAAATCAAATTTTACCAACCTTAGATATGGAAGTTTTTGATCCAGCAGCGCCAATTTTTTTTGAAAACTGAAGGAAGATCGTGTGAAAGTTGAATTCCTGGCTTGAAGGCGTGATTTGGGGAAAAAATCTGAGAGAGAGAAAAATGGTTGTCTTTGGATACAGTTTGAGTGATATTTGACACTTTTTAAGGGATTGTGGTGGATACACGTTTAATGATATGTAATTATAATTTATTAAGATAAATATAATTAATTTAAAGTAGTGGAATATTTAGTAATTAGGGTAAAGATGTTTGATTATTTATGTAGTTTATAGGGTCCATCAAATTTGTGCATTGTAAGGCCCACCTAAGGAAAAATTTGAGCCATTTGGTTTGGGGGGGGGGGGAGCATATCTTGTCGTCAGAGACAGGGCTAGGATAGAAGCTTATGAGTTTGGGATTATACTTCTTTTAAGTTACCGGTTCTAATTTAATATGTACACATATTCTAAAATAAATACAGAATTGAGAACAAAAGCTACTACATTCGATTGAACCCATAAGGAATACTCTAGCTTCACATTTGGTCTCATCACACTTCTTAGTGGTGTTTGAAGAAATTGTGGTTAATTACAATACTTGTCGTCCCTCAGTTATTGATAATTTTTTTATTTTAGTCCTTGTAATATCTTATTAAGCATATTTAATCTACCTTCAATTACTTAAATTTTTCACTTCTTAGAATTATTAATCGCTCCAATATTATTTAATTACTCATATTTTATGTTAAACTTATAATTATTACTCTACATCAGAAGGTTACATACCTCTTAAAATAGTTCAGATATAACATATTTTCTACATAAAAGCGATCAAATTAAAAGTACATATTTTAATCAATTAAAGGTTAAATGTATTAAATCATAAATTATAAGAATCAAAATCAAAATTATGGACCAACAATTGTAGGGAAAAAATGATATTCTCCAATAAGAAAGATTAATAATACTTTTGAACCCTGAGTTATCGATAAGTGTTTAATTTTTGGGTGGAACTAGGGTTAAAATGTTTTCCTATCTGAAAAATAGTTATGACCTTTTTAAAAGTTGGATCAAAATTAAATACCTTTAACTTAATTATTTTTCTATTGTAACACATATAAAAGGACTTCATTGAGCAAGTATCAATTATATCAAGTACTAGAAAAAAAATAGTACTTTTTGAACCTTGAAGGACATTGTATTTCAATTTCAATTTCAATAATTTAAATATATTCATTGACGTGAGTGGCATAAATGTTAGTTAAAGATACTTAAATAGCATAATTATTTGAATTAGCAAAAACCAGACCCCTATGCGGATCATGAATCAGAACATTTAATATTATTTGTTATTATTCTATAGTGATAGTATATATAAGATATTTCAAGGGAATACATAATCATTAATCTGGACTAGTTCATTCGTTGATTTAAAATTTTAGATTAGTTCATTCGTTGATTTAAAATTTTAGATTAATTACATAAATTATTTTGCATGGATTTCAAGAAGTGCAGCTTGATCGATGATGCGCTTTGTTTCAGCCCATTTCAACTTCGTGTGATCAAGACATGAAGCTCATCTTTTAGTAGTTGAGCGAAGAAGAGGCATCATTCTATATAGAGTATAATTTTTTGATAAAAGATCGATGTTGGATTAGGCTTCTCTCCATTTTTTTTTTCTCCATTTTCTCCAAGTTCCTACTTAGATGAGAGACATGTGTCATAATTAAGAATTGAAGGTTGAGATCTAATTACCTAAATCAAGATCAAATACTTAAAATAACAAATATTTCCTTTATTTATTTAAAAAGATTAACAATCCTACATTTCTAGCTAAAAGATTACTTATCTCATTTATAAAATAATTCAAAAACTTATCTCTTTTCCCAACTATTACGTCTGTTTTCAAAAAATAAAAAAATATGAGTTTTTATTCTTTATAGAAATATTAATTTTTATTATTTATAGATTTTTAGTGTTATATACTAATTCACTTTGGTCTTACTATTCACGCTAAGTATTACTTAAGGCCCATTTGTCATGAAATTTTTTCACTTTTTCTGATTTTTTTTTTATTTTCATAAAATAACTTCATTTAAATTATATTTAATATTTAAATTATATTTTATGTGTTCTTAATACATTTAAATTCTAAATATTTATTGCAAAAATTATGGTCAGACACAACTCTAACTTCAACTTTGAAAATTTCAAATAAAGTGATTTTTTAAAATTTTTATGTCAAACACCCACTTGGATTTCTATTTCTTCCATGTTTGATAGGGTAAAAAATTAAGAAAAACTGTTATAAAAAAAATTGTTCAAGAGAAGAAGAACGTGATAAAATAGGAAAAGAGAAAAAATTTAGAATTAATTTATAAATGAGATAATGTTTTAATTAGAATTGTGGGATTGTTAAATATTTTCAGATTAAATGAAGAAAATATAAATAGTTGGAAAAAGAGATAAGTTTTTGAATTATTTTATAAATGAGATAAGTAATCTTTTAGCTAGAAATGTGGGATTGTTAAAAAAAATTAGAGTAAATAAAGGAAATATTTGTTATTTTAACTACACATGTCTCTCATCTAATTAAGAACTTGAGGAAAATAGAGAGCAAGGAAATGGAGAGGAGCCCCATCCCCGAAGAAGTTTAGAATTGAGAAACATCACAAAATTACCAAAACTTGGTGGAACTGTCGACAAGTCCTCTTTCTTAATTATTTTTTCAAGGAATGATTGATGTCAATCTATACTAAAAAAGGGCAGCCCCGACTACAAGGGTCTATTGTATGCAGTCTTACCTTGTATTTCTGCAAGAGGCTGTTTCCAAGGCTTGAACCCGTGACCTCCTGGTCACATGGAGACAACTTTACCAGTTACTCCAAGGCTTGCCTTCAATGCCACCCTTTACTAGTTGAAGACAAAAGGGAAGAATATCAACGACAATAGGTTACAACTTGAATGGCAAAACCAATTTATAGATCAGATAGTGTCTGACTAGACCATTTGTAACAAACAAATGACGTGATGATTTTCTTGTTACTCAAACATGAAGTTTCCCCATCATAAGTAACATATTGAAATGATATGACTCTAGAGATGCATTTTGATGTCTCTCACATCAGCAACTAATAGAATGTATCAAGAACATATTATTTCTATAGGTAAATGAGTTATTCTTGGCACCAATGCACCACAAATGGCCTTGTACTTCTAGGTCGCCTTTCATTCCTGCCGTTTCCCATACAAACTTGAAAAGCCCCAGAGCTCTGCTTAGCTGTTTTACCCCGCTATGCAGCATATTCTGCTCATCAGATGTTAGGATCTTTCCCATGCACAGACGAAACTTATCCCCGCGACCAATTGCATAAAGTCCTCCACATACTTCAACATCAACATCCCAGATGCTTCCATAAAGATAATAACAAAGAAGTGTGAACACACATCGTGATGAGTGGCCCAATGTCTTTGTCAATTTTTTATGAACTAAACTCTCCTGGTGGCGAGCTTCCTTATATCCAATGTTTTTGTCTATGGAAACATCCCTAATCTGATAAAGCCCCTCTTTCATGACCTCAAGCTTCTTTACCTCGGAAGTTAATTTTGTCTCTTCACTCAAGCAATTAATAAGGTCGCTGAACATTTCAAGAATACATTCCCACTTGTGAGAAGCAGGTGACTCCACGCCTTTTGCAGGTGCAAGGCGCATCCATGAAGTGGATTCAGGGTCATAAGAAGTGGCATTTTCTAAAAACTTTTGACAAGTTTTAACTATTTGTTCCGCCATTCTAATTTCTTTACTCGGACATGTACAATTTAGAAAATCAATGTCAGATTTCAATCCATACAATATCTCCTCGATTGCCCCTGTCCATATGGGGTACTTTGTGACCTGTGCACATATTGATTGCCTGACAAGCTTCCTTTGTTGTGCAGAAACATTCAGGAAGTTTGACACTTTTGTGAGGGAATCAACTGTAATTGATTCCCTTTCACTAGCTTTACTGAAACAGACGGGCTGGTCACATTGTACATCAGCTAATGCTTGCACCACATTCTTTTTCATCATTTCTTGCACTGATGGAGACCCAATAAAGGTCCTAGTCAGTGATTTAAAACAAGACAGCTTTTGTTCCAAGCTCTCATCATAAATTCTCGAGTGATCATTAACATTTACTAGCTTTCCATCAACTAAGTCCACATTCTTAAGCAAGTGGCTCAATTTTGTTAATTTTGAGAAAGCTTTCTCGTACCATTCGGAAGGCAAAGACTCGTCTTGGACTTGTTCTGAGCAGTGATAAAACCGCATCAATCCACTTGTCTTGGCTGTCAAAATCTTAGCTCGAGATATAAGGTTCCTCCTCACGCTACACACTCCCATTGTAAGGGCAACTTAAAGTTTACCATAAAAGATGCAATTGAAACAACCAGCTTCTTCTGACAATTGGGACGCCTAAAAACCGAACCTGCATCGAAATGAAAATTCAAGATACTCAGTCCAATGCGGCATTTCATCGATCAGATTGTGAGCATATATTTCTTCACAATCAACAAATAGCTAAAGGCTGAAACGAATTCAAATCTTGAAGTAATCAAACTAGAATGGATATAGAATTAAAATGATGATTAAGAAATTAGCATTATTTTCGTTGAACATTGGACAATTTTGGTGAATTTGAAATCTATTTTATGGGTGTGGTGATTTAAGACTTGACTCATTTCTAGTGATTTTCTTTATATATAAAAATAAAAGTAAGACGAACCTCGTAAAAATTATGGGTCCTCTCCTCTAAGCACTAAAAGCTTGCCTCACACAGTTTTTTCGTTTCTGTTTCGGAAAATGGTCATATTTGTTCTTGTACTTTTAAAAGGGTTATATTTATCTCTCGTCATACTTTTTTTTTTTTGATATATTTACTCTTACCATCCAACTTTGGGCAAATATTTGCCCATGAACTATTAAATCCCATGTCATCACTCTTATTATCCTACGTGGCATATACTTGTGGAGCCTACATGGATATTATTTTATCTCAATTACAATTTGATCTCAATTTAATTCTTCTATCCATCCAATATTATATTCACCCATCTAACCCAATTAAACCCAACTCCTAAGGATCCTGCCAACAAACTGGCAGCCTCTACCAAAGTTCATAATATTTGGGCAATTGTTAATAAACATGATGACAATAAACATAGCTACATTGGCTACCACAATCATAGCTATATTTTCCTTCATACCAAACACACCCTTAATGTGTTGTAATTTCAGAATGCAATTGTTATTATATTGTACTTCAGTTGTCCCATTCAAAACAACAACAACATACTCAATGTTTTCCAACCAAGTGGAGTCTGGGGAGGATGAAATGTACGCAGATCGTACTTTTAGAAAAAATCAAATTAAAAAAATTCAATTAAATCGAACTGAACTTGAAAAAACCGGATCTAATAAAAAACAGTTTGATACGATATTTGGTACACACTATTGAAAAATAAAAAATTGAAGAACTGAACAAACTAACCAAGGAATCAGTCCACTGTAATACCCTTTCAATACATGACATATATATATATGAGCGTCACAGAGGACTGAGTAGTGTTAGATGAATCTGTCAAATGTGATACCCTTTTAGTATATGATATATAACATGTTGATATCATAGAGGATGTAGTATTTTTCTTTTAAAAAAATGAACTATCAATCCTCTATAATATGTTATTAGTATATGATATACCATTTAAGTATCACAAAGAACTAAGTATTTTTTGAAGAAATA
Source organism: Jaltomata sinuosa (assembly GCA_003996215.1). NCBI lineage: Eukaryota > Viridiplantae > Streptophyta > Magnoliopsida > Solanales > Solanaceae > Jaltomata > Jaltomata sinuosa. Next base: position 1,637,828 of record QJPP01007186.1, on the reverse strand, counting down.
AACCAATCTTATATGATACCTTATCAGCATATGATATATTATATGGGTATCATAGTATATTGCAACAATATACTTCAACTGCTACTAATTTAGTATATTATATGCTAGAATAAGTTATTTTTTATATATAAGAATTTGAAATAAAATAAAAAGATGTACTATATCAAAAAAAAATTATATACGAAATAAAAATAAAGGAATCAAAAGGGGTATAGAATTAAATTATAAAAAAAGGAAAAAATAATTTGAGAAAAAATGAAATTAGGAAAAGAGAAAAAAATGAATGAAAATCAATAGGAAAAAAATAAAAAAAAGCAACAAAAAAAGTGAATGAAGTAGATTGTGGGAAAAAAAAAGAAAAAAAAGTGAATAAAATTAGATTATGGAGAAAAATAATAATATAAAAAATAATAAATAAAATTAAAAAAGAGAAAAAAAAAAAAAAAGAAATGAAAGGAGCCAAATTGAGAATGAAATTAGAAAAAAAAAAGAAAAAAAAAAGAAAATAATTATAATGTACTACACTACTATAGACATTTTAAATTAAAAAATGACGCGCATTGTACGAAAATGTATTACAATATTATTGGCATTTCAAATGTCTTAAGAACTTGTGGGCATTTGATAAATAGTTAAGTGGACATAAAGTAAGCGGGTATGGACAAGTAATTAGTTTGGATTTGATCGTGTATTTTTTCATGAGCTAGTGTCTGACCATAAATTATAAAAATTTATTTTTCAATATTTGTTTGGTCATATATTTTAAATCAAATTTTAAAAATCTGTCTTCAAAACTTTTCAAGTTCAGGACTCGTTTTTCAGAGAAATTTAATTCTCATCCACAAAATTTCAATATTTTTTTCAAGACCATTTTTCTAAAAACAATTCATATATTTGGCTGATCGACTAAAATAATTATATTTTCTAGCCAATTATACACTATTTTTATATCAAAAATATATATTTTATATACATCATACAATAACAAAATACTATACATTTTTTGACTATTATTTTGATGAACATATAACATAGTTCTTCATTCTCAAGACAAGTTATGTATTTGACCGATCGATCCATAATGAAGGACCCAAAAATTTCAGCCCACCAAAAAGCCCAAATAAGGAAAATAGAGTCAAATAGTTGAGATTTTCAAAAGAAAAAATTACATAACGTACCAAATATTAATGCCTAATTACGCTTCATACTAATAGTTTAATTCAATTACATTTCACAACAAAGGGTTTAAAACAATTGTTATTTGTATTTTTATGTCATTCTCTCAATCAACACTCAACTATATTTGTATGCCGAGATCTCACAAATTATACAATGCAAGTTTGTATTTGTACACCGAGATTAACGGATTTATATTTGTATGCCGAGATTACTCTATTTGTATTTGTATGCCGAAATTATACAATTACTATAGAAACTATTGCTACAATATGTAATTAGCAAAGTATTGCTATGCAGGCCTCATTTAGTTCTTATTAGAAAAAATTATGGGACATAGAATATTGAAGGGCTTAATTACGGGATATGGATTAACTTTCATATAATTACATTTTATAAGTATAGTTTAGAACAAGTAGCTATTATTTTGGGCAATATATACATTTTTGTATAATTGAATCTCAGTTGAGTTTTGTATATGAGATTATACCTATCACTATATACATTTGAAACGTATATGCTTAGTTAACATGAATCTCAATTTGATATATACAATTAAAATTTATACAATTGGAATGCTTTGTTTTTAGTTATACATTTGTATATGAAATTCATACTTTTGAGGTTCAAATGTATATGAGATTCATACTTTGAGATTCAAACTTTTGAGATTAAAATGTATATGAAATTTATACATATCAGTATATACATTTGAAATGTATATGCTTAGTTAACTTGAATCTCAAATATATATATATATATATATATATATATATATATATATACACATTAGATGGTGAACACATGAGTATATGAAATTGCAAAGTATATGAATGGTTATTTGTATTTGAGATTTTTCAGTTATATAAGTCAATTATGAAGAGAGAATATTAATGAGAGTAAAAGATGCATGACTTATGGAGATTTCCATTTAAAAAAGATTTTTCTAACTGATTTTTAGGAATCTATTTTTATGGTATATACGTATATAAGTGTTTATATACAAATCGAGGGCTGATTTTAAAACTTGAAATTAGCTACGCTTTGTAATTAAGAAACTGAAGCTATGAGCCCTGAATAATTTAACAAACTATAGCTATTTATGAAATTTTGCTTTATTATTAATCGCTGAATATGAAAGTTCTCTTCGTCTATCTGGGAAATCAATCTCAGTTTCCAAATAATGTGGAATGTTTCCCTATGCCTATGTCATTTGTATCTTCCAAAAACACAGGCCTAAGTAAAACTTTCAGTAGAAAACATATTTTAAATGAAAGGGAAAAGAATGATACTCCCTTCGGGCTTCGTCTATGTTTACTCATACATATTTGACTTGACACATCTTTTAAGAAATCTTTTTTTTTTATAACTGTGGTATCTGGACCAGCTTTCGCACGCCTCGACTAATTTCACGGGCTACCCTCCCTACTGAAATTTGAACCTGAGACCTCATGTTCTGCCCATTTCATTGACATATCACCCCTAATTATTACTCATCTCACTCATAAGAAATAATTAGTACTTAATAATAGGAATAAAGTAGGTACAAAATGGTAAATTATCCCTTAAGTTTTTCAAACTTAACAAGTAAAAGTGGAATTTATTTTTAGTATAATAGACAAGTTGAACGACGGGAATAGTAATTATCTGTTCAAGAATTCCAGATCAAAGCTGCAACAATTAGTAAACTAAGGCGGAACCCATCGACGGTCCCCTAAAGTTGGCACGACTTTTAACTCAGATACCTCAACTAAGGGTTGTTCATTTTAAACACCTCATGTAGGGGTCTACTGTGTCATTTTGACACTTTTTGCTGACTTAGCACTTTGTGTGTGCTACACGAATTTTAAGCGCGTGAAAGGCTTAAATTTTGCAATTTTTTCGTTTTTTTACTAATTCATCTTCTTCTTCTTCCTTCTCTCCTTCCAACACCTCCACCCTCCACCACCACCACCACCCTGCCGCCGCAACACAACCATTTTATATCCAACCTTCTCCTCTCTTGTTATTCCTTGACGTGGCAAATTAAATCAATAATATATAGCCAAAAAAAACGTAAAGAAAGGGTTAATTCTTCTGCCACAAATGACGCCGATTCGTCCAAAGAGTTAAATTTTTTTGGATATTTTTTGAAACTTTCAGCAAAACACTAAATTTTAGGCAACGCAAATCTTACCAAAGATATTGGTTATCAAATGCTTGCTTGAAATAGACTTATCATGGGTATAACAAATTTTGATTTGAAATAACCAAAAAAAGAATCTGTTATTATAATAAAATGTTCTGATAGTGATGGAGGTCAAATTCGATGAACGATGAGAAGGATGTGTTAGTGGTTATGGTGATAGAAATTGGAAGAAGAAGGAGACGTTGATGGTGATTATGGTGGCTGAATTTGAAGGAAGAGGTGGTGGTAAGAAGGACATGGTGGTCGTCAAAGGAGGACGAGATGTGGAAGATGGCCGGAGAAGAAAATCGAAGAGGCTATCGGCGAATATACAAAGAGGCCGACGGAGAAGAATGATAGCTGCTACAGTATCTTTTTTCCTTTTCTTTTTTTAATTGAAATGTAACTTTTTTAAAAATGATTAATTAAGTAGTTTTAAAAATAGGTTTTTTTACTCAATACATTTTTTAATAATTATTTTTGATATATTTGCCACATGTCTACATTTAATTCGCCAATTTGACAAGTCATCAGCGAGTGTGTTACACACACTTTACATATTTAGCTGATTGTATAAAAAGTGTCAAAATGACACAGCAAACCCCTACATGAGATGTTTAAAATGAACAACCCTTAGTTGAGGTGTCTAAGTTAAAAGTCGTGCCAACTTTAGGGGGCCGCCGATGGGTTCCGCCTAAAACTAAACACTCAAAGTTAAATAGTTGAACACCAAGACAAGATAATCTAACCAAAGCATTACTCATTTTATTCAAAGCGAATTTCATTGAATCACGAAAACACAAGAAAGTTTCATCAAATCATCACTCATTTCACTCCAAGGACTTCCATAAAATCATCAAGAGGTACACACAAAAAAAATCTCCATGTACAATGCAAATATGCTTCTGTTTGTTATATGAACAAAGAATATAGAAAAAAAATAAGTAACTCAAGTAATTTGTTCCAGCCTAGAGTAAACAATGACCATGCTATGGTAAAGCCATCAATTTACTGCTAACATTTGTTTTGCAGTTTCTCTTTCTTGAGAGCCAAGAACGTAACTGCTATTTCGTCGTAGTATAGTAGCTTAGGATGGACATGTCTATTTTCGGATGATCCATTTCCAGGCTCTTGAACTGGGAAGGAACTTGACTGAAGAAAGTTGTCTGTGAGGCTATCCTTAGGCCTTTCATTAGGCATAGTCATTGCCCTCAAATAAGGGGCCTGATTTCCTTTTCTTTCCCTTTTATATGTCATTCTTGATATTGATGACATTGTCGAATTACTAGTTTCTTGGCTTTCACTTACATCCTCAGTATCGGATTTTACAGAATGATCTCTCACTGATTCAACATCTTGATTGGTTTTTGCTATCTGTTGTGGTGGAAGCACGGATTGATCTTCAATGATATGTTGGTCTTGATTGCAGGAACATTGGCATTTACTGAAGTCCTTTGTAGCTTTGACTCTTCTCCTTGGCACGCGAAGAGGAGATTCCCCGTTACCTTTTTCATCAGTGAACCAGCAATAGCATGGATGTTCCAAACTGCAGTGACTTCCCATCGGCCCATTGCACCTCGAATTGCAGGTTGATCTTGAATGATTGTCGATGCACTTGACAAAAGTCATTGTGCTCCTGAATTTGACATAGCAAGGTTGATCTCTACTGTCATGTGCAAATGTATAATAAGATCTCTGACATTCCTCAACAGAACTCTTCCTTGAACTCCTTCTCCTGTTTTGGCATTTTGGTTTGCTATCTGGAGAACTCTCACGTAAGTCTCCGCAGTAGATTGTACTATCAGTGTCTGACACAACGGAAAATGATTTCCTTCTCATTCTTTTTTCAGATATCGTGTTTTTCTTCCTCGAGCTTTTTGGTCGTTCTTTTGCCTTCTGTGACTCAAAGTTTTTCTTGCTTCTAGTATGTATCTTCTGTCCCAAGGGATCAAAAGGGGCTTTGAACATGAATAGCCTTTGATTCTGGAAACTCACTTCTTTCTTCACAGCAGACTCAAACTCCTGAATGTCATCCAAATATATCATCTGTTCAGGTAATTCAGCTGAAGCAGCTCTTTTCCCTTTGTTTTGCTCCGAAATAAAGGTACTAATATTCCCCTTTTCCCTTCCTGTGACGTGTTCAGAATCTAGAACTCTCACGTTACTATTATCCTTCAAGCAGTTCACTGAATCCTTAAAAGTGTTAGTTGTTGACAAACATGTTGAATTGTCTGTAGGAAGCAGTTGTTGGTGAGAATCGGACGGATCATTGGGAATTTTCTTGCTCTCAGATGAATAATCAACACATGAACTATTTCCTTCTGTCTCTGTGATTTTGGGATTCATTAGTCTCATTAGTCCATCTTCCTGGTAATCAGCTGCAGGATTACTGGTTTCATTTACCTGCAGTTTCTTGGCATTAGGAATTGTGTAGTGGCAATGAGATTGAAGCAGGACAAACATGCCTTATTTTCCTTAGGCTATTCTGTCACTACATGAAAAACAAGAATTAACGACGAACAATTTCTGTCGCTAATCAATTTAGCGACAGACAATTTCTGTCACTAAACAGTAAAAATCCAGCCCTAAATCTATTTAACGACGGACAATTTCTATCACTAAACAGTAAAAGTCCATCCCTAATTCTATTCAATGACGGACAATTTTTGTCACTAAACAAAGTCCATCCCTAATTCTATTCAACGACGGACAATTTCTGTCACTAAACAGTAAACATCCGTCCTAGTCCTATTTACCGAAGGACAATTTATGTCGCTAAACAGGAAAAGTTGGTCCCTAATCCTATTTACCGATGGACAATTTCTATCACTAAACAGTAAAAATCCATCCCTAATCTTATTTACCTACGGACAATTTCTGTCGCTAAACAGTAAAACTCTGTCCCTAATCCTATTTAACAGTAAAGCTTCCGGATCGCGACAAGCTCAGGCAAATCGCCAAGTCTTGCTGATGCAAATATGAGACTTGACACTGCTTCATTGATGTCATTAGGACAGTCCTGAGGAAAATAAAACAAATATGAAAACATATATCACTAGTCACTACAGTTATAACATTGAGGTAGATTGAAATGCTGTTACTTCTTACTTGTGTCTTCGAATATACGCAAGGTTAGTGATTACAAATTCACAGTAATTCTCCAATAAGTCATACACTGCGACCTTTTCTTTCGTCCAACGAAAGCCGTTCAACTTGAAAATTGTTGCAAAACAAACAGATTAATCATCATAGCAGGGGAATTCTTGATAATTTTGAACCAAAAAATGAGAAATTTGATTCTGTTTTTTCTGTTGAAGAATTCATATTGTTCTTATCCTGTCAATGTCAATTTGGTAATGTCCATTTCTGAGTAGCTCAGCCAAATCATCCCTCAATTGCCTGATAATGCTAACTCTCTTGTTCTTCAGCAGCTTAATCCGGCACTGAACACCTTTAATCAAATTCTTACTGTAACAAACAATAACTACGCCTCAGTCCCAAACAACTCTTTTAATCAAAAACCTACTGCCACAAGAAAAAGAGAGTTAATTTCTCAGATGCAACTGATCATCTGAGAAATCAACCCTAGAAAAACATAACCAAAAGTAAACGTAAGCGGTTTACACATTCTATAACGAACCGGTTCATATTTAACATTTAGAAGCTTTTCTCCACCCAAAGAGTATATCAAACATGTCTGCTAAGTTCCTCCAAGCTGACAAATTCACAGTTTTGGAAAAAATCAACAACTAATTAGTGTTTGCTCCACTTCTTTCTCTACCATTAGCCCCCTTTTTTGTTCTATCACGATCGCTAATCTTGTTTACTTTCTTTCTCGCCATCATGACATATTAAAATTATATTTAGTTATTTAATTATATTAATTTCAGATAATGGTGATTGAGCTCGTGACTTCCCTTTCGTCCTTGGCGGTCCATTCACAAGTTGGTACCACCACCGCCTAGTGATGGGCGAATGAGGAACAGCATTCAACTCTTCTTTAGAATGGGCTTTGCTTATTGCATTTGCTTTGTTGAAACAACCGACGAGGTCGATGATATACAAGTTGATGTTCTCGATATGGTTAATGACACCTACATTGGTCGTACTACTTTCCCTAGATCAACTTTCTTCCCAGAGTTTAGTATGCTGCATCTCTTGGATTGGAATGGATACCTCTCCTTCGCTCAACTACTTGATGATGAGCTTCACGTCTTGGTACTTGACGATCACACAAAGTTGAAATGGGCTGAAACAAAGCACATCATCAAGCTGCACTTCTTGAAATAATCCACCTATCGTAAAGAGCTAATAACATTTCATGCTTGTGCTGACATGTCTACTTTGATATTTATGTGGCAGGACCACAACGACAACCGATTCCTCTGCTATTATGACATTTCTACCGGCGAGTTGTCTACTCGGGAATCACATGCCATGCCCAGAAGCGAAAGCGCCATAACTGATGCTGATCTGGCCGCACTTAAGGTCGCTGAATTTACCTTCAAAAAAGCAGGCCTCTAGGAATTTTAATGTTTTTTTTTTTTTTTAATATTATTGTTGTTCGTTATGTGAAGACTGTTAGTTGAAGGCTGTTACATTCATGTGAGTGACCATAGTGGTTCAATATATGCTTTATTTTTACAACTATTTAAAATAATTTAATTATAATAGTAGGAAGGTAATATGTTGTGGATGATATATTTTAAACTTCAAATTGTTGTTTCTTATTGTTTAACATTTATACATTGTTTAATGTCTGGTGTAGTTTCTTGTTACCATAGCTAAACTAATGTGTATATTATCTTGGTTTAGGTTTGATGGAACAAAGTGTTGGGCAATAGCCCATGTTCCGGCCAAAGGCCCATGGCCTAATCTTATTATCTTTTGGTAAGTTTCCAATCCTATTTGGAATAGGAATTGGATGTGTATTCGTATTTGGAGTTGGATTACTAATCCTATTTGGAGTTGGTTTTGGCTTTGAGAGAAAGCACCACTCATTATCTATAAATAGGACAACTTGAGAGAATTATTCAAGGCTTATTGGTATTTGTCTTTGAAAGACAATAACACATAAGAGAGGTTTTTGAGAGAGCTTTCACCAAGAGAGAAGAGAGAAGAAAACGTTTTTCGCTGCAGTTTTTGTTCTCCGACCAGCCACCTTCAAATCGTGTTTGTCAGTTCGTCCACCATTGAATCGGACTGAAATTTTGACTGAGTGTTTCTAACATCTTGGTGTTTGATTTGGATGGTGGAGATCGGATTTTGAGGTCAGCATCATCCCATTTTCAGTCCCGAACAGAAGCCTATTTTGGGTGATTTCTCTTGATTTAGTTTGTTGGTGTAGCTATTGGTTCTCCGTGTTTGGCACTTGTTGTGTATCCATTGTTGGAGAATATTTGTAACGCTCTTATTGTTATAATGGAGCTATTTGGGTCTTTGTGATCCCGTGGTTGTTACCTTCGATTTGAAGGGTTTTTCCACGTTAAATTTAATGTTCTTTATTTTCTCTATTTTTGAGTTTGTCGCTTTACGTCGCAACACAAAGATGGCTTAAGCGAAGTTGATGCCCGACTATGATGATTTGGATGTGGCAAACAAAATTGAAAATGCATTAAATAGTTTGTGTTTTTTGAGCATGAGAATTTACAACTTTTGAATTGAGAACCCAAATATTATTGAATTTTAACAATTGAGTTACAAAATGATGTACTGTTCCACATATAATAAGACTTTCAAGTAGGTTGCTTATCGGTCGGTTCGATTTTGAGGGTATAGACATGCTAAATTATTATAAAATCGTTAAAATATGAATAATTGATTATTGATTTATCGGTTATTGATCGTTAACGTTCAATTATCAATTCAATCGTTAATTATTTTCTGGAAATTGTTTCTTCATTGTATAACACTTAAAAAGAGACACAATGAACTAGCCTAATTCCATCAAAATAATTAAGTACCCACCGGAGGACCTTCATGGGAATAAGAATTCACTTGAATTATGAGTAGGAGAAGAGATATAGATCTTATAGAACGAGGCTATGGAGCTTGCGGACGGGGGGTGGGGTGGGAGGTGGGGGATGGGGGAGTAGGAAAAGATATTTTTTTACTATATTTATGGGTGAAATAATATATTGTTAAGATTGTGAGATTATATTAATTTTTAGATTAAAATTAATATAATATATATCATCTAAACCATGGTTGGGGATTTAGTTTGACCAATTAAATCTTAGCCATTAAATTCAACCTATGCAATGTATCATTAATCAAAGTAGGAGCTTGGGAAAATGGAGAGGAGCCAAATCCCTTTCTTCAACTTAGCTGGTGGTCTTTTCGTTGTTGCTTGTGACAAGGACTAAATTATCTGCCCATTTATATAATTGAAGTTTGGGAAAATATTATAAATCTCAAACTGTTCCAAGAGCTTAAAAGATAACGAGATAGGGTACATCAATGATATTTACAATAAATAAAGGTAAAATTCTACAGTATAACTTGGGCCCAGTTAATTACCCGTACCAGGCAGAAAAAGTCCTGGGCACCAACAACTACAATTGTAGGGCATGATAATGAATGTCCTAGCGTCCTTTAATTTGCTGTTTGTTGTTGCACTTTCACTTGGAAATTATTTTTGAACACAATATATATTTAGTTCACTGAGATCTTAGTTAGTAAAAGACGCTGTAAATTTCACCAACAAGGGTTTTGGTGGAGTGGTAAGTACTCTTTCATCCTAAATCAAGAAGTCTCGGGTTCGAGCCCCCTTGGGTACGGAATCGCCTTTATTAGGGAACATCAAAGATGCATATATCATTTACTAGTATTTTATTTAAAGAGCAGCTCGGTGCACTAAGTTTCGGCTATGTGCGGAATCCGGGGAAGGACCGGAACACAAAGGTCTATTTTACGCCTTCTTACCCTATTGGCAAAAAGCCCACATGAACTAAGTTAACTAATTTCCTGTCGAGAGTTAACATTGTAGTACACATTATCCTACAAATACAAGCCCTTCAAGGCTTCAACAATATGTAGTTTCAACAAATGATGTTGAGCAAAATACAAAGCAATAGGCTGTTTTAGAAAATTTGAATTTTTGAAAAAAAAAAGAGGATAAAATGATTTGACATTTTTTTGGGACAACTACACAAATGCCCTTTAAAAGGAGTGGCTTTGCATTTTTGCCCCCCATAAAAATGGTCTTACAAAAATAGTCTTCCTTGTTTTTTATATATAGAGCAACTACCTTTTTGCCCCTCTACACCTTAAATATTTTTAAATAACTCTCAATACTCATTTGTCTCTCAACTTTTATATATACTTTTTCTCTTTTTCTCTTTTTTCTTTTCTTTTTTTTATTTCTATTTTTCTTTTTTCTTTTTTTTTATTTCTATTTTTTTTTATTTTTTATTTCTATTTTATTTCTTTTTTTCTCAACCTTTATTTTTCTTTTATTTTTTGTTTTATTCTTTCTTCTACGTTTTTTTTTTCTCAATCTTTATTTTTTTTCTTTTCTCTTCTCAATTCTACTTTTTTCTCCTTTTATTTTTTATTTTTTATTTTTTTATTTTTTTTATTTTTCTCAACCTTTATTTTTTGTTGTCTTTTTTTTCTTCGTTTTTTTCTTTTTTTCTCAATATTTATTTTTTTCTCTCAACTTCTATTTTTTTATTTTTTCTTTGGTTTTTAATTTTTCTTTTCTTTTTTTTTAATCAATTTTTTTGACCTTTATTTTTTTTATGAGATGTTCTATAATTCTTGCTTTAGAGGCAAGACTTAGCCCAAAAACTTCCAAACAACAAATTACGCCCATGAGCAAGACTTGACACTAATATATTGTGTCTTGATTTATGAAATGTTTTATAACACTTACCTCAGAGGCAAGACTTAGCCCAAGGACCTCTCAAAAAATACAAGTTACGCTCCATGGGCAAGAGTTCACACTACTTCATTATGTCTAAATTTATGAGATACTTTATAACTCTTGCCTTAGAGGCAAGACTTAGCTCAAGGATTTTCAAACAACAAGTTATGCCCCACGAGCAAGACTTGACACTACCTCATTGTGTCTTGATTTATGAGACATTCTATAACGCTTGCCTTAGAGACAAGACTTAGCCCAAGGACTTTCAAACAACAAGTTACGCCCCATGGGCAAGAGTTGACACTATCATATTGTGCTTGATTTATGGGATGCTCTATAATGCTTGCCTAAGAGGCAAGACTTAGCCCAAGGACTTCGAAATAACAAATTACGCCCCATGGGCAAGAGTTGACACTACCACATTGTTTCTTGATTTATGCGATGCTCTATAACTCTTGCCTTAGAGGCAAAACTTAGCTCAAAGACTTTCAAACAACAAGTTACGCCTCATTGGCAAGAGTTGACACTAGCACATTATGGCTTGATCATGAGATGCTCTATAACGTTTGCCTTAGAGGCAAGACTTAGCCCAAGGGCCTCCCAAAAAATAAGTTATGCCCCATGGGCAAGAGTTAACACTACTTCATTGTGTCTTAATTTATGAGATGCTCTATAACTCTTGCCTTAGAGGTAATGATGGGTCTTTAGCATAGCATTTTAATATTAATATCATATAATATTATTATGCATTATGGATTTGAAATGTTGCATTTCTCATTTACACCATTTGGCATTTAGTGGCCATGATGAGACCAAAATATTGCTGCATTTTTCCATTGCCTTGAATGGCATTTTTATGCCCTTTACTCACTTGTGTTTAATGGTAGAATTTGACCTTTGGTTTTTTGATAACTCCCATAACCACTAAGTTATTGTTCATCCATTATTCTACCTATTTATTCCTTGTAACTTATATAACCTATATGTCATTTACCTACCCATTACTACCTCAATTTATTCTCCCTATTCAATACTAGGATGAATACCTCACCTATAAATAGAGGTAGTCTTGCATTTTTTCAAGTACAAGAAAATATAGAGTGCAAAAGAGTTAGTTAAAAAAGAGAGTTTTATTAGTTGAAGGAAGGTGTTCTTGTGTTGGAGCTTTGGACTCAACTCTTGTCCAGAGTTTGTTGAGTTATACTTTGTGTGTGGGCTGTTGTATCCTGGAGGGGACAAGTCAAGAAGACTACTGCTGGATCGGTGAAAACATTTGCTGCAGTGGGCTTGAATCTCCTTAAAGAGAGCGAGATATCCGCGCCTCAGCCAAGAAGATAATTTATTTTCTTTGTAATTTTTTCAATTATAATTGCTATTGTTATTGTAATTTTCACCAACAATTTTAAGGAGATTCAGTCATGGCTACAATTGAAAAATCCGCGAATGTCAAGATGGGAGATCTTAACAAGCCATTCCGGTTCAACGGTACCCATTTTAAGAGGTGGAAGGGTAAAGTACTTTTCTACTTAAGTCTTCTCAATGTTTCTTATGTGTTAACTGAGAAGAATCCAAATAAAGTAGATAACTCTTCCATGAATGATGAGGAACTTATTTCTCTTCAAGAGAAAGTTGAAAAGTACGATGGTGATTCCTACAAGTGTCGGTATTTTTTACTAAATTGTCTATCTGATAATTTTTATGATTATTATGATAGAACTTACTCTAGTGCAAAGAAAATTTGGAAAGCATTGCAGAGTAAGTATGATACCGAGGAAGCTGGAGCGAAAAAATATGCTGCTAGTAGATTTTTTCGTTTTCAAATGGTGGACAACAAATCAGTGGTAGACCAAGTTCAGGACTTTATAATGATTGTTGGAGAGCTCAGGTCCGAGGAGATCAAAATTGGAGATAACCTTATTGTTTGTGGCATAGTTGATAAACTTCCACCTTCTTGGAAGGAATTTCAAAAAACTATGCGCCACAAATAAAAGGAAACCTCTCTTGAGACGTTGATAATGCGAATCCGCATGGAAGAAGAAGCAAGGGGTCAAGATGCACTTTTGCAAATAGAAGAGAACAACATCACAACGAAGGTAAATTTAATTACTTCAAATAATGCTACCCCGGATACTAACAAAAATACTACTTTGAAGCCTAAGAAGAATAAATTCAAGAAAAATATTGGTAGACCTCCCAAGAATAATAATGGTGGAAATAACCAAGTAAAAAATCAACATGTTCAAGATAAGGGACCATGCTTTGTCTGTGGCAAGAGTGGGCATATTGCTCGATTTTGCAAATTTTGGAAACGTGGGCCTACACCTCAGGCAAACGTTACCGAAGAACCATTTGTGGCGGTGATAACAGACATAAACATGGTGGAGAATGTTGATGGATGGTGGGCTGATTCTGGTGCAAACCGTCATGTCTGCTATGACAAAGATTGGTTTAAAACTTATACTCCTTTTGAAGAGCCCAAAACCATCATGCTTGGTGATTCTCATACCACTCAAATTCTTGGAAAGGGAGATGTCGAATTGTGTTTTACCTCTGGAAGGGTACTTACTTTAAAAGATGTACTTTATACCCCTTCCATGAGAAAAAATTTGATGTCTAGTTTTCTTCTTAATAAAGCAGGCTTCAAACAGATTATTGAGTCTGATCAATATGTAATTGTGAAAAAGGGTATTTTTGTGGGAAAGGGGTATGCATGTGATGGGATGTTCAAGTTGAATGTTGAAATGAATAAAACTTCTACTTCTGTTTACATGCTTTCTTCTACTAATTTTTGGCATGCTCGTTTGTGTCATATAAATGATCGTTATGTGGGAATCATGAGTAGTTTAGGATTAATCCCAGTGATTAAAAAGAATTTTGAAAAATGTGAGGCTTGTAGTAAAGCCAAAATCACTAAAAGGCCTCATTTTCAAGTTGAAAGAAAAACTGATTTATTAGAGTTAGTTCATACTGATATTTGTGAACTTGGAGGAATTTTAACTCGTGGAGGAAATAGATATTTTATAACTTTCATTGATGATTTTTCTAAGTATACATATGTTTACTTGATGAAAAATAAAAGTGATGCTTTTGAAAATTTTAAAGTTTTTCTCCATGAAGTTGAAAATCAGTTTGGTAGAAAAATAAAAAGAATTAGAAGTGATAGAGGCCGTGAATATGAGTCAAATGAGTTTAATTCTTTTGTTAGATCATTGGGAATAATTCATGAAACTACTCCTCCTTATTCTCCTTCATCTAACGGTGTAGCAGAAAGGAAAAATAGAACTTTGGTTGAATTGACTAATGCCATGCTTATTGAGTCAAATGCACCTTTAAATTTTTGGGGTGAAGCTATTTTGACTGCTTGTTATGTGTTGAATCGTGTGCCTCATAAAAAGACTAAATTAACACCTTTTGAATTGTGGAAAGGTCATAAGCCAAATTTGAGATATCTTAGAGTTTGGGGTTGTTTAGCTTTTGTAAGGCTAATGGATCCCAAAATTACTAAGTTGGGTAAAAAAGTTACTACTTGTGCTTTTCTTGGTTATGCTTCAAATAGTACAGCCTATAGATTTTTTAATCTTGAAGATAATATTATAATAGAATCAGGTGATGCTATTTTTCATGAAAATAAATTTTCCTTTGATTCTAAAAATAGTGGGGGTCAAAGGATTGAAGAAAATATTTTGTCACTACCTAGTTCTTCTACTTCTGTTGTAAAAAACAAAGAAAGTGATGATTTTGAATTAAGAAGAAGTAAAAGAGCTAGAATAGAAAAAGATTTTGGTCCTGATTTTCATATTTTTAATATTGAAAATGACCCTCTCACTTTAAAAGAAGCTTTATCTTCACATGATTCTATATTTTGGAAAGAGGCTATAAATGATGAAATGGAATCACTAATATCCAATAAAACTTGGAAGTTAGTTGATTTACCACCGGGTTGTAAAACTATTGGGTGTAAATGGATCTTAAGAAAAAAGTTAAAACCGGATGGATCTGTTGATAAATATAAGGCTAGACTAGTTGCAAAAGGTTTTAAGCAACTAGAAGGCCTAGAATTTTTTGATACTTTTTCTCCGGTAACTAGAATTACATCCATTAGACTTTTGATTGCCGTTGCTGCAATTTTTGATTTACAAATTCATCAAATGGATGTAAAAACTGCTTTTTTAAATGGAGACCTTAATGAGGAAATTTACATGGAACAACCCGAGTGTTTTATTGAAGCAGGCCAAGAAAGCAAAGTTTGTAAACTTACTAAATCCCTATATGGCTTGAAACAGGCACCAAAGCAATGGCATGAAAAATTTGATTCCTGCATGATTGAAAATGGCTTTAAAACAAATGAGTGTGATAAGTGCATATATCATAAGTCTTGGAATAATTCACATGTTATTATTTGCCTATATGTTGATGATTTATTGATCTTTGGCTCTAACATGAATGTTATTGGAGAGACTAAAAATATTCTTAGAAGCCATTTTGATATGAAAGATCTTGGTGAGGCAAATATTATTCTAGGAATAAAAATTACTAGAACAAGTGATGGAATTTTCCTTGACCAGTCACATTATGTAGAAAAAGTTTTGAAAAAAATATAATTTCCTTGATTGCAAGCATGTTGTAACTCCTTTTGATTCTAGTGTTCACTTGTTTCCTGTTCAAAGTGAAAATGATGTAATAAATCAAAAGGAATATGCTAGCATAATTGGAAGTTTGAGATATGTGACTGATTGCACTAGGCCTGATATTGCATATGCAGTAGGAGTACTTAGCAGGTTTACTAGCAAGCCTAGTAATGAACATTGGCATGCTATAACAAGAGTTATGAGATATTTAATTGGAACAAAAACTTGTGGTTTGTTCTATAAAAAATATCCTGCTGTACTTGAAGGCTTTTGTGATGCGGATTGGAATACCTTATCAGGTGATTCTTTATCTACTACTGGTTTTATATTTACTTTGGGAGGTGGTGCTATTTGTTGGAAATCAAAAAAGCAAACTATTATTGCTAACTCTACCATGGAGGCTGAACTAATTGCTTTAGCTTCAGCTAGTGAGGAAGCGAATTGGTTGAGAGATTTATTATTTCAAATTCCTTATTTTGAAAAACCAATTCCTCCTATTTTAATTCATTGTGATAGCACCGCTGCAATTGGTAGAGCTCAAAACCGTTATTATAATGGTAAATCCAGACCTATAAGGAGAAAACACAGTAATGTAAGATCATATTTGACAAATGGTACCATTAATATTGATTATGTCAAATCTGGTGATAATCTTGCAGATCCACTAACTAAGGCCTTAGCAAGAGAAAAGGTCTGGAGTACATCGAGGGGGATGGGATTGAAGCCAATAAATTCATAGTCATATATGAGGAAACCCAACCTGGGGACTAGAGATCCTATAACCAGGTTCAATGGGAAAAACGAATCATATGATGATTTTTTGTGAAATGCACTTTCTTTTTCCCTCCCTATGATGTGAGTGCATATTTACCTGTAATAGTTTGTGAAGGTTGAGTTCAAAAAACTCTTAATGAAATTCTGTAGCTCGTATGAGTGGGGTGTTAACTTACAGGAGCACCCTCGACAGATTTCACCTATGTGAGTGTGGAAGTAGGCCGCTTCCTATGAGAATTGGCTTATTCTCAAAAGCACTCATGAAAACCGGGATAGCACAAGGCCGTAATGTGCTGGCTATAAAGCTCATGTTAACACCTTGATTATTATGTGTAAGCAGTGATATTTTATTTCCCTCAAGCAGTCATAGTTCAAGTCTGAGACCACTACGACTCTGGAATAAAAATTACTGTTTTACTAAGTAAAGGTTCAATGCAGAGCATACCTTTATTATGCATAATAGTCTACCTTCAGCTGATATACTCTCTTATGTTAATATTAAAATGAGTGGGGGATTGATGGGTCTTTAGCATAGCATTTTAATATTAATATCATATAATATTATTATGCATTATGGATTTGAAATGTTGCATTTCTCATTTACACCATTTGGCATTTAGTGGCCATGATGAGACCAAAATATTGCTGCATTTTTCCATTGCCTTGAATGACATTTTTATGCCCTTTTACTCACTTGTGTTTAATGGTAGAATTTGACCTTTGATTTTTTTTGATAACTCCCATAACCACTAAGTTATTGTTCATCCATTATTCTACCTATTTATTCCTTGTAACTTATATAACCTATATGTCATTTACCTACCCATTACTACCTCAATTTATTCTCCCTATTCAATACTAGGATGAATACCTCACCTATAAATAGAGGTAGTCTTGCATTTTTTCAAGTACAAGAAAATATAGAGTGTAAAAGAGTTAGTAAAAAAGAGAGTTTTATTAGTTGAAGGAAGGTGTTCTTGTGTTGGAGCTTTGGACTCAACTCTTGTCCAGAGTTTGTTGAGTTATACTTTGTGTGTGGGCTGTTGTATCCTGGAGGGGACAAGTCAAGAAGACTACTGCTGGATCGGTGAAAACATTTGCTGCAGTGGGCTTGAATCTCCTTAAAGAGAGCGAGATATCCGCGCCTCAGCCAAGAAGATAATTTATTTTCTTTGTAATTTTTTCAATTGTAATTGCTATTGTTATTGTAATTTTCACCAACAGGTAAGACTTAGCTCAAGAATTTTTCAAACAACAAGTTATACTCCACGAGCAAGGCTTGACACCACCTCATTGTGTCTTGATTTATGAGATGTTCTATAACACTTGTCTTAGAAGCAAGACTTGTTCCAAAGGACTTCCAAACAACAAAGCACGCTCTTAAGTTTACTTCGATTTCAAAGGAAGAAGATCTTCTTTGCGGATTATGCAACTTTTGTTGTTCATTAGCAAATAATAATAGAGGTTAAGAAAAAAGAAAAAAAGAGAAGAATAAAAGAGAAAAGAAAAAAATAAAGATTAAAAAAAAGCGAAAAAAAAAAAAGTTGAGAAAAAAAAGAAAAAAGAGAAAAAAAAAGAACAAATAAAAAGTTAAGAGAAAAAAAGAAAAAAAAAGTTGAGAAAAGAAAAAAAAGAAAAAAGATAAAAAATTAAAAAGATAAAAGAAAAAAGAAAAATGAAAATTAAGAGTTGAGAGACAAATGAACATGGAGAGTTATGGTGTAGAGGGGCAAAAATGTATATGTTCTATACATAAAAAGGAAGGAAGAGTATTTTTTAAAGACTTTTCTTATGAGGGGCATAAATTGAAGACCACTCACTTTTGAGGACACTCCATGTAATTTCCTCATTTTTTTTTGATGACCGTGGTGTCCGGGCCAGCTTTTGCTCACCTCGACTAAATCCACGGGATACTTTCACCTCTCACCAGCAACAGGTACTAGGTAACTTTGTCCACCAAGGCTAGAACAGATGAGAAGAATCACCTAACGTTTTGGATTTGAACCTGAGACCTCATGCCTCACTTCATGATTGACCACTAGGCCATACCCATGGGTGCAAAAAATGATTTGACATTTTTGTTATGCACTTTTATATAAGGACAATAAAGATGTGAAGCAGCAAAATTGTACCCCTATCTCATAAATAAAATGGGCCAGATACAAAATGTGTAGACAGAGCAGAAACATTCTAAATCTCTAACCTCAGGCTCAGTACTAGCCATACTTTGTTCCTCTCGCGAATTCTGCTATAATAGTACAAGCTAATGATGAAAAATGCAGAAAATACATTAGCAGCTTTCAACTAGAAAATATCGCCTAACCTTTACCGTCCAAGAGCTCTCACAGCTTAATGTTCTTCTCTTTACCTACAAAAGATTGCATTTAAACAAGCTTTAGAAATATGAGGTACACATAGAAAAGGATCAAGCATGTGTAGAACAGAACATCAATCTCACCAAATATATTTGATTTTATGGGGAACCTTAAAGATGATCCCTTCGGTTTTACATCTCTGAGATGCTTGCTACTGTTTGGTTTCTCCGGGTTTGCCAGACCATTGCTGCTTTCTCCAGCTGAGGGAACATTTCTTTTCTTAACCTTTTCATGGTACACAACAGGTGGTGCAAGCCTCAACTGAGGGATATTCTCTATTTGCATTGACTGATGGCTTTTTTGAAGATTAAGCAGGAGATCAAAGTGTAATAATTTGCATGGGATCAGTCGAGCCTAGGTTTTCGGGGTGCAGGGGAGAGGACATGGGAGTATCAAGCATGAGAATTATTAGAAGTGAAAACTTGCATACCCTTGAAATAGAATGAAGTCCATAGGTCTCAAGTTCAAATCTCAGTGGAGACAAAAACACTAGGTGATTCTTCCCGTCTGTTCTAGCCTTGGTGGACAGAGTTACCTGGTACATGTTGCTGGTGGGAGGTGGCAAGTATCCCGTGGATTTAGTCGAGGTGTGCGAAAGCTAGCCCGGACACCACAGCCATAAAAAAAAAAAAGAAGTCCATAGGAGTTATTGAAACCATCACTCTCGTGGGGATATAGAGCAGTCATCCCATTTGTTTGATGGAATTTTAAGATAGACTTCAGCAATCCCTTCTCCACAAGCAAGATTTACTTCTCAACTTCTCGGAATTCTTTCTTGGCATACAAATAGGACATCTAACAGAGTTGCCCCTGAATGATGATTCACTTCCTTGAGGTTCGCATTGCTTATGTGTTGCATGACCACAACTAAATATTTGAAGAGAAGTTTTTTTTTAGTGATCTCATGTTTTAAATCTAACAATTAAATCCACAATCAATGGGTCGATTTTATTATTTTTCCTATTGATTCATGCGGGTTGCATATGCATTCTTAAATGACTTCAACTTTATGATTTACTTGATAAGTACTCCCTCCGTTTCAAATTGATTGACCTATTTTGACTTGACATAGAGTTTAAGAAAATAAAGAATATTTTTGAATCTTGTGGCCTTAAATTAAAGATATGTTAAATGTACTAAAATGCTCTTTAATCTTGTGGCCTTAAACATGTCATTTGAAAAGTTGAAATTAAAGAGTTGCTAAAAAGGGAAAAGATCATTCTTTTTTAAACGGACTATAATAGAAAGTAAGTCAAATAAATTAAAACTAGGGGTGTGCATCGGTCGGTTCGGTTCGGTTTTGTATATTATCGGTTTGGTTTATCGGTTATCGGTTTGTAAACATGCAAAATCGATAACCAAACCAATAAGATATTCGTTATCGGTTTTCGGTTAATCGGTTTTTGGTCCTTAACGGTTCGGTTATCGGTTTAACCGATAAAAAAATGCTCCTATAATATTTTTGATTTCTCTGATTTTCTTCTTCATATATAGACTACTTTCATGCATAAACATCTATACAAATTACAAGCATAAGCAAATTCAAATACGTTATTACTAAAATAAACTTATTTTCTTTCTTATTAAGTAGAAAACTTGAATACAGTAGCAACAGTAGCAATTTCTGAAAAAGAAAAGCAACACTGATAGGTAGAATGCTATCAAACCAATGACTTTAGAAAGAAAACAACAACACTAAGACAACAACTATAAAATGCAAAAAATAATAGGGTATATATTTAAAATCTAAAGCCACTACTATACAATTATGAATAAAAATATAATCTTATTGGGTTATCGGTTTAACCATTAACTAAAACTTTAAAACCGATACCAAACCGATAGCCCAATAAATTTTTTTACAAAACCGTTTAAAAACCTTTAACCCAATAACCCAATACCAATAAACCAATAATATTTTTATCGGTTCGGTTTATCGGTTAAACCGATTTTTGCACACCCTTAATTAAAACGGAGGGAGTATTTGTTATTTTCTCTCTAAGACTGTTGAAATTGTAAATTATTCTTTGTTACACAAAATTGGAATACTTAAGCCACAAGGTTGGGCCCGAGCACAACACACATATCAGAGTCTAGTAAACTTTGATGACTTAGATAAAATATTCGAACAAGTTTAACGGATAACTTACGTATTTTACCTTAATTTTTTCTCCATAAATTAAAGAGAGAAGGATAAAAAACACACCTAAATTATTTATTTTTTTGAGTTTCACACCTAAACTATTGAAAGTTTGAGTTTCATACCTAAACTATCAACCAATAGTTAGAGAAACACACCTCAATGCTGACTGAACCTTTTGTTTAAATTGTCGTTGGTGCATTTGGGCTTAACATATCTATCTATGTGGCATACTTAAAGGGAAAATTTCACAAATAGCAAACTTGAGCCCATAATTAAGGAGGAGATAACAACACTTTGCTAATTACAGGAGATAACAGTTTTAACTCAAAACATTGCTATTTTGAATTGTATTTGACACGCGTGTTTTACACCCAAATACAAATACAATTTGGGGTGTTGAGCTATTTAAGGTAGGTTGTTACTATTCAAAAGGAAAAGATCTTTAATGAGCAGATATTTCTCCTTGAATCATGTTTGGAGTCCAATTACGAAACGGCTTATCTTAATGAAAAACTATTCAACATTAAATTGTTTAATTTGAACTTCACTGTTCTTCATCTAAAATTCTATTTTTTTTAAACAAATCTGGAGATTTCACAGCTCAAAAATACATATTGCAGATTTATTATTTGCATTTTTCACTTTATCAAATTCATATATCTGGCCAATAAATACAAATACAAATGAATTGTATTGTATTTTTTACTATGAAAATACATAGTTCAGACCATTCAACAAAAAAATACAACTTGAATCAATATCAACCAAAATGTATTTTATGTTTTTCATTCTTTTGTTAAATATGCATATACCATAACATACAAATCATTTCTATTTTTCACTTTCAAATTCATATATAAGGACAATAAATACAAAATACAAATGAATTAATTTTTTGATGTGAAAATACATTCTATCAGAGCAGTCAACAAAAAAATACAACTAATTTATATTTTTTGACTGTGTAAATACATATATAAGATCACCAAATACAAATGATTTACATATGTATTTTACAACGTGTAAATACATGTATCAGACAAAGTCAATCAAAAATATAACTAATTTGTATTTGTTTAACATTCATTAACAAGATACAATACATTTGTATTTGACTGTGAGAAATACATATATCAGATCACCCAGACAAATAAAAAATACAAATCTACTTCACATATGTATTTATGTAATAATTATATGTATTTGTGATCTGGTGAAAATATGTAATAATTACCTCTCCTTCTTCTTCGATATCTTCTTTGTCGGATTCAGATTCAGAAGCAATTTGAATTTTTTTTCCCAAAGCAGTTGAAATCGTGGAGAAATTGTAATGGGTGTAAATGGCGAAATATTTGGAGATGTGAGAGAGAGAGGTTGAATTAAAAAGGGAAGTGGCGAGTGATAATAGAAAGAAGTTAATACTCTTCTAAATGTATTTGGAATGGTGGATGGGGCCAACCAAAATATTGTTGTTTTGCCGTGGATGGTAATTTTTCAAAGTGTTGTTATGGATCATAATTATGAGCCCAAATTTACTATTCTATGTAGTTTTTTCATACTTAAATGACTCTATTTATTGACATATTACTTTTTCTTTTGCACCTAAGCGTGTGACCTAGTGGTTAATAAGTAGGATAAAAATCATGAGGTCTCACGTCTCAAATTTAAATTCTAGTGGAGACAAAAAATACTAGGCCACAGTGAAATCACCTAAATTATAACTCCTAGTGAAATGAGTGATTTTTTTTTTTATTAATAATCATTTATTTAACTTTTGCCATAGTGGAATATTTACAAAAGAGGCGTGAAACTCAAAAAAAAATAAAAAATTATGTGTGTTTTGACTTTCACTTTAAATTAAAAGAAGAAGAAAAACAGCATCCAGAAAAATGAATTGTAGCCAAATCCAAAAAGCTGGAATAGACGGGCCAGATGCAACATCCTTAGCTTAACCCTATAAACTGACGGCTCCTATTCAACTGTACTTTGCCCCTTCCGCAAGTTAATCACTCTAAACTGAAGACACTTCGAGGCAATTAACATAATCTCCAACTTAATTGTCTCTCGCCAAAGTTATAATAATACGAAGAAACAAACCCCATTTCCCCTAAAATTTGATTTTTTTTTGCAAATTTGGTGGAAGCTATGTACATATACAGAGGTCTGCAGCGGTTTAGAACCTCTGGTTCCTCAATTGTTAACCGTCTAACAGTGCCTCAGTTGAGAAGAAAAGCATCTAATTCATGGTCTGCTGTTCAGGACACTTATTATTCAACAAAGGTACTGTCTTTTCTGCCTTTTTTCTACTTTTCTTTGATGGGTATTGAAGGGTAGTAGTAACTGGTAAAGTTGTTGTCACGAGACTATATGTCATGAATTGAATAGACCCTGGTCCGGCCTCCCCGAGACCCCACATATAGTGGCAACTTTAGTGTATCGGGCTGCCCTGCCCTTATTATTTGATGGGTATTGAAGGGTAGTCGTAACTGGTAGAGTTGTTGTCACGTGACTGGATGTCATGAATTGGATAGACCCTTGTGGTCTGGCCTCCCCCGGACCCTGCATATAGTGGCAACTTTAGTGCATCGGGCTACCCTGCCCTTAATATTTGATGGGTATTGAAGGGGATTGGCATGGGTTCAAGTCGTGGAAATAGCCTTTTGCATAAATAAGGCTGCTAATAGCGGGAGCTTTAGTGCATCGGGTTGCCGTGCTCTTATTAGTTGATGGGTGTTGATTAATCTTATGAGTTTTGGATTAAAAATTGTTTCTTTTTTTTGATAAATATATGTAATAGTGGAAATATAATTTATTTTTTTTGTGTGTGATTTGATTGGGGAATAGGATATATTTGAGAGGCATAAGGTGGTGTTCACAATCTCGACGTCAATAGCATCAGTTGCTACTGCATGGTTCGGTATGTTGATTGTATGGTTTTGTCCTTACAGTTTTTTTGTTAAGTTGCTTGCCAATTCCTGTTGGAGATTTGTGTATTCATTTATGACCTTCTATGTTTTTTTTCCCCATTATCTGGTTTGTGAATTGTTACCGGAAGAAGTTTTGATGTTTAAAAGAGTAGTTATTCTTTATTTAGCCTATGCTCTTTCTTGTGTACATGCGGTTTCTTTAGATTGGAGCCTGTCACTACCTGGGTCAATCAGTCTATTCTAGTTTGCCTTGTGTCATCCAATTTTAGGGAATTCATTGGATCATGAAATTGCTTCACACTTGCCATATCGAGGGAATGAAAATGAACTTGTCCCTAAAAAAGAGAAAAGAACTTGAATGGGAGGGGATGGCCATTGAGAAAGATGCGTTTATGATGAAATTCACTGAACTCCATACACAAATCAAAGCTTTTAGAGAGAATGTAGAAAGAACTTGACGACGGAAGTTTCAAGAATTTCATTCTATGAGTAACACACACTTCTTGAGTTATATACAAGATGCTGCTACTTGGAATGCACCATATCTAAATTAATGAGGTCAAAATTATTTAATCAAATAATCTACCAACTGGACCAGACTGATTAATGAAAAGAACTTCAGCTACTTAATAATATCAACTACAATCTCTTGAGCTAATGATGTGAATAAGTAGTCTTGTTTGCTTGAGTGAGCTCCTCTTGCATATAATCCTTCTTGCCAACACCCTCATTCAAGTTGGAGGCTGGTTCGGAGATCATCATGGTAAGGTATGATAGTGGCTTAGTAACATGATCTGCCTATTGGAGACAAATAAGCGTAAAATGAACTGACATATGTCCTCAATCAATTCCTCCCTGATAAAATGACAATCACGCCCAATGTGCTTGGTGCATTTACCAGAAACTGGATCCAGTAAGGTAAATGAATACTTGATTGTCACAGTGCAAGGGAGAAGAGTGATGGATGTGACAATCTGCACTGTGACAATCAGTTCATCTAGCGGTCTAAATACCTAAGGCAATTGTACCACCAGTTTTCTCGGCGAATTATATTCAGCCTCTGCTGAGGATTAAAAAAATGGTTAGCTTCTTCTAAGACTTCCAACAGAGCAATATGTAACCTAATAAAACAACGCAGATAAAAACTGTTCTCCTCGATCACTGTTAAGAACACTTGAGTTGAAAAGAAGCAAAGAGGCATAGAAAGACCATGTGCAGGATCTTGCTTGATGTTTCTGAGGACATGAGAATGTGACGAGGAACCCTTGAAGATTGCATAAATTGATTGAGTTTTAAACAACAAAGGATATATCATGTCTGGTGTGAGGGGGTTCAACTTCTGAATAAGTTTCTTATACTGGTCAGGATCATCTCTGACATCCAGAGAACTAGTAGCTGAGGAATGCTTACAGTGAAATTAAATTAATAGAACTAAAAGCAAACTTTTGTTGAATAGTCAGAAATCCTTTAGGTTCCTGCGACACCTCCAAATCCAAAAAGTAATGCAAAAAACTTGAATCTTTAATTGGAGCTCCTTCAATTCCAACACCTCACTTCAAGTTGGAAATGGGAGGACGAACAAGTCTTGGAAGGATGTTTGGCTAGCCAAACAACATTAAGACGACAGTGTCCTATCTCTTCAATAATGCAGTGTCTCCGGAAGCTACAATATCAGAATTTTGGTTGGACCAGGGCTGGAATTTCAACTTCAGGTGTAGCTTAAACGACTGGGAAGTGGACACTGTGTCCTTGTTACTCCTCCAGCTTCACAACAGCAATCCTGTATTTTCCAGACCTGATTTTCTGATTTGGAAAGGTGATGCAAAAGGAAAATTTACAGTAAAAGCATGCTACAAGCAACCAAGGGACCTTTCTGCTACCTTTTTCATTGGCGTATTTGGAGGAAAAAGGCACTTTGAAGGTGGAGTGTTTCACCTGGATGGTAGTCTAGGGAGCATGCTTAACTCATGAAAATCTCTAGAAAGACGGGTCAATATATGTATCAGACATTCACTAAGTGGAAGGCAAAATGAGGATATCAATCACCTCTTCTTCATTACTCATTCACCAAGCAAATCTGGGATAAACATTGTGGGAGTTAACTAGATTATGCCGAGGACAACCAAGGAGCTGCTGTAACGCTGGTACATTAAAGGGATGGAAAAGGCAAAAATGAAGTAAAGAAATGATTACACATTAAAATTAAGAAATTATAAAATATATTAGAAATCATAACTAAGGAATTTTAAACAGTAAATTCTTACCATTCAATATAGTGTTGTACCATTATGCTTGCAACTTGAACTGAGATCTGCTCTCCACCTTGCTCATCTGTCAATTAACTCATATAATTTCTCCATTTCCTGGCAAATAAAAATATGTCTATTGGCTCTATAAACACTGTTTGATTTTTAATAAGTCGAGCTGACTGCGAGCATATTAGAGTGTTTTCCAATATGTGAGAAGTTCTGATCCATTGAATATGACATAATAATTTTGGATAGCTTGTCCATCATTGAGGCTGTTATTTTGCATTAATTGATCAGCTGACAGTTGAGTGAACCTATCTATTAGAATATGTAAAAGTAACCCAACTTCATTGTGTCTGACTTTGCATTTCTTTGATGGCTTGATGCTTCTCTTCTATATTCGCAGCGCACCATTTCAAAGTTTCTCCCCCGTCTTCTTATATGATATGCGGTCTATCTGGATTTGAACCCTTGGCTACATTGTGAATTGTCTTGTTTGGTGCACAAAAGTGTGGCTTAAGTTGATTGACTTGGTGCTTTAGAATTATCTGCTAAAAACATGCTAGAAGTGCATGCATTTAATCTCTTGTTCATTTCATATTTATATTATATACTCTCCTTTCCCTAGATACTTTGGTAATGCCATATTTATGCTGTCAAACATATGCAGGTTATACTTTACGACATCTTCATGAATCAAGAGTTGACCAACGTCTCGAATCTATAGAGAAAGCTGTAAGTTTTCATTGCAGAATACTGTTGTCCCACAGTTAATTTTACTATTTCTGTTCAAAAGAATAAGATGTGTACTACGCAAGAGGATTTGTTGGAGCGCGATATAGGAAGGGATGGGGGGTAAGCTTGTTGGGATTAATTCTTCAATAAAATGCCTCACAAATTAGTGTAATTTTTTTTTTTTAAATTGACAACTATATACCCTGTGTAATAATCCCACTAGTGGGGTCTGGGAGGGTAGAGTGTAAGCAGACCTTACCACTACCTCATGGAGGTAAAACGAAGTACAATATAGGAGCATTCCAAGAATTGAACTCGGGACCTCTCGCACCCTAAGCGAGAATCATACCACAAGACCAAATGCCCACCTGGAATTAGTGTAATTAAATACATGAAGTTTAAAAATAAATTTATTATAACCTGGAATTGTTTTTATAATCGAGTGTCGCATAAAACTTTTGAGTAGTGTTTTTATCCCCAAAGCAATGAGAAGATGTGGCAAAGTTGTCTTCTTAATGTGTAATTAGAGCATAGATTTGGAATTTGACCTCCTGTACATACTATGGATATGGACTGAATTGTTTAAGATTCTATTGTTAAGCATGGTGTGGACTGTGGAGTTAATTAGGATTTTACATGTTCTCCAGCTTGTATGCTACCTTTTTCTTCTTTGGATAAAGTGATAAAATTTTATGAATGAAGGGCAAAAACACATGTATACAACTAGTATACCAAAAAGTAGAAAACCTTACAAAAGGATGTGGTTTCTACGAAGTACGAACAAGACTCAATCTTCTATACCTTGTGTACTCACTTTCCTAGCAGGCTTAGGTGCAACCCACCTCCTAGAAAACCTCAAGTGACTCGATGCTTCTTATATGAATGCCAATGGGTGGGCATGCAGAAGTACAAAGTGGGGGCTGGCCTGGCCAAAGTAACCCGGAGATTACAAATGTCAAAGATTTGACCCGTCAAGACTATCTCATTTTTTTCCCGCCAATCACTTCCTTTTTTTTGCTCCATTGTGATCATGTTGTCACCCCAAAACTAGTACTTCTCCATTCATCTGCTTGTAGTTTGTTCTCCTACCTCTATTGGCCAAATCACTCGTTCTCCAACATGCTCCACCATCCCCACTTGTTTGCTTTCAACTTCTACAAATTGATTGTACTCATCTAAGAAACAATAAAAAATAAAAAACCATGAACGAATTATCATAGATAATTGGCCCCATTGCTTTGGTTCATGGTAAAATAAGTACCACATGGATGTGGAGTAGGCAGATGACCACAAATTTGACTCTACTAAAGCCTGGTATCTAAGTGGGAGGAGGGTAGAGGGGCAGCCCACCCTCCTACTGGTCTCAGACCTGTGCGCCAACTTTGAGATTGGCCAGCCAGCCCACCGAGCTGGGGTTTCTTTGTTATCCCAAATAAAATGTTATCATAGAGTGAATAGTCTAACATCAATATATAAGTTATTTCCCCAAGTATCCTTGTCAACATATTATTCAGCTCCAATACAATCACTGGTTCCTTTTTGCTTTGGCTTCTTTTTTTCCAGATTAGGTTAGTTTTGGAAGTTTCATTTTCTGGACTCTAAAGGTTGGCTTTGTGTGGCAATAGAGTACCAAGATCTTAATATCTCATGTAACTAAGCTTTATGAACATGGAAAAAGGAAAAAGAACTGCTAACAAAAGGGAATTTGGGGGTGGTTTTTTTTAATCTTTCCAATTTCAAA
Source organism: Jaltomata sinuosa (assembly GCA_003996215.1). Lineage (NCBI taxonomy): Eukaryota > Viridiplantae > Streptophyta > Magnoliopsida > Solanales > Solanaceae > Jaltomata > Jaltomata sinuosa. Next base: position 1,609,046 of record QJPP01007186.1, on the reverse strand, counting down.
AAAAAAAAGAAGGGAATTTGGGGATGCAGGGCTGGGTGACACTTAAAGGGGTTGTGGGACAGGTTACTGAAGCTTCAGCTGGTGGGACACTGCCTGATATGAGCAGAATCATTTGGGTACTCTCACATGATCAGTCTTATTCTAGCAGTTCCCGTGGACCACGTTGGTTTTCTTATGTGCCACGAGCAATTCTTTTAAATTTCATTAGTTCTTAAATCTTAACATGACCTTTTTATCTGGCAGATGAAGAATGATTATCAAATTGAAGATCCTGAATTTAAGAAGCTTGTGTCTGGATCCATTAGTGTTCCGGCTTGTGTTGCAACTGCTGGAACCACACTAATTCTCGGGTTTGTGATTTGTTCTTCTTAGCAGTTACCTTATTCTTGTTTTATTTTTTTCTTCTTTTTTCCCCTTCACCCAGCTGGTTAAATAGCCATTTTCATGTTCTTTTCATTGCCCTATTGTACTTCTATTATTTTAGTTTTTTCGTCGATGAGAAGTTTTCATTGCTTCTTCTTATCATGGAAAATTTTCAAATTTATTGTTAAATGAACAATAGTCTAACAAACACAGACGCGCTTTTACGTCCCCTCTCACCATAATTCTTTTCTTTTGTTATGCAGCTGTTCTTTTTCTATATAGTTTTAGACTTTTAGCAACTTTTATCGAAAAGAAGCTAGAAAGGTGCCCACATCAATTTGTCTTAGAAAATCTCAAGAACTCAAAACCTGCTTGCCCTTTGATTTGCTTTTTGTGCCTTTGATTTCAGGTATTGCTTGGGTTTTCGAGGTGGAAAATGGTACGCAAACAGAAAGTTTAGAAGAGAACAGATGAAATTGTTGGGACAAATAAAACCTAAAAGATGGCCACTCAAGTTTTTACGACGACCACTGATAAGGTCTAAATCGCCAGAAAATCTTGTGATAGCATCAGAAACATTACCTAAGGGTGCATCTGCTTCCCGCAGTTGAGGATAATCCCCTAACTTGCTGACAAAATGAGGTCCAATGGCAAAAAATTTTGGTTCTGTCGAAATTACTACGAGTACAGAAAAGCCGTATAGTTTACCAAATGTTGATAACCATATTATTGTTTATAATACCTTGTCATTGGACTGCATTTTTTTATTTCTTAATTATCAATCAGGTTTGAAATCTTAATGTTAACTGGGATAGTAGTTGGCTCCTAAATAGGTTGGAGAAAATTCATCTTAGCTCATGAGGTTGAAGATCACATGTACTAGTTTGTTTTCTTTGGTAACTTAACCATTCATATCATTAATTACCAAGAGAATGCTTACACAACCATATCATAGCAAACATTGCTAGCTATCCGATATCCAAACTAACTGCTAATTCACTAACTAGAACATCAGACTATGCTATACAAGACTTGTTTTAGCATTAGCTCTAACAGTACACATATAAGCTACTTGTTTTGCCAGTCCATCCCAATCTCTGCTTTGCTTGACAAATATCCAGTGGTTTCTGCCAATCTACAAGGTATGCACTGTTTTAGCAACACCATTCTGAAAATCTGAGCAGCTGGAGACTGAAAGTATTCCCCCCCTTGCATTCTAGACTGTCCAGTGAGGTCGAACCCCCATCTTTGATGTGGTAGGATACATTTCTTTTGAGGTCGGCTTTTGACAGTTTTTTAGCAGTGTTTTGTTTCAATTGTCATCCCCCATTTAGCGAGTCTAGCTGCTGTTGATAATAATCTGTCATGCATCAGTAGCCAACATGGTAAACCTGGCTTTGGGTACTCTAGCATCATTCTGGAACATTAGGCTTTTCCATGTTCGTTTTGGCATATCCCCTTAACTTCACATACAGCTGCTTGATGATACTCTTTCCAGTCATGCTAATATGAGTTTTGGCCTAGTACTTCTCTTGTTTTCAATATTTTCTTCACCACCATGCAACTGTGAGCCCTTTATATAGTAAGTATGGGTCCATTTAATCCATAACTTATCTTACTTGGTGTTTTTATTTTCTCTAATTACGAAGTAAACAGCAATGATTCGACTTGGCTGAGTAGTAAATTGACTAACAAGCAAGATGCAGAAGTAGTATCATGGGTGAAAAAGGATCAGAAACAATTCTTTTTGATGTTGCAGTCATATTTGGTGGTTTCTCTTCCATGTTTCATTTTATATGAAGTTTGATTGAGTACAAAATTTATTAGAAGTAGGCTTAATACTTGTGGTCTTAAATATGTCACTATATTTATGGATATTAAGAGCATAAAATAGCTTAAGACAAACTTTTCAAATATTTAAAGAGGGAGTATTTATTTAGTTATTTCAGCTGATTGTCTTTAGGTTCTTTTTTTAGAACATTTTGTCACGCTAACTTTAGAATTTTTTCGCGATATTTTCACTTTATTTTTTTTCCCCTCATACTCCTTTGATATGTTTTTCCTTGATCTGAGGGTTTATCGGAAACAACCTCTCTACCTCCCAAGGTAGGGGTAAGGTCCGTATACAACATACACACTATCTTCTTCAGATCCCACTTGTGAGATTTCACTGGGTTTGTTGTTGTGGTAGCTGATCGTCTTTAGTGGGGGAATGACAATGTGCTATTTAATGAGTTTGGATAGTGGCTGATTTGGCTTCTGATGTGAAATTATACTAGTGGATTGGCTACTGCAATAGAGTCTATATTTTGAGCCAAGTTAAAACCTAAACTTCCCTTAATTTGGTGATGAAAGTATATATAAAGAGAGTTGAAAGTAAAATAACTATTTAAGTGTTTAATGGATATCCCAAAGACAACATCTTATTCATCATAATCAAAGAGCACAAGGATGATACATTGTTACAGTACTTTACAGAATCTTAAAGAATGATATAACTAGATTCACTCATGTTTGTTTAACAAGTCAAAGAATGACAAGAAAACAAATGATTCACTTGTACAATTTGGAAAAAAACAAGAATCAAATAAATCACTCAAAAAAAAAAGATTAAAGAAGGAAATTAATAATCTAGCATTTAGGTAGATCTGGTGGAGGAAAAGGTAGCCTAGTTGATGGTGTTGGCCCATTTTCAACAACAAAAGCTGTGGCTAAACCCCAAGGCAAGTGAACATCCAAATGACAATGCATCAACCATACACCTGTAATTTTCAAATTAATAATTAGAACAATATATCAATTGGTTGAGAAGTTGCAAAAATATCTATGCTGGTGGGAGGTAAGAAGAACCCTTTGTAATCAATCAACGTGTGCACAAGTTGACTCGGAAAAAATTACTATATTTCAAATGGATGTGCTATATATTTACCTGGATTGTTAGCTCGAAATCTAATGACAGCCCATCCTCCAACTGGAACGCCGATTGTGTTACGTTCTTGTGGATTAACAAGGTTGAATTTTTTCCGATCGACTGCCGGGTTATAATTGCCAAAGCCTTGGGCCAATACATGGAAATTGAATCCATGCAAGTGAATAGGATGATTTTCTATTCCAATAAAAGCAGTGTTTTGGAACACAATTTCAACTGTGGAATTGAACTTAAGTTTCTTCACCTTTGTAGATTTTTTGGTCATTACAATAGCAGGGTTCATGCTATTATTTGGATTTGTGTAGTCAAATTTCAATGGTGGTTGGTTTGGAAAATCAGTTGTGTAAACTCCACCAACATTGAAGAAAAAGGCCTCCAACATTGAAATCTTGTCTGGGAATTGGAAAGATGCATTGTTCATACTAGCAGCAAATCGTTGCCCGTTTGGGCCTGCACATGTTGCATTTCGTGATCTTCCACAAGCAGTTAAGCCCAGCCCAATAGTAATAAACATGTGTTCGTCCACTTTGCGCGGTGGCGGGTTCCAAAATGGCCCAGTTACAAGCCCAGTTAAATTGGTGAAGAATTTATGGGCTGTTGGTGTGTCGTTGAAGGCTGGTAAAATTGGCATTATGGGAGTTGATGGCAGTGCACCTTCATACACTATAATTCCCCTAGTTGTGGTGTTGTCAAATGGCACCCCGGCTGCACTAGCGTAGGGATTAGCCGTCATGTAGTACGACGCCGGTACCTGATCGGCCGTCAGGAGGACGTCGGTCGTCTGGCCCGGCCCGGTGACGACTACGTCCGTGATGTAGGGATCAGTATAAGCAGCATCAACCGCAACAACTTTCATGTTATGATTGGCGATCTTAAAAAAGAGCTGGTTATTGAGTGCAGCATTGATGATACGAAGGAGATATGTTTTCCCATGTTTCACCTTCAACTTGTACGTTTCTAATAGAAATGAAAATGAAAATTCAAGTTAGCAAAGATAACAAAATAGAAAAAAACAACAAATTAAAAGTATACTTAAGAAAATTTGATTTGTATGTAATTCTCACGATTAACAGAGCAAGGGTAAAGATCTCCCGGCCAGCCGTTAATAGTGTAAGCATTAGAGTTATTAGGTGCACCACCACTTGCTAGCCCTTCATTCTCCACATCCACAACATTGGCATTCCACCATTCTCCTGCATTAACAGAATCAGGATTTTCATTAAGAAGAGTCAAAATATAAAAAAATAAACACACGAATAACTCAAAGTGATTCAACATATAGTATAATTCTTTTTATCTATCCAGACAATATAATTTTCTATTAAAGGGGTGTCAACTGATATCCCTCGGAGGCAGAACTCCGGCTCATGTTCGGCCGAACTCAGTAACTTTTGCTCAAACTATGTATTTGTATTGAAAAATTCATTAAATATGTATGGACATTAAATTTAGAAACCAGTTATTAGCACTTGCGATCGTCATTTTGAAATCCTGGCTCCGCCTCTGCTTGGAGGGTGGCTCCGGTGGTAACTCAGTGCAACAATAACTATGTGTCAATCCCAAATAAGTCCGATGTGTCAATCCCAAATAAGTCGGAACACTACATAATCCTCACTGATCATGTCGTTCATATCGGGCCAACATACACTAGTTATTACTACTAAATATATATCAAAGTCAACTCATAATTGAAGAAGGTTTAAGTTACCTAAGAGGATGGGGACTTCTCTATAAGGTTTAGGGAAAGGGTATGAATGGCCCTTTTTAGGACGAATGATGAGTGCACCATGAACCGTGGCTCTAAGCCATGATACATGTGCATGCCACCAAAGAGTCCCTTCTTGTCCTGTTATTTTAAACTTGTACGTGTAGCTATGTCCGGGTCGGATCGGGCACTGGGTCGCGAATTCAGGTCCATCTGCCCACCCACTCAATAGCTGGAAAACTCCATGCCTGCATCAATTATATTAACTTGCATTAGTTTTTTGAGAAATTTTCGTATGTAGTCTTAGTTTTGCCTCTAATTGTTACAAAAATATAGCAACAATTATTTTCTACTTACAAAACGTGGTAATAGTTTGTACTATCTGTGCGCAAGGCCAAGCAGTGTATCCACTCGTATAATAATAATGGAATACAGTGTATACGTGCGCGCTTATAAGTGTATGTGCGCGTATACAATATCTCTATAGCAAACCCTCAAATTATAGTAATATTATGTAATTTTTTAAACTACCGTTATTTCAAATTAATATAGGGCCTTAGTTTGATGTGTCTCGTAATTTTTCCTAGCATTTTTTTATTGTTCACGTCATTCCAGGATTATGTAATGATATTATCTAATTTCTTTAACTAACTGGATGTGATAGCTAGACTGCTGATAATGATAGTTATCACAGATGTATTAATTAAATAATTAGTGATCACTGATGATCTATATATGTATATATTACTACTATTATTGAATCTGATTTTTTATGTATTAACGGCCTTTATTTCAATTCCAGGAATATTTACTTCTGCAAAACGACATCTCTTATCAATAAAATCGTGATTGTTTAGACAAGAAAATCAACTACTACTTTGCACGAGTGTAACATTATGAAACCAAAAAATAATAATAGTGGTTGTTTCCCTCCTCCTTTAACAAACTACATGTTTATTTTTTCTCCTATATTAAAATCAGGAGCGGAGCTACGAAGCTACAATATTAGATATGAGTTCGAATGAATCCAGTAAATTTTGCGTAGATCTTATATTTGTGACAATTTGGTGACAAGTTGAAGAATGGATAAACTTTAAATCTTGGCTCGGGCTCTGAACTTAAAAATTGAAAAACTTACCAATGAATAGTGAGATTGTAAGGTGAATGGTTGTAGACATGAACAACAAGGGTGTCCCCTTCGTTTACGCGTATGGTCGGACCAGGAAGACTTCCATTTACAGCAGTGATTAATTGTCTACGGCATAGTCTCGTTATAGTACGGTTTTGTACCTATATATAAAAAGGAATTAAAATATTATAAATAATAAGTCAGTTAAAGAGTTTAACTTTTATATACTATCGTGTGTCAACGTAATTCGTTTACACGGTAACTAGAAGTAAATATTACTCTTAATATATGGTTAAATAAATACACTAACAATATAAGTGTATATAATTAGTTAAAACCTACATTAAGATTAGAAGTTCCACCAAATGCCATTTTTGTCATTTTTCTTAACTACTCTATTTAGATGAGGTGTAACAAATGGAAGACATGGTCAGACTTTTAATCGATACATCATACATGCGTATGTGTACATCTATTATATGGAATATATATTAGGATACGCTTTGGCCATAAAATTATTTACTTTATTTGAAAATTTGAGTGTTGTTTATGAAAATTTCAAATCTAACTTGAAATTGTATTTTAAATTTAGAAAATAGTGTATAAATTAACTTGTTTTCTGACTCTTTTTTCACTTTTTAAGTTGTATTTAAGTACATTAAAGCATTAATATTATTCCAAATATTTTTTGCTAAAAGATTAAGCAAACACAACTCCGTAAATTTCAAATAAAGTAAAAAATATTTAAAATCTATGACTGAACGCCTCCCTAGTATGTATATTGGAAATGCTGTCGGATTTATGATTTAAAGTAGGATTTGAATTTGGAGTTCAAAGAGGGAATGAGTTTTGAAGAAAATAAAATAAAATATTCTAATTGTTTCAATTTATGTGACAATATTTGATTGAGCGTGAAGTTTAAGATTAAAAGAAGAAAGACTTTTAAAACGTATGATTTGAAATAAGTCATAGACAATCATCTCATTATAAGTAAAATAAAAAGTTATAATTAAAATTGTTTCTAAATGAGAAAAGATATTCTTCTTTTCAAGACAAACTAAAAAAATAAAAGGAACATGAAAAGAAATAGGGTCTTATGAAAAATCTAAATAGCTACTATGTATTTCTGTGAAACAAGGTTTTATGAAGAGTTGACCTTGCTATTTTGCATGGGAAATAAAGAAGATAGATAATACTCAATGATTAGTACATACATGAAAAGAATGCTCAACAACTTCAGCTGAAACCAATGAAGAAGAGCAAGAAGCTAGAATAGCTACTATGGTATAAACAAATAACAAGAAAACTTGATGCCCCATTTCTCTAATTCAATGTGTAAAGGCTATAGTAGAACGTGAAGAATGTGTTGTGAGGTGAAGAGAAATATGAGAAATGAATGTCTTTATATAAGGAGTTTGTACACATACAAAAGCCACAGGCGGCACCTATATTTTCTAATTAATATAAATGTACTCACACGCAATATATTTAATTAGTATGTATATGTTTCCTTCTTCATTATTTCTTCTTCTTTTTGTGGAAATGTTTATCCTAACTAGAGGGGTCAAATGAGCAGGTTATGCTGAATTTGGGTGGGTCAATAAGTTGAGTTAATAAATGTTTGGGTTATTGACCCGTCAAAATATTATTTAACCCGAAATAGGCTAAAATGCGGTTATAATTCAACTCTTCCAATTTTTACTAAATTTTAATTGTTTTATTTGTTCTTTTATAATTTTTTTAGTACCTAATATTTTTTTATCATGGTTATATATATATACTAGATATCGAAGCTCGTGCTCATCACGGGCCCAATACATGTTATGCTTTTTGTGTTAATTTATGTGATACAGATAGAATTTAGATAGTCAATCAAATTTTTTCTATGATTTTTAGATATTTCAAGTTGTTAACTATTATCATTTATAATATTTTTTACGTAATTTTTAAATAATATATGTTACTCCCTCTGTGTCAATTTATGTGGCATTGATACAATTTTGAGAGTCAACTAAATTTTCTATACATCTTTTAAATATCTTAAGTTCTTAATTGTTTGCGATTTATAGTACTTTTTTTTCTGTCCCAATTTATGTGACATTAATAAAATTTTGAGAGTCGTTCGATTTTTTAGTTTTTGAAATATTTTAAGTTGTTATTATTGTGATTTATAGTACCTTTTATGCAATTTTCAAATATATAACAAATTTTTAAAAATAAGATAAATAAATTAAAACGGAGAAATTATAAATGGAAATATCTAAGCAGGCAGCACAAGCAGACACGTCGACCAGTTGCCTGCTTATCTTCCTTTACAAGTAAGGTAATTTTAAGTTGTTAATTATTGTGATTTATAGTACTTTTTTCTTCTGTCTCAATTTATGTGGCACTGATAAAAATTTTCGAGAGTCGACTAAATTTTTTATGTCTTTTAAATATTTAAAGTTGTTATATTGTGATTGGTGATAAAACAAATTAAAATGGAGAAAATATAAAAGAAAATATGCAAGTAGGCAGTACAAGCAGGCATGTCGACCTCGTGCCTGCTTGTTGCCATTTAAGAAAATATTTTAAGTTGTTAATTATTGTGATTTATAAAAAAAATTCTTGTGTCATAATTTATGTGGCACTGATAAAATTTCGAGAGTCGACTAAATTTTTTATGTCTTTTAAATATTATAAGTTGTTATATTGTAATTTGTAGTACTTTTTACGTAATATTCAAATATATAATAGATTTTAAAAAGAAAAGTAAGATAAATAAATTAAAGCGGAGAAAATATGTAAGCAGACATGTCAACCTCGTGCCTCCTTGTTGCCCTTTATAATTTAGATAGTCAATCAAATTTTTTACATAGTTTTTACGTATTTTAAGTTGTTAACTATTGAGATTTATAATACTTTTTATGTAATTTTCAAATAATAGATGTTACTCACTTTCTACCAATTTATGTGTCATTGATACAATTTCGAAAGTCAACTAAAAAATTTTATACACCGTTTAAATATTTTAAGTTGTTAATTTTTTTAATTTATAGTACTTTTTCTTCTGTCCCAGTTAATGTGACAGTGATAAAATTTTGAAAGTCAATCAATTTTTTATATCTTTTAAGTTATTAATTATTGTGAATTATATTATTTTTTACGTAATTTTCAAATATACAATAGATTAAAAATAAAAGTAAGATAAACAAATTAAAACGGAGAAAATATAAAAGGAAATATCTAAGCAGGCAGCACAAGCAGACATGTCGACCTGCTGTCTGCTTATTGCCTTTTATAAGTAATATATATATATATAACATATCAAATAAAATTTATCTTTTTAAAAATATTTTGATAAAATTTCTCATGATCAGTCAATTTGGGATACTTAGCATCCCAATTTTGTGCAGAATGAAATGAATATTGGAGTGAAATGAAATGAGCTTAATAAATACACGGGATCAATAACTGGGAAATAGGCGGATTGGGTTGGTTATGTTTTCATATGCTAGTTTTCTCCTAAAATTTTAGGCACAATACATAAATATGTCCTTTAACTTGGTCTTAGCTGGTACCTATGCCTTCTAACTTTGGATGTACATAAGTAAACACTTAAATTTGTATAAAGTTGAATAAGTAGACACATGCGCAATTGCGCCCTGCGTGGCAATTCGTGTCAGACGCCACGTAGAACGCATGTGTCTACTTGTTAAACTTTATACAAGTTTAAGTGTCTACTTGTGCACACCAAAAATTGAAATGCATAAATATCAGCTAAGACCAAGTAAAACACGTTTTATTTATGTACTGTGCCAAAATTTTATTTCACTTTTTCCTAATCTCGCTTTCCATAGGGTCTTGATAAAAATCTAATTATTTGCCAAACTTTTCCACGATTGCGTAAAAGAATTTGTTTAAGGCAAAACGAGGCATTTGAAAATTTTGGAGAAAATAATTTAGCAAAGGTTAGTTATAGAATAGCTTGAGTTGGCCACCATCAAATAATTTCTAAATTTAATAAGACTTTCAAGCTGATAGCCACTAATTAACGGATCTTTTTTGTTGTATTGAAGAACATAGCATATGTTCAATTTGACTGTTTCCTCTATTAATTTGTTTTTTCAGAGTTTTTTCAATGGTTTAATTCCTATAAACTTCTATTTTTATTGAGATTAGGTAGCTTCCACTGCCGTTAGTAGTTGAGGTTCTATTGACATTTGTACATGACTAGCATTCTAGTCCTTTTCTTAGTTATTTTTTATTGCCATAGATTTTTGGGGGTGGGGGTGGGGTGGAGGGGGTTACTTTTACTTGGTCAAAACTTCAATTTTATTTTCTACGTATCTTATTAGTTGTCCACATTATTAAAATTAGTTATCCCAAATTACATGTTAATTTATAAAATCAAGATATAATTAATTATAATTTTTTTTTTATTTTACCCTTACTATTTTTTCTTTGAAAGTGTAAACAAATTTGTAAAGTTCAAATTTTTTTTTAAAGGATAAATTAATAAAACTATCTTTTTTATTTATAATTTTAAGAGTGGTGTAAAAAGGAAAGTAGATAACTAGTAATATGGGATGGAAGACACATTGAATTACTAATAGTATTTTTTTTTCACCACCTAAAGTTCTAGATTTATCCATCTGATTAAAAATGAAAAGAACTTATCCATCGCACTACTTTCCTCGGTGGTAATGGTAATCCAAATGTTAATATTCAACAAAAAGAAATAAAAGATAAGTATTATATTCAACAGTTTAGATGAAGAAAATTAAAAGGTTAACATTTCGAACTTTTCTCAATTATATATTTTCTTAATTTGGGATACCGGCCAAAGCCAGCGTGGAAAACCAGAAAAATTGTCATAATTGTCAAAATTGAGCTCTTTTAACGTTGTTGCTTACAAATGTTATGCTGTGGAGTAAAATAGCAAAGTATCATTCATACACATCGGTTTACTTTTATTTTGTTCACTTTGAATTTTATACCCTCCTTACACACATGAGTATTTTACTATGCCCATATTAATTGATATTTAGTATTAAATTTTAAAAAATAATTTGAAAAATAAGTAATTAATACTAAAAGTAAAATTATCTTTCTTGATATATTAAAAATGACAAGTAACGAATGAAAATCTATTTTTGAAATAGTGAACGAGTAAAAGTAAACCGAGGAAGTTTATAACAATTCGGTGGCATTAAAAAAGGGATTAATTAGAAATGAATTAAGTACATTATATATGTGAAAGTAGGGGTGTACAAAATCGAACCGCAAATCGAACCAAACCACAAAAAAAACCCGACTAGTAGTTTGGTTTGACTTGATTTGGTATTGAAAACAAATCCCGACTATAATTGATTTGGTTTGGTTTTAACTAAAAAAAGTCAAACCGAACCGAACCAACCCGATATTACATATATACCATTTTTAAAAATATTTTATACATAAAAATATTTATTGTGATGTAATTTATAAATATTTCTTCAACTATTTCATAGTTTTTATCTTTCAATATATTATTTCAAGTTTAAACTTAGAATTTTAAATGGTTCAATAAGTCTTTTTTACAACCTATAGATATTAGTAACTCAAATAAAATTCAAATCAATACGAATGTTAACAAAAAATTATTTAATCCAACACTAGGAATGACAATCATGTTAGATATTTATTCTTTAATTTTACATAAATACATAAACTAATTTATTTTTCTGTTCAATATTTAGTCATATAGTTAATACTTATTAGACTTATTTAGCATGACTTAATACTTTTAAATTATGATTATTTTTATTATGACTTATTAATATGCAATATTTATTGTATAAGATTTCATTATTTTTTTGGTTGAATATTTTATTGTCATCACTCACTTCATAAATTCCAAATAAAATGAATATATTTTGTGTTATTTTTTTAAGAAATACATTAGATAGTTGTATTTTTTGCTCGGACTGAAGAAATATTTGAAGCACGAGTTAATTATATATTTGTATGAAGACTTTACCGGAAAAAATCCGAAAAAACCTGAAAACCCCGAGGAAACCAAAAAAACCCGAAAAAACCCGAGGTTGGAAAACTCGACTTTTATTGATTTGGTTTGGTTTATAAATTTAAAAATCCGACACTAATAATTTGGTTTGGTATTTAAAAAATCCGAACCAACCCGGTCCATGTACACTCCTATGTGAAAGTACATTCACGATCGTATAAATGTGGAATATTTTCTAGGTTAAGGTAATGTAAATGTTGTATGGATCTCATTTCACACGCAATACCAATTACCAACCAACTAATAATATTGACAAGATCTTTATTGAATGGAACATATACTAGGACTTTGTTACCACTAAGAATTAATTTCCATGGGCCTAATTACAAGTTACAACCTACTACTTTAATTTGCTTGGTCAAGGACTATATACACATTTGACAATTTGTATCATCAATATATTCTGAATTAATCGGTCTTTATTTTTTTCCCCTCCGCGGTCATATGTATATATTCGAGAGTCCGAGATCAAAAGGGCAATTTTTTAAATTAAAAATTCTTAAACGGTCACTAAAATTTAAAGTAGATCAAAAGGGACAAAAGGTTCATACCTGAACGTTTTTCTCAATTGTAGGCCCCAGGATTTTTAAATTTTCAACTAAATCATTGAAGCATCAACAATTTTCTTAAAAATAAATAAATTAACTCTCTGAAAATCGTCTGCAGCTAAACGATTTGCTCTATTATGATTATTTTTTTTAGTTTGCTAGGCGTGGTAACCAACGACTAAAGCCATTTCCTTCTTCTTTTCTTATTTTTTAGGTTAAACAAATGTTTGGTTCTTTGTAAATTGATAACTATTCCCTCCCTCCCAAAATAACTATCACCTTAGTAAAAAAAATTGTTATAAAATAAGTGTCATCTTATGAATTAAAGAGAAAAATTAGTATGTTTTTCAATTATATCCTTGTACTCCATCTTCATAATATTATTAAATTTTTAAAAGATAGTTATTAAATACGAATAGTTAATAAACTATACATTGTATTTCTTTTTCTTTTTATTGAACGTGTTTTTTACAAAAGTAACACTTCTTTTGAGACAGAAAAAGTATTATATTTTGTTATTTTTGTAAAAATAATTACGTTCAATAAATACAATTTATAATTTATTAACTATTCGTATTTAATAAATATCTTTTAAAAATTAAACACTATTATGAAGATGGAGTATAAGGGTATAGTTAGAAAAACATACTAACTTTTCTCTTAAATTCATAAGATGACACTTGTTTTGTAACAAAATTTCTTGCTAAGGTGATAATTATTTTAAAACGGAGAAAGCATATCAATTTATAAAGACTCAAACATTTGTTTAACCTAAAAAAATAAGAAATGAAAAAGGAAATGCCTTAGTTGTGGTTTACCACGCCCAGCAAGTATTTTGAAAAAACTAAACAGAAAAAACATAACAGAGCAAATCGTTTGTGTACAGACGATTTTCAGAGAATTAAAAAAAAAACTTTAAGAAAATCATTGAAGCATCAACGATTTTGTTGAAAAGTTAAAAATCCTAGGGCCTATAATTGGGTAAAACGTTGAGGCATAAATGTTTTGTTTCTTTTGGTCTACTTCAAATTTTAGTGATCGTTTTATATAAGTTTAATTTAAAAAGTTGCCATTTGGTCTCGGACTCTATTGAAAAATATTTACTCGTATGGTATTTAATTTATGATTATGTGACAAATGTATATATGAAAATATTGTATTCATTATTGGTTTGTTATAAGCAAAAGAGGTGCGGATAAATTTTTATCATAGTCTTAATACGGCTGTTTATCAATGTACCTAATTTACTATGTACTCCAGTGCATAAGAATTTTAAGGTAACTTTTAGGAGACGTTTATCTCTACTAGGGGTGAACAAAATCGAACCGCAAATCGTAAATCAAATTGAATCGCAAAAAAAATTTGACTAGTGATTTGGTTTGACTTGGTTTGGTGTTGGAAAAAAAATCCAACTATATTTGGTTTGGTTTGGTTTTAACTAAAAAAAGTCAAACTGAACCGAACCAACCCGATATTACATATATATACTATTTTTAAAAATATTTTATACATAAAAATATTTATTGTGATGTAATTCATAAATATTTCTTAAATTTTTAATAGTTTTTATTATTCAACATATTATTTCAAGTTTAAAGTTAGAATTTTAAATGGTCTAATAAGTTTCTATAACTCACAGATATTAGTAACTCAAATAAAGCTCAAATCAATACTAATGCTAACAAAAAATTATTCAATTCAACACTAGGAATGACAATCACGTTAGATATCTATTCTTTAATTTTGCATAAATACATAAACTAATTTTTATTTTTTTGTTTAATATTTAGTCATGTAGTTAATACTTATTAGATTAATTTTAATATGACTTGATACTTTTAAATTATGATTATTTTTATAATGGCTTATTAATATGCAATATTTATTCTATGCGATTTCATTATTTTTTTGGTTGAATATTTTATTAATGTCATCACTCATTTATATATTGTGTTATTTTTTTTAAGAAATACCTTAGATAGTTGTATCTTGCTAGGACTAAAGAAATCTTTAAAGCACAAGTTAATTATATATTTATATGAAGACTTTACCGGAAAAAACCCAAAATAACTCGAAAAACTCGACAAAATCGAAAAAACCCGAGGTTGAAAAACCTGACTTTTATTAATTTGATTTGATTTATAAATTTAATAACCCGACACTAATAATTTGATTTGATTTTTTAAAAAATTGAACCAATCTAGTGTATGTACACCCCTAATCTCTAATATGTTTGCGAGGGTTAAGGTGAGGTTTTCATGTCTCCCACCAGTTCTTGTAATTATTGCTTGAATAATTTATATAGTAGGGAATAGGGATCTAAGTCAAATCCGTCACCGGCACAAGAAGTGAAAGTCTGAATGACTTAAAGATAAACATTAAAAAAAGGCCCTCAATGAGAAAAATGTCCCCTGTATTGTTAGGGTTTAGAAATGACTACCTTAAAAAAAATGTCAATCTCAAACTAGTTAGAATCGGTTATACCAGCTTCACATCTGTCTATTTGGACTACTAGCTTCATTGCATTAATCGGGTAATCTTAAAAATGTGTATATATATAAAGTTGACTAATTTTTATATAATTAATTAGCCATTCACAATCTTCGTTTGGAAATTCAAGGATAACACGAACGTACTCATGATTATAGAAATTCCGTTCACTTTTACTTGTGTGTTGCAGGGCCCTTAAGAATTTTTTCATACATAGAATTCGATCACGAGACTTATAGTTAAGAATGAAGGGACCTCAACCATCCCACCATAACTCATGTTGGTAGGGCTTAACTCATGTTGGTAGGGCTTAATTTATCCACATATTCTCTCACTCTCACCTTTTTGTTCTTTAAATAAATCCTTAATTAATTTTTTATGTGCTTATTTGACGGGATCTTTCTAGAAATTAAGTTAATTAACCGTGCATAATTTAATTCTCAATTTTACCATTTCATGTTACCGGGTTCTTTTTAAAACACAACTAGTATACGTGCCCATGCTATGCGCGGATCATTTCAAGAAATTATAGCGGAGACAGATAATTCTTTAAGTGCTGATCATCTTGAATAGTGATAACAGATTAAAAAAATACTACGATAACATCGTAATAACATGAAAGAAGTTAAACGGCAAAAAGTTAAATTCAATTTTAAGATCTTAGTAATGTCCACAATTCAATTTTTTAATTTGCCCAATGCATCATCGCCGTAAGATTTTTGAATCTACACAATTTAAAATAAATTATGTTTGTACTATTCGAGATTTAAAATGGTTTAGTTTATTGTTAATTTACCAATTGTATGCACTTCCATCTAAACTCTTGATTCAAAAGTCACAATTCACAACCTTCATGAAAGTGGAAGGGCGTCAAGCGTAGCTACATATAGTGAAGGTTGATCAGTTGAATACTCTTTATCAAAAAATTATATTATGTATATTATATAAAGTAATAGATCAAAAAAAAATATTTCATATGTATATATTAAATCTTGAACCCCTTAATAAAATTTTAGGCTTCACTACTGGACGATGCAAAGGAGTAGTCATGTGATGTGCAAACACAAACTACCTTGTGGACTCCACTGTTTTAGAATGAAAAATAAATTACTTCCTCCGTCTCATTTTATATGAGTTACTTTGACTTGGTACGGACTTTAAGAAAGAAAGGAAGATTTTTTAAATTTGTGGTCTAAAATGAGTCTTAGATGTTTTGTGGTTGTAAATCATTTCATTAAGGGTAAAATATGCATTTTAAAGTTAAATTGTTACTAAATGTAGAAATGTGTCATTCTTTTTAGAATTGACTAAAAAGGAAAGTGGGTCATATAAAATGGAACAGAGGGAGTATATATATGATCGATGGATGGTCAAATCATATGCCCACGGAAATAAGAGTAAAAATATTATACTTAAAAAATATCACTTCTTTTCATTTAATTTATGATGTATTCGACTATTCTTTATGTTTTGGAACGTTGAAAATAATTAGAAAATATTTCACTAATAATATGAGTATTATTTTATTAAATTATTGAAATTTGTTTGAATACTCTCGAAATTTAAACTTTCGCGTCGCATTTTTTCTGTCAAATAATTTCCAACCATTTTTTCAATATTTTCTTTTACTTCTAGTACTTATTCAATGTACAAGTCATATTCAATGTTTTAAAAGGCAATTTTGGGACTCGTCTCGGAGCAGGGCACTGACAAAATGCTTCGAGACTCAAGTGTTGGACTTAGTTTCATGAGACTTATGCCTCAAGGCCCCGATTGTATGCCCTAAATACGATCAATGATCGGGGCTCGCCTAATAGTTCTTACACAAATTGTGTCAAATTCCTTAGTCAACACTATTGATCTTCATAATTCTTTATTAAATGAATGATGCCTAGTAGTTTTTTTCATCTATAAAAGTAATAAAATTGAGGGTAACTCAAATAATAAGTCATATTATTACTTATTTACTATTTGAGAACGGTGTTAGAGTGGATATGACTTAACATTTCTGTTTAAAGTTTATATCCGAATGTTTACATCTTTACTTATCATTGATTTTTATGTTTTTGTCCTATATAACAAAATTATCATATTTTATTGTTTTGCTATTTGAAATTATTTTATTTTTATAAGAAGTGATATTTTAATTATAATAGTATAGTTAATTGATTATTACTTTTAGGAAGGTAAATTGCACAATATGATAATCATATATTTTAAGAAATTGTGATTCTTTTATTGTTTGAAAGTTAAGATTTTAGAGTTAAATTGCATCTCATAATAGCTTTTATATCATTGCATTATTCTACTTGTAAAATGATGTTAGAAGTTTTATTTTTCATGATTTTTTAAAATCATGTTTAAAAATTTAAAATTATTAATGTATTTTTTATATTTTTATATTTATTATACTATTTTTACTATATCATAAATTAAAAAATTAAAAATCCACGGGACTTACGTCCCATGCCCCGGGACTTATGTCTCACCCCGTAATACGTAAAACACCTCGCGTCATGCCCCCACCTTTTAAAACACAGATCATATTTATTAGTAACATAAATATTAAGCTACACCCAGAATTACAAATGGGATGGGGAAGTAGTATCATTTATTTAATTTATTTAGAGATAATGCATAAGTACCACCCTAAACTATAGGTGAAATCTCAGCGACACACCTTAACTATACAGGGGTCCTATTACTCCCCTAAACTTTTTTTTTCGTATTTCTTTGCACCTTATGTGCTGACGTAGAGTCATAACTCAATCTAATTAGTTGTGGTGATATACACGCGCTGCCACGTGTATAAATATTTTTTTTTTCATTTGTTTTTAGAATATTTTTTTATTTTAATATTTTTTAAAAAAACTTTTTCTTATTTTCTTTGCCTTGAATTTAAAATAAGTCAATACACGTAAATAAAATTATTTTTATTTTTCTTGTATTTAATTTTTTTTTTAAAAGAATGTATTTTATATATTTTTCTTTGCCTTGTATTTAAACTTTGCTCAAATACACGTAATTTTTTTATTTATTTTTTACCTTCTTTTATTTTTTTTCTATTGCTTTTCTTTCTTTGTCTTTCCTTTGGATTTAATTCCAAATGCCTTGTAATTAAATATGTTAATTTTGAACGAATACCAAAAGAATAAAGGAAATTAAACTTTAAAAAATGCAAAAAATAAATGTCACTTTTTAAAAGAATCATTATTTTTTAAAAAGTACATACATATTTTTTCAAATTAAGTAAAAGTGAAAAGACAAGAAATTAATGAAAGAAAAAAAAAAGTGAGGAGGGAAATAAATTTTACAAAGAAAGAAAGAAAAATAATTAAATATGTATAAGCTTTAATGGTAATAATTATGTGTACCAACTAATTGTAAGATGTCCAATTAAAAAAAGGCATGTGTCAAATATGATCATATTTTTTTTTATATTTTCGCCTCTCACTTGCTTTCAAGAGAGTGAGCACACTCTCTGTGCCACCTCAACACTAAAGGTGTATTTATAACACTTTAAAATAGTTTAGGGTCGTAATAGGACCCATGTATAGTTAAGGTGTGTCATTGGGATTTCACCTATAGTTTAGGGTGATACTTATGTATTATCTCATTTATTTATTTATTTTGAGCAAAAAGTGGTTTCTTGGTTGACATTTCCAATGATGTCACAAACAATAATTTTTTAAAAAGATTTTAATTTGAATATTGGAATATGGTGACATTTGGAGAGGATAGGGACCAAAGCTTGTAGAGCTAGGGAGTAGGAAGACAGTTGAAGTATCAAAATGTTGCTTCTACTACTCAACAAATCACATTTTTTCTTCGAATTCAGACTAAAATATTAGTACACATTTTTTAGATTAAAAAACTAGACAGCTAGTAGGACATGAGGATAACAATAAATAAGGAAAAGATCTCAGAAAATCTCATTCCAAATTTCACTTTTCCTTCCAATAATATAAATCAACAAAGAAATGACAATACACTCGACAATACATATCATATCCCAGCTAGCTGTTGAATCTTTAGTAATTTCAGAAAAAGTCAGCAGAAAAATCAAAATACACAAAAAATAAGTATTCCTTCTGTAAAATATATAATCCTCATTTTATCCCTAATAAGATAAAAATAAGCTTATTTTAGAAAAAAAACTTTATTTTTTCTTAATTTTGTGCTCAGTTAAACCATATCACATAAATTGAGACAACGGGAGTATATAAATGGAGATCAAGTTTGATCTTTTATCCATAAGGTTCCTACTTAAGAAAAAATCCATGCTTGGTGTGCACGTTAATTTTTCTGGTAAATATGATCTACTTGTATTAATTACTACTACTTTGTTTCTTAGAGAATTTATCCTCCATCAAATTGTAGAAATACATGATATATAGTGAAATAAAGAAGCACAAAAGTTCAAAATTTTCGGACTATGGGTGTGTACCGTAGGGAGGAAAATATTTTTTAATTTTTTTATGTTTGGTTGGTCAAGATTTTTGGAAAATAATTTTTGTAGGAAAACAAGTTCCTTAATAATGAGGAAAATGATTTCCCTAGTGAAAATAGGAAAAACAATTTCCAAAAGTAACGTTAAATATTTATTGTCGTCTCTCTGCCCTCCAACACACCTCATCTTCACTTCACCCCGTAGCCCCCCATCCCTACAACCCCACACTCTTACTCCCACCCCGGCTCTCATAATATTTGTCTAGATTATATACAAATATTTTTAGAATAATATTTTTTTTATATGCCAAACACAAAAAAATAAGTAAAAGACCCACTTATTTTCTTACAAAATATTTTCAATTTTTTTTTTCTCCGTATCGAACACCCCTAAAAGAGAAAATATCGTCCAATCACTTGAGTAGTAATATTTTTCCCTTAATCTGTATGAACGTAACTAATCAAACAAGGAATTCATTTTCCCGGTAATTAAGTAGGACTGTAGGAGTAATTTTTTTAATCTCTTCTTTCCCTCTGAAATGTCAAGGAAACTTAAATGCTTAAGTGAAAGTCGTAGACTTATAAACTTAATCAAGAACTTAATTAATTAATTCAACATGCAGTAAGTACTTAGTAACTATCATATAATACTTACGTACATTAATTTGATTGCGTCTCAATTTTCACTAGTAAATTGCAACTATGATATATATAAATTTCCAATTAATGGCTTGTTGATAGAAACGTTTAAGAGGTAGGTAACCTAGCTAGTTCGTTATGTATTTGGTAGACGCCCCTTACCAAAATAGATAGTCAAATTAATTTATGGGATATTGATTATGACTGGTCACTTGCTTGGGATTCAAGTTTCTTTTTAATTTCTGTTTGTTAGGGAGGACTAAGAAAGACAGAGATTAACTAAGCTAGTGGAGTAATTAATTTCATAAAAATAAGATTAATAGTCTTAATTAAGATGATTGGTTTACTTGTCATTTTCCCCATGCATGGACGTCTCTTTAGCTAGACTAGATGAAGGAGAAGCTGTTAATCTCTCCAAATCACATGTTGAAAATCATTAGTTAAACTCTTAGTATAACTCAAGTATATCAAATAAACAAGTTAATAAACAGATAATGAAATAAGGTATGAAAATAATATAATCAATAAAAGTAATAAAGTTCAAATCTTTACGTCTATGGAATGAAAAGAATTAGTACCAACTGCTTGACACAAGAATCGGGTTCTTGTGTTATTATGGAAAGACAATGAAGTAATTAGAACGCATGATGTTACGTGAAAAACCTCCTTCTTGCTCAAGGGAGAAACAATCACGACCTACAATATGCAGGATTTCACCACTCAACTTCACTAACTTCAAAGAGTAGATTTTAGTTGTATTACATAAAATAAGTGTGACATATATACTTAATTTTTTCATAAGAGTTGAAACATCACTATTCACGTAGACAATTTTTCTATTGTGGTTATATGAATTGTGAAAGTGGAGGTGATAAAGGATAAAGGCAAGGTGTAATTTTGATTACCCTGCAACTGTTGTCAAAACATCAAGTGGAAAGACAAAAACCCAAAAGCAAGCTGCAAAAGAGAGTCGATTTTCTTGCAAAAAAAACTATTTATATAAAGGAAAATATAATTAATTCACATGTTACAGAATAATGTATAAATAACAGTTTATTTATACATTCTTTGTTGATGACAAAAACGCCTTAAAAGAGAATTATGAAATCTTGAATCAGCATAAAAGTGACGAACTTCTAATATTTATTACCTTTATTCCATAAAACTCAAAAGTGATATAGCAAAAGAAAAATGGTTAATCCGTAAATGTGTTTACTAAGAAGAATGAAATGAGATGCAATATATTGGAGGATGAAAAAATAATGACAGTTATTAAATCGAAGCTATAATAAATATTCAGAGAAAGAATAAGCAAGGGGCTTTTTGGCAACATTTATTTCATTTTTGTTGGAGTTGGTGGCTCCAGTTTTGTTTCAGTTTGAGCATATCATGTTGTTCTGTTTTTTTACCAGAAGAAATTGAATATTTTGATAAAATGTACGTACAAATTTTCAAAAGTTGCACATAAGTGCGTAAAAATAATTTTTTCACTTGAACTTTGAACAAATTTTGATTCATCTGATCACTTTGCATTGGCTGCGATTCATTTTGCAAGGAAATATATTTTAGCTTTTTTTCTTGTTGAATCATAAAGCTGATATGTGTAAATTAGTTAGTTAAATTTTTTACCTCAGTTAAAGATAGTTTGTAAATCTCTTTCGCACTAAGAGATAGTAATCTTTCCCCTTCTTTGCCCATAATTATTTTAATTATTGAGCCAGAATCACCTTCAAGATTTACATCAAATCGACACATGTAATAATATATATTTAAAGCTCCTTTTTAATATTATATCGATATTGTGATCGAATATGCCTACAAAATGAGAATAAAAAAATACATGTGAAACGATCCATTTCATCGTTACTGAATTATCTACGGTAAAAACATAAAAATTTTAAATGGTTAAAATTGTAAGTCCAATGGACTGCATAATTTTTAGGATAAACTACCTAAAGAAACATATTTCCTTACTATATTTACTAAATAACTCATTACTTTATTTTAATTACACTTTATACAACAATTTAACAAAAAACCCTTCCTTCATCCCTAGATACATTGGTTCCCCTCTCTCCTCCATATCCCATATCTTGTGCCTTGAATCAAGCAATTGCCATAATTCAAACACAAAATCTTCCTATTCATGGTAAATTGTTCCCCCCCCCCCCCCCCATTATTTCCCTTTCATCATCTTAAATAAATCAACTTCCACCATTATCAAGGATTTTGATTGTTATTTTTGAAATTGGCTGAAAGAAAATGGCCATATCTGACCGGAAAACTTTATTTTTTCTGTGCCTCAGATCTGGTCGGAGTTTATATTTTTTTTGTGATTTTCTTGCTGAAAACACTAACTCCGACAGATCTGTATTATTTTATTTCCATGATTGTTGACTGTTTGAGAAGTTTCGTCTTGTGATATTTCTATTTTTCTGTCGGAATTTCGTGTTGTTTCTGAAGATAGTCGATATGGTGGGTGTCGTAGGGTGGGGGGTATCGTAGGGTGGCAAGGAGGAGGGTGAATGTGCCTGCGTACCCATGTATCATAGTCTACTAATTCATATTGAATATGAAATTTAGTGTTTGTTCATGTACATATGAATGTATCTCTGTCAGATTTGTGTTTCTTCTTCTTCTTCTTCTTCTTCTTTTAAGCATGTATTAGATACATATATTTTGGGTTCATTGTATGAAATTTATATTGGATACATCAAATTAATACTGGATATACTAGATTAAGTTGATTATGGATACATGTATTTTGAGTATAATGTATAAAATTGGTACTGAATACATCAATTCATTATTATATCAGATACATCAAATTATTACTGAATTTATTATATTTTGAATATAATGTATAAAATTGGTACTGAATACATCAAATTAATATTATATACATATAAATGTATATATGAAATTAATATTAGATACATACAAATAAATACATAAAATTTATACTAGATACATATAAATATGTACATGAAATTAATAATTGATACATATTAAAATGTAAATGAAATTAATACTAGATACATATAAAATGATATATTAGATGAAAAGTAATCAAATTATACAACCAAGATATACATGTTTTCGTCTTATATTAATGAAATTAATGAATTTATATTTTTAAAAAGTAAAAAAATAAAATTAATTAAACATATATACATGCCTTGATTTCTGCCTTATATTAAGGGATTTGATTAATTAAAATGTCCATAATTAGTTATCTATATATCTGAGATACATCAATTCATCAGCAATTAGGCATGTATCCAAAACACAAAAAGTGATAAAAAGAGTAAATATATAAAGTAGCATTTTTAAAAGTAATTAGGGATTAAATATGTGTGTTTTCTGTTGTTTGCAATTTTTTTCCTCCGTTATTAACATATCTTTGTCGTGAGATATATATTAGACCTCCCTAACTTGAGCCTTAACTAAATTATCGCATCACAAATATAGTAAATAATATTATTTTTAAGTGATTTACAACTTTAATCACATAATTTTGTGCTTGCAAATGTTTAGTAGGCGTTTGGCCATGAGAATTTTTCACTATTTTTTAAAAAATTATTTCACTTTTTTCGGAAATGGTATTAATGGCCATAAAAATTCTAAATACAATTTGAAGTTGTATTTGAAAAAGTGAAAACACCCTTTTGGGTGTTTTCACTTTTTTTCCATCTCACTTTTTTTATTTTTAAAATTATTTTAAAAAAAAATTCTAAATTTTTTATTTTCATAAAATAACCTCATTTAAATTGTATTTCATTTTCAAATCATATTTTATATTTTTTTAAAAAAATATATTTAAAATCTAGATAATTATTGCAAAAGTTATGGTCAAATACAATTCCAACTCCAACTTTGAAAATTTCAAAAAAGTGAATTTTTTTTTGATTCTCATGGCCAAACGGAGGCTTAGTTACATTTTATCCTCCTATATTATATCAAAATAATTCTTATCTATATCTATCTTTTACACATTATAAAAGCATGAACGTTAAAATACTAAATGTTAATCGATGAAAATATCCTTTAAATATTGATTGACTTTTATACCCTTAATTATTTGCATTACTTTTCACAAAAAGTCATAAAAAGGGGATAAAACTGAAAATACAACACTAAGAAAAAGAGTTGTGATGGTATAGGAATTTAATACGAATTAATTTTCTAGAAGTATTCAATTTACATAGATATGCTATATTAAGAAAATATTTACTATTTATAGCAATAATTTTTTTTTTCCCACTAGACACTTATAATACAGTTTTAATACATATTGCAGAGAACAATTTATAAAACACATATAATACAAATTTTATTCATGAATAATACATTTATCACACACTTTAATGGGCATATCTTCTCTCTCATATATCTCTTATATCATAATTTCCTTATTTTACTCCTTTCTATTATCACTTTAGTTCATATCAACTTTTATACTTAATTAGATTTAAAAATTATTAAATTATCACGCCATAGATATCAAATTGTATATAAATTTCATACATTGATAGTTGAGAATATGAAAAATCATTTGTGTATACAATAAATATACAATCTAGTGGTATAATGCTTCATGTACATATCAGTTTTATACCAAATATATATATCGAGACATTATAAAAATGAATTACATTTTATGTATGTAATTGGTATACAAACTATTTTCAATGTATGTATATTATAGTCATTAAATTAATCAATGAATATTAGCATAGAGTGTCTTAGATAATACCACACAAAAATCACATTATATACTTGAAATTATTCATTTTGATGTAATTTATTATAACATATAATGAAGTTTAGAAGAGAGAAGAAAAATATTTATGAATTGCAGAGAAAATAGATTAATTTAGTTGAATAATGATAATTGTAATTACTTAAATTTAAGCCTACTAAATCAATTAAAAAATAAAATTGGATAAATATAGAGATAAAACTAAGAGAGAGAAGAAAGATTTTGTTTTGTAATTATCTTTCTTAATTACAATGAGATATTTAGTGGGTCTCATTTTTTATTTGTTCCTTAATTAAGTAGCATTAAAAAAACATAATTAAATATAATCAAAAAATAATAACTAATTTTTAGATTCTAGTATGACTTGTAATTAAATTGGTATTCTAATAATTTTTTTAAAAAGTGATGTAAATAGTGTAATAAAGAGTCTTAAACTATTATGTAGGATAATTTTTTCGTCTATAAAATCTTGCCTTTATTGAATAATGGCCCATCCTAGTTATAACCCATATATCTAACAGGCCCATCAATAGTCAGCCCAAAGAGTCCTTAATCCCTATGAGCTATGTTTTCCTGAACATTTCACATATTCCAAATGGTTTGACATAACATGAAAATTTGAAATTGTTCATGTGAGATTTAGAAATGACAACGGGGGAGGGGAGGGGGTTGTCTTATGTGGGACGTGGTGGGTTTGACTTTATGCAAGTGTGGGGTAGGGTGAGACGAGGCGAGTTGAAACTTTTTTTAAAAGAATTTTAGTGTGAGTACATGACAGTTACGAGTTTCCTCTCTTAATTTCATCCCTGTAACATAGCTTCGTTTTCTTAGAATACATATTACATATATGTTTAGGTATATATTCTTTCTCAAAAAGATAATAATATGTTTATCTGATAGTTGAAATTAATTAAAAGAGAAATATAGAATCAAAATTAATTTAAAGTCCATATATAGGTTATAAAGTGCTGGGAATTTAGAGGTTTAATATACTTCTAATATTAATTGAATGATACTAATTATTTTGAGCACAGGTTCAACTCCTAGTACTTGATACTTAAAAATCACAGAAATCGTACTCATATAAATAGAACAAAATTTATGTTCTTAATTTGATTAATTTGACCTTCCTTCTCTTACTGCACGTGTGTATATTCATGTATATTCTTTTAATGGAAGTTATAATTTCATTTTCACTGTACGTGAGAATAAAATATTGCTTTGATTTAGTGTTTAATTTGATTGTTTCAAATTATAATTTTTCTTGAAACACGTAAATTATTATGTTCTTTTAGAAATTGAATTGTATTTGAGAACCGTAAATATTAACAATTGTTTTCGATTAAGAGGTGGAGCCAAAATTTAAATAGGATTCAATTTAATTGTTTTTGCATCAAGGATATTTTTAAGGGAAAATTATGTAAAATGGCCACTGGGCAACTTATTTACAAAAAAAATAGTCAAATTTTACTTTACATCATAAATGACAATTCGTTGTTTTCTTCTTCTTTTTCCTCGCTTCTTCTTCTTCTTCTTCTGTCTCGCTGCTTCTTTCTTCTTCTTCCCCAACTGCAAGATCTGATTTTTCCACCAAATCAGATAAGTATTATACAAAATTCAACCCAAAATGAATCTAAACTATCAAGAAAATCAAAACTCAACTCCCCAAATGGACAAAACAGTAAAACTCAGAATAAGTATTATACAAAATTCAACCCAAAATGAATCTAAACTATCAAGAAAATCAAAACCCAACTCCCCAAATGGACAAAACAGTAAAACTCAGAAACCCCAACAATTCTGTTATCTGTTCGTAGAGATATTCAATATTTAAAAAAAGTATGGTAATTTAACTTTTTCCCTTCGTCTTGTTCTCTATTCGTAGACATCAATATTCAATAGTCGGCTGTTGGTTTGGCTTAACTCTCATTATCCGTATTGTTTTGCACCTTTTTGTATTGTTCCGCAAATTGTTAGTGCTATTCTATTTTAATGGAGCCAAGAAATGTGAG
Source organism: Jaltomata sinuosa (assembly GCA_003996215.1). Classification (NCBI taxonomy): domain Eukaryota; kingdom Viridiplantae; phylum Streptophyta; class Magnoliopsida; order Solanales; family Solanaceae; genus Jaltomata; species Jaltomata sinuosa. The sequence goes on along the minus strand of QJPP01007186.1, from coordinate 1,581,974 downwards.
TTTTAGTTATTGGAAATTGGTGGGTTTATTTTTAATTTTTAATGCAGCCTATAAATGGGGATGTGATTATTAAGAATTTGGCGATTTATTCTAACGTGTTAATGAAATCTTAAACAAGCCAACGTGAAAGTGTTTATTTATGAGAATTTGGAGGGTTGTAATTAGTGCAATATGCCGTATATACACGTTTATACGATATTGATACATTACATAACTATTTCGATACACATGTAAATATCATTTATACAATATCAATACATATTTATACACCATTTATACAATATAAATATATGTTTATACACCATTTATATAATATTGATAAACGTTTATACACTATTTATACAATTTTGATACATTACATAACTTTTATACGCTATCGATACATTACATATACATGTTGCTATTTTTTTTGTAATTTTTTTTTGTGGCTAGTTCATTTTTAGGCTTTTTTTTTGTAAAGAAAACTTGACTATATTTTTTGTAAACTAATTACTTTATTGTACATATTTGAAATTATCCCTATTTTTAATTCAGAGGTGAATCTAAAATTTAAAATCGATAAATACAAATAGCATTGCATTTACTATATGTACTATTCGAAAACTTTGAATTATATACGTAGTTTTCGTGTAAAAAGTTCTTTATGCAAATAGCACTGCACTTAATCACCATACGCAGTACGCTGCATTAAACACGAAATTATGTTAAAACATCACATAGCATTGCCTCACTCATCAATAGACCATACCTCAAAACATATTTATTTAACTTTAAATATAATATGACACCTCAATGTAGCTAATTAATTTATTAATATAACATATTAAATATAATGAATAATTTTCGAGACCTCTCTCTTGTGGTTTACAAAATTTTATTTTACAGCAATCATATTAAATTCGTAGAATCTGTATTTGTCATTGAATTCTTTGATGTTTTAAGAATAAATCTTTTGCTAATTAAAATAAAGTGTTTATGAAATTCACTAAACAAAGTTGGATGACTTTTATGTAATTAAAAAAAACAGAAAAATAACTTTTGTGTGATATATAAACTTTAAAGTTGAATTGACTTTTGTGTGATCAAATATAGAAAAGTTATTTTAGATGATAAACTTTAAAGCTAAATGATTTTTATATAACAAAAAAAGGAAAAGTAATTTTGTGTAATAAACTCAAAATTGAGTTACCAACAGTAAAGTTTACCCTTTTCATAAATAGTCATATCAATATAAACCGACATTGTTTTGGCATAGAGCTTTATTTATGTTTAAATTAATTCTTTATCTTTCGTGTGGATTTTTAAGCTAAATCCACAAGTAGTAATTACACTTCTAATAGTAGTAGAGTTCATGATGTAAACCATAATATACAGTATTTGGTTTTAAGTTTTTAATCCTTATTAATTCTTCCCAAAATAAATAAAAAAGAAATTAATTCCTTGACCTATATGGAATCGTATATATCAGTCCCTTTTTTGGCGTTTTAACCAAATTGAAATAGGATTGGAATAGCAATAAATTATACTCTATAAATAGCCCACAAAGCTTATAAATTCCATATAAAATCTTTCTTGCCCTCAATCAAAATTTGAACGGCAAGAGTTTCTGCATATTTGTTAAGACAGAGAAAAAGATGTCTTCGATTGGTGAACTTGCTTGTACTTATGCTTGTTTGATCCTTCATGACGATGGAATTCCTATCAATGTAATATATTTTCTCCTTTCTTTATCTCATTATATATACTTTTTCTTTATATTTTTTGTTATTCTAAATCTTAAATAGAAATCCTATTTTTTGCGTATTTTATTACTATTAATTGTTCGTTAGCCTCAATTATTGTTCTATTTGGTTGTTGTTTCTACTTGTTGCTATTGGTTTTTTTTTACATCTTTTTGAGTCAAGAGTCTATTGAAAACGGGGTAAGATCTGGGTACACTATATTCTCCCCAGATCCCACCCGTGGGATTATAGTGGATTTGTTTGTTTGTTGTTGTAATGTTCAAGAAGATCCTCGTTTGTACTCTTTTATTTTATAAAATTTTGTTTTCTCTTGAAAGAACACCTTAGCTTTCTCTTGTAAATATACCATGGTTCAACCAAATCCATAATTTTGACAAGTAGCATATATATGTGTAATCACTAATTATACTTTTGACCCATAGTTTACGTTAAACTCATTAAATTTAAATTTTGTGGGCACTAGTTGAATGATTTATCTATATATGTAGGCGGAGAGAATTGGTACACTTATAAAAGCAGCAAATTTGAAGGTGGAATCGTACTGGCCTACCCTTTTCGCAAAACTTTGTCAAAAGACGAACGTGGATGAACTTGTCATGAACGTTGGTACTGCCGGAACTCCTACTAACGCTGCTGCCGCTGCTGCTCCTCCTACTAGTGATAACGATGCCGCCACTGCACCTTCCGCCCAAGACAAGAAGAAGGTATACTTTCTTCTTATATTATTTGCTAATTCAACTTATCAGGAGAATATGCACATGAAGCATAGATATATATTATGTTAAGTTTAGGGAATCCTTTTTTATACATGAATAGCGTTTGCTTATAATAATAATCTATAGTCTCATTGACCAATCAATTTACCTTGGTAAGAAGTAGTTTGTGTTAGGCCAAAAATTTTGAAAAACACTTTTGAAAGTCAATTGAACAAATTAATTTTCGTCAATATGGATGAAAGAGATCTTTTCTTCTTTTTTTGGACTTTTTAAGAACAAATTAATTAGTATAGCTATTACTTGGCTCCTGGAGAGTGAATTGTAAGCATAATAATATATCTCATTATTGTCTTGTTTGTTTTTTCAGGAGGAAATAAAAGAAGAAAGTGATGATGAGGCCATGTTCAGCTTGTTTGATTAGGAGTCACACAATACAGCTTGTTGATGAAGACTTGAAGTTTTTGGCTCTTTAATTTAAGTTTTAAGTTTTTTATAGAATTACGGTAGAATCGAAGTATTGGATATTAATACTACTATTTATTACCTTTTTATATCAAAAGACTTATTAAATTTTTGTTTTATGTTTTGCCATTTTCTTTAAGAACTTAATTTTGTCTTTGATATCTTGACCAACAGTTATATGCGTAATCTTGAGGGCGATGAATTATGGTCTTACTTAAAATTCAGCCTTTACGTATATTGTATTAGTATTGATTAATTAATTGAGAATCTATCACATCAACATTCAGTGGATTTGGTCATTTACGTGTTGAAACTAAAAACTAAAACAGAAAAGAATGAATTGAAATGGTAAAAAATGTGACGAGATTGTATATAAACTATGCAGAGATTTGTGGTGTTTTAAAAGGATACTCTTGTTTTTAAATAATTTAATTCACGCATTGATAATATATGTATTATTATTTCACATAAAGTTGAGATAATTTCAAAGGCCTCCTTCATGTTTGCCTTGATACTGAACCGTCGATGTATATTAAAACAAAGGGTAAATTACCTAAAGAACTAAATACCTTATTTACTATTTCTGTCATCAGTTTATTTTAATTACTCAATATATCATATCTTATTAGAAACTCCCTTCTTTATATCAGATACATTACTAAAGCAGGTCCCTTATTTAATGGAGTATATTTCCTTGTTTAATGGAGTAAATTACGCTCCTCCCAAATTCAAATCACCCAAATCATGGTTAATCTATCTACCCCTCTTCCTTGTCTTCTCTTCTTCCTCTGCTAAAAGTAAAACAACCGCCGCCTCCACCACCACAACCACTGCTTTCACCCAAACTGATCGACAACCGCCGTCTCCGCACTACGAACACTACAATCATCAGAGCAAGAAATAGGAAAAAACCTGCACAAAAGTTCCATCTGAAAGTCGAACTTGGAAGAAAGCCGTTACTGGAGTAAGAAGAATGAAGAGCAAAAAGACAACAGAATTATTATTCCTCGATAATAGAGACATCATTAGATAGATTGATAACGCCCACACCAAAACAAAGTTTAATTTTAAACACATGCTCATCAATGGAAGCATTAACCCCTCAATAGTAAACAAATTCGTTGAATAATAACTTTTTGCTTTACTTTTAGATCAATATGTATCGATACCACAAACAGAAAACACATCAAATTTATTGAAAGCCCCAAAGATATCTTGGTCTTCTCCTAATAGCTTTTTTCCCTTCTGTAGTGGTAGGACTAGTAAATTTCATCCATTAGTAGCATTTTCGCACCAATATTTTAATCCTTCCTTCCTTCAAACAAAGAATGTTGCCCTTTCTCATCCTAGACCCGCAGATCTGTATTATTTTATTTTCATGACTATTGTTACTGTTTGAGAAGATTCGTCTTGTGATATTTCTGTTTCTCAGCCGAAATTTTGTATTGTTTTTGAAGATTGTCGATATGATGAGTGCCGTAGGGTGACGAGTATCGTAGGATGGCAAGGAGGAGGGTGAATCTACCTGTGTACCCATGTATCATAGTCAACTAATTCATATTGAATATGAAACTTAGTGTTTATTCATGTACATACAAATGTATATCTGTCATATTTGTATTTCTTCTTCTTGCTCTTCTTTTAAGCATGTATCTCTGCACATATACATGTATCAAAAGTCTCAATGGGGAAACTTGATATTAGATACATGTATTTTGAATTCACTATATGAAATTTATATTGGATACATCAAATTAATACTGGATACACTAGATTAAGTTGATTATGGATACATGTATTTTGAGTATAATGTATAAAATTGGTACTGAATACATCAATTCATTATTATATCAGATACATCAAATTATTACTGAATTTATTATATTTTGAATATAATGTATAAAATTGGTACTGGATACATCAAATTAATATTATATACATATAAATGTATATATGAAATTAATATTAGATACATATAAATACATAAAATTTATACTAGGTACATATAAATATGTACATGAAATTAATAATTGATACATATTAAAATATAAATGAAATTAATACTAGATACATATAAAATGATACATTAGATGAAAAGTAATCAAATTATACAACCAAGATATACATGTTTTCGTCTTATATTAATGAAATTAATGAATTTATATTTTTAAAAAGTAAAAAAATAAAATTAATTAAACATATATACATGCCTTGATTTCTGCCTTATATTAAGGGATTTGATTAATTAAAATGTCCATAATTAGTTATCTATATATCTGAGATACATCAATTCATCAGCAATTAGGCATGTATCCAAAACACAAAAAGTGATAAAAAGAGTAAATATATAAAGTAGCATTTTTAAAAGTAATTAGGGATTAAATATGTGTGTTTTCTGTTGTTTGCATCTTTTTTTCCTCCGTTATTAACATATCTTTGTCGTGAGATATATATTACACCTCCCTAACTTCAGCCTTAACTAAATTATCGCATCACAAATATAGTAAATAATATTATTTTTAAGTGATTTACAACTTTAATCACATAATTTTGTGCTTGCAAATGTTTAGTAGGCGTTTGGCCATGAGAATTTTTCACTATTTTTTAAAAAATTATTTCACTTTTTTCGGAAATGGTATTTGGCCATAAAAATTCTAAATACAATTTGAAGTTGTATTTGGAAAAGTGAAAACACCCAAAAGGGTGTTTTCACTTTTTTTCCATCTCACTTTTTTTATTTTTAAAATTATTTTAAAAAAAAATTCTAAATTTTTTATTTTCATAAAATAACCTCATTTAAATTGTATTTCATTTTCAAATCATATTTTATATTTTTTTAAAAAAATATATTTAAAATCTAGATAATTATTGCAAAAGTTATGGTTAAATACAATTCCAACTCCAACTTTGAAAATTTCAAAAAAGTGAAAATTTTTTTGGTTCTCGTGGCCAAACGGAGGCTTAGTTACATTTTATCCTCCTATATTATATCAAAACAATTCTTATCTATATCTATCTTTTACACATTATAAAAGCATGAACGTTAAAATACTAAATGTTAATCGATGAAAATATCTTTTAAATATTGATTGACTTTTATACCCTTAATTATTTGCATTACTTTTCACAAAAAGTCATAAAAAGGGGATAAAACTGAAAATACAACACTAAGAAAACGAGTTGTGATGGTATAGGAATTTAATACGAATTGATTTTCTAGAAGTATTCAACTTACATAGATATGCTATATTAAGAAAATATTTACTATTTATAGCAATAATTTTTTTTTCCACTGGACACTTATAATACAGTTTTAATACATATTGCAGAGAACAATTTATAAAACACATATAATACAAATTTTATTCATGAATAATACATTTATCACACACTTTAATACACTTATAATAAATTGTGTCAGTTTCTTACCAAACAAGCATAATACATTTTTAAACACTTATAATATATCTATATTGCATGCATAATTCACTTTTAATACATAGTGCAGATTTATCATAGTATTGTTATATATTGCTATAGATGGTAATAAATAAAAAGTATCGCTACAAATAGTAATTATTTATTAAAAAATATACTCGCTCAAATAATTTTTCAAGAAGGAATGTTGTGTACACCTTCATGATCCAAGTGACTCTAGCGGTCTTATAAAGCAAAACTACATGGAATTAAAGCTTTTCTTTAGTACAATTAGCTTGAATCCTAAGCCAAACATAATTTGAACCATCATATATGTTAGCTACATATATGAGTTTGTTTGGATAAGTTTATTTTAAGCTATTTTTAAGTATAAGCTATTAAGTTGGAAATCTCAAGTTTTTATTTTTAATTATTATTTTTTGGGTTATTTTGGCTTAAAATCAAGTGTTCAAAAATATTTTCTTTTACCTTACCCAAACACTATAAGAAAGGTTAAAAGCTATTTTGAATTAAAAGCACTTAAAATAAGTCAATTCAAATGGACTCTATATCTAAATATCAACTTTATAGAACGAACTCAATCATATCATTAGCGGTACAATTCACTCAGTGGCGAATATATAGGGCAAAAATTGGGCACGTGAATTTGTGATCTTTCTATAAAACTAAATATTTTACTGTCACGACCCAAAATCACATTAGGCCGTGACAATATGGTATCAGAGCATGGTTCATAGGTCCCACTAAGTACAAGAGCAGAGTCTAGTAGAGTCTTGCGGATCGGTACAGAGACGTCCGTACTTATCTTCGATAGGCTATAGGACTTTAGGAAGCTTCTATTCTTTCTTTCTTTCGTTATCGTGCGTAGTTGATCTTACTGAGAACACGATCTACGAGTGTTAGTGGTCAAGCACCTGTACCTGCGTCCGCACCTGTACCTGTTACTCAGGCTGTGCCACGTGGACGAGGCAGAGGGAGAGGTAGAGGCAGGGCACGAGCTGCTGCACCAGTCAGGGCTAGGGCACCAACAGCTGCTCAGGTACCTGTTAGGGTAGAGTCTCGTGAGGAGAATGCTCATATTCCAGAGGATGATCAGATTCATGATGATGAGGTAGTCCCAGATCAGGCGCCACCTGGATTTGTTGCTACACCCGTACTTCAGGATACTTTGCTTCGTGTGTTGGGGTTGTCACAAGGGATGACTCAGAGTGGCGGTATGACTAGTACTCCAGAGTGTTCACAGACTAGAGTTGGGGCTCAGACCCCAGATCAGCAGCCTATCCAATTTTCATGGATGAGCGGGTCAGCCATCGGCTACAACAGCTGGGTTCGATGGTATGCCTTTGCCGGTTGCAGGAGCGGCTATGTCGGTTATGTCGGATGAGGAGTAGAGGAGGTTTGAGAGGTTCAGGAAGATGGACCCACCTCAATTTCAGGGTGGCCAGACTGAGGATGCGTATGAGTTCTTGGTAAGTTGTCATGAGAGGCTCCAGAGTGTGGGATTAGTGCAGTCTCATGGTGTTGACTATATAGCTTTGCAAATGCATGGTCCCACCAAACAGTGGTGGCGTTCTTATGTTGACTCTAGACCTACAGGATCTCCTCCTATGACTTGGGAGTCGTTTGCTCAGGCTTTCTTGATCGATTTATTCATCGTAGCTTGAAGGATGAGCCTAGGCATCAGTTTGAGCATTTGACTCAGGATGGAATTTCAGTGACTGAGTATGAGTCTCGATTCCATGCATTATCTCGCTATGCCTTGATGATTCTACCGAATGAGACTGAGAGGATTTGTAGGTTCGTGAGGGGTCTTACTTTCAGAATTCGAGAGGCAGTGTTCTCTAAAGCTCAGTCAGGAGCTACTTTTCAGAGGGTCGTTGAGACGGCCAAGGAGTCTAAGCTTATGCGTCGTGAAGAGTTTGGGGATCAGGGGGACAAGAGGTCCCGCACTTTTGGTCAGTTCAGTGGTACCTCATTTGGAGGTAGGGATCTTTCAGGAGAGATTTTCATCCTCAGCATGGTAGACCAGTTTAGGAAGCCCTTCAGGTGTCCGAGGGAGGTCATTCCAAACAGGGTTCCCAAGGGTATTCTCAAAGATCTTATAGTCACGCAAGTTATTCAGATCAACCTTGTTCTACACAGCAGACGGTTGCACCTAGGACTTGTTATGAGTGTGGTGAGCCTGGTCATATTAAGAGGAGTTTCCCTCGACTCAGATAGAAAGCATAGTAACAGGGTTCTCAGGGTTCTCAGGGTCCTCCTAGAGCAGCAACACATCCAGGTAGGGCCCGAGGTGGTTCTCAGGCAGGCCGAGGTCAGGCAGGCCGAGGTGGTGGTCGAGAGGGTGCTCAGGTTGATGGTGGTAGGGCTCATTATTATGCTTTTTCAGGCCGTCCAAAGGCGAAGATATCTGATGCAGTTATCACATGTATTATTTCAGTATGTCATCGACCTGCTACAGTTTTGTTTGACTCTGGTTCTACTTTCTCCTACGTGTCTGTATATTTTGCTCCTTTTTCTGTGCCTATTCGTGTTGCTACACCAGTGGGTGATTTCTTAGTGGTGGATCGGGTGTACCAATCCTGTATTGTGACTTTAGAGGGCTATGACACATGGGTAGACTTAATTATATTGGATATGGTAGATTTTGATATCATATTGGGTATGGATTGGCTTTCTCCCTATCATGCAGTTCTAGATTGTTATGCCAAGACTCTGACTTTAGCTATGTCAGGTATTTCTAAATTAAAGTGGCAGGGCACTCTCAATCCTTATTTGAGAAAGGTAATTTCATTTCTGAAGGCTCAGCGCATGGCTGAGAAGGGATGTCTCACTTATTTGGCTTATGTTCGTGATACTTGTGTTGATACTCGTCCATTGGAGTCAGTTTCAGTGGTGAAAGAATTTCTAGAGGTTTTCCCGACTGATCTTCTGGGTATGTCACCTGATCGTGATATTGATTTTGGTATTGATTTGGAGCCGGGCACTCAGCCATTTCTATATCTCCATATCAGATGGCTCCAGCAGAATTGAAGAAATTGAAGGAGCAGTTGCAAGATTTGTTGAGTAAGGACTTTATTAGGCCTAGTGTTTCTCCTTGGGGTGCTCCTGTCCTATTTGTGAAGAAGAAGAAGGATGGCACTATGAGGATGTGTATTGATTACAAACAACTGAATAAGGTAACGGTTAAGAACGAGTATCCTATTCCGTGTATTGATGACTTGTTTGATCAGCTTCAGGGAGCATCAGTATTTTCTAAGATTGATTTGTGGTCTGGTTACCATCAGTTAAAGATTAGGGCGGAGGATATCCCAAAGACATCCTTCAGGACCCGTTATGACCATTATGAGTTCCTGATTATGTTTTTTGGGCTGACCAACACCCTAGTAGCATTTATGGAGTTGATGAATGGGGTGTTCAGACCCTATTTGAATTCCTTCGTTATAGTTTTCATTGATGATATTTTGATCTACTCTCGTAGTAAAGAGGAGCATGAGCAGCGATTGAGGATTGTGCTTCAGACTTTGAAGAAGGAGAGACTTTATGCAAAAAAATTCAAGTATGAGTTCTTGCTCAATTCTGTGATATTTTTGGGGCACGTGGTGACCAAGGATGGTATTATGGTTGATCCAAAGAAGATTGAGGCGGTTAGAGATTGGGCTAGACCTACTTCACCTACCGAGATTTGGAGTTTTGTGGGCTTGGCTGGTTACTACAGACGGTTAGTACAGGAAAGGGGTTTGCCTACGGGGATGGTGGGTGCCCTCACGGCCTAATGTGATTTTGAGTCGTGACATTTATGTATATATTTTTTAAAATTAATATAATATTATATTATAGCACCCATGGTACAAGAAGGTTAAGCTAGTGGTGCACTTGGTTAAGTTTTGAGTTATTTACCTTGAAAACTAGGGATCAATTCTCACTTATTATATTTTTACCTTTTTTTTCTAGAGGTGCACACATGTTCTAAAAATCCTAGATTCGCCTCTAAATACAAGACTTAAAAAAGCTTAAATGAAAATATCAAAAGATTTGGAGCTTCTGAGTTGAGGGTCAATGACAAACAATAACTCAAAAGAGTTATGGGTCCTAATTAAATTAATAGTTTATATATATATATATATATATATATATATATATGATGAATTTTATGCGATAAATACTGAGTTGAGATGAAAGTTGTTAGATTCAATCGAATTTGTAACCGAAACAGTACATTCGCCTTTGTCAAAGGATATCAACCATGTTTATTGCTTAACTATTTGTTTGCAGGTAAGGAAATGAGACCTTTTATGTGTAAAAATGAAGATATCCTGAAAAATGACATAAAATTAAAAGAGTTTATAAAGAGCTAGAAAATCATTTCCCCAGTCGCATATTTATTATTATACACTCATCTAATATCTACTATTTTTACTCATCTTTTTATTTTCAGTTTTAGGGTATTACGTGCGAGACACGTACATAGAAATTTTTACTATGAAAGTATGAATAACAATGTTGAATGATGAAAATATTCTTAAAATATTAATAGACTTTTATACCCTTTAAAATTAAATTACTTTGTAAAAGAAGCTATTTAATGTAGAATATAATTGTAACATTAAAAATATCATCCAACTTTTTGGACAGAATTCTTATTCTACTTAATCATGATTAACTACATTGACCTTCAATAACATGTTGCAAAGGTGCTTTAATTCTAATTGCAATATAAATCAATATCACTGTAGCAATCTCATCGATTGAGATATCATATTTTTATCAAAATTATATTTTAGGTGTAACTTCTTTTTATTTTGCTTCTTACAAAGTTTATTATAATTAGCATAAGCTAATTGTCTAGGAAACCGTAAATCTCAACATGGAGAAATTTGGCTCCTTCTTAAAAAAATTATTCTCCTTTAATAAAACTTTAGGAATTCAATTTTCAATAAAAAACAATCATTTTATTAAAGAACAAATGGTGTCATCTACCAAATTTGAATTTATTTTCATAATCTCTATATAGAATAGGGTTGTAATTTCTATGGCCGGTAGAAACCTAGGGTTATTTGGTGTGAGGTATAAGTTATAATAGACCCGGAATAAAATGAAGGATTATTTTATCCTGTATTTGGTTGAAGGTATTGGTTAGTCCCAAGATTATTTATCCACCATTTATACCATAGTGATAGAATAAGTATCCCATATATATGGTTGGATAACTAATTTCGCAATAGCTAATCGTGAAATTAATTATCGCGAGATAACTTGTTCCCAACCAAACGATCCCTTAGAGGTTAAAAGGGAATGATTGGAGAAGTAATTACGGTGTATATGGTGGATGTGACGGCAATATAGAGAATGTGAAGAACATAAGAGATTTTCGTAAAAATAACAAATCTTTTCACGCTTTTAAAAAAGGAAAAAGTACATGCATGCCCCATAAGAGCAAACTATTTATAACTAAATATCCTCTTACAAAAAATACCCCCTAACTAATTACTGAAAATGCTCCATTTCCTTGTACTTTTTGTAGTTATTTAGCTTCCTTTTTATTCTTTTTATTTTTTATTTCTCTACTTCTTTTTCTTTTCTCTTTTTTTTTGCTCGTTTTGTTTCTTTATTTTTTTGTTTCTTTGTTCATTTAAATTTTTTCCCAATTTATGTTATTTTTTATTTTTTTACACCATAATCTGATTCATCCTCATTTTCTACTCTCTTTTGTTCTCCTTTTTGGTTATTATTTTTTTCTCTATTTCTTCTAAAAAAATTCCTTTTTCACTCCTCTTCTTGTTTCTTCTTATTTTTTTCTTCCTTTATTGTTCATTTATTTTATTCACAAATCATGTTATTTTTTATTTTTTTTCTTTCATCATAATTAATTTTGGCTCCTTCTTTTTGTATTTTTTTGTTCTCTTTGTTTTTCAATTTATTTTATTTCTTATTCCTTTTCTAATTTTTTATTTTTTCTTCCATAATCTATTTTTATTCATGATTTTTTTTGTTCTTTTTTAATTTTTTTTCTATATAACAACAAAAAATAAATGATATCGTAACATTCATTCATATATTTTATTTTTTCTACTTCTTTTTTTCTCACTTATTTCTTTATTCTTTAATTTTTTTTTCTTCTTTTTAGTTTATTTATCTATTTTTCTCAAATCATATATTTTTTTATCATATCTAATTTCATACTCAATTTTAGCTCCTTTATGTTTAGTTTTTATTTGATTTTATCTATTTTATTTTTTTTAATTTTATTTAATTCTTTTTTCTTTTATTTTTTTTCACAATCTAATTTCATTCACACTAATTGAGATATGCTCAGTCTTTCAATCTGACACTTTTCAGCTCCATGATACTATCACAGTATATCGATATACTGTGATGGTATCATGAAAAACTATTTCAGTCCTTCAATGAGACACTCCTTAGTATACCACCATTGTATATTTATATACTGGAATAGTATCATCCATCAATGAGATAATCCTTAGTCATCTATGATACCATCACAATATATCTATATATTGACATGGTATCATGAATAACTGTTTTGGCCCATTAATGAGACACTACTCAGTATACTATCACAGTATATCTAGATATTGACATGGTATAGTGAATGACTAATTCAATTCTTCAGAAAGACACTTTTCAATCCTTTATGATACCATCACAATATACTCATATACTATCATGGTATCATTGAGATTTGCTTCAGGCCTCAATGATATCATCACAATATATTTATATATTATTGTGGTATCATTGATGTCTGCTTCAGTCCTTAGTGAGACCTCTATGATACTATCATAGTATATCTATATACTGACATGGTATCATGGAGGATTGTTTCAGTACTTTAATGAAACACTCCTTAGTATACCACCACTGTATAACTATATACTGGAATGGTAGCATCCATCAATAAGACAGTCATCGGTCCTTTATGATACCATCACAATATATCTATATATTGATTTGGTGTCATGGATAACTGTTTTAGTTCTTCAATGAGACACTACTTAGTATACTATCACATTACATCTATATACTGGTATGGTATCGTGGAGGACTACTTCACACTTCTCAATCCTTCATAATTCCAACACAATATATTTATATACTGTCATGGTATCATTGAAGTTTGGTTCAGGCCTCAATGATACCATCACAGTATATCTATATATTATCGTGGTATCATTGATGTCTGTTTCAGTCCTTAGTGAAACCTCTATGATACGATCATAGTATGTCTATATACTGACATGGTATCATGGAGGACTATTTGAGTCATTCAATAAAACACTCCTTAGTATACCACCACAATATAACTATATACTAGAACGGTATCATTCATTAATGAGATAGTCCTCGGCCCTCTATGATACCATTACAACATATCTATATATTGATTTGGTGTCATGGATAACTATTTTAGTTCTTTAAGAGACACTACGCAGTATACTATCACATCACATCTATATACTGGTATGGTATCGTGGAGGAGTACTTCACACTTCTCAATCCTTCATAATTCCAACACAATATATTTATATACTATCATGGTATCATTGAGGTTTGCTTAAGGCCTCAATGATACCATCACAGTATATATATATATATATATATTATCGTGGTATCATTGATGTCTGCTTCAGTCCTTAGTGAGACCTCTATAATACCATCATAATATATCTATATACTAACATGGTATCATGGAGGACTATTTCAGTTCTTCAATAAAACACTCCTTAGTATACCACCACAGTATAACTATATACTGGAACGGTATCATCCATTAATGAGCAATCCTCGGTCATCTATGATACCATCACAAAATATCTATATATTGACTTGGTATCATGGATAACTATTTTAGTTCTTCAATGAAACACTACTCAATATACTATCACATTATATATGTATACTAGCATGGTATCGTGGAGGACTACTTCACACTTCTCAATCCTTGATGATACCATCACAATATATTCATATACTATCATAATATTATTGAGGTTTGCTTCAGGCATCAATGATACCATCACAGTATAACTATATATTATCGTGGTATCATTGATGTTTGTTTCAGTATTTTAGTATTTTTCTTATTTATTTCTTATTGAAGTCTACTTATTTAATTATTTTATTTTTATTAATCTAAAAATTAGTTAGTATTTTTATTTATGTATGTTATTTTAAAAAGACAAAAATATAAAAAGAGATAAAAAATTAAAGAGAAGATCAACTAACAAAAAAAAGCGAAAAAAGAATTAAGAAAAAAATTGAACAAAAAAAAACAAAACAAAATAAAAAGGAAGGAAACAAATAATAAAAATATACCAAATAATATCTTTAATAAAGGATAAAATGACAAAAAAGATAAACATAATAAATAAAAAAATAACAAAAGTAAAAAAATAATAATAAGAAAAGAATAAAAATAATTAATGATAGGACAAAAATAAAAATTAAAGTACATGAATAAATGAGAAAATGATAAGAATAATAAATGAAAGGATAAAAATAATTAAACAAGGAACAAAAGTAATAAAGAAAAGAACTAATCAATAAATAGAAAGAAGCAATGATCCACTGCAAAGTAGTAAAGTATTGCAATTAATGTTTGTCAAGAAAAAGACAAGAGAAAAAGAAAAGAAGAAGAAGAATTTAATGTTGCAATTAATGCTTGTTAGTGAAAAATAGTCATTGATTGATGTTGACAAAGTATTGGGTGTACTTGAGGTTTGTTTTGTCCGTATGAATATTTAGTGGAATTAGTTTTAAAAGAGGCATGGTCAGATAATTACTTTTATTTTGGGTCATTATGTGTACTTTTCCCTTTAAAATATATGTATGACACATATTGTTTCATGTCAATAATAGTGTCTAACAGGTACATTTTCAACTGACATAAGATGTTCAATAAGCCAACCTATAAAATGTCTAAATAAATAAATAAATTACTCTTTGATAAGTTTAGATAATTGCATGTATATGTTTCTTGAAATGACGATACATATATAAAACATATGATGACTCATGTATTGAATTATTTTACCTTAACATATTTTTGCACATAGAAAAAAAGAATAAATGGATATATGCTAAAAAACTATCAAAGATTGATGTAAGATGGTGAAGATCGATAAAATTATTTTCATCGGGTGTTTACATTCAATCAATTGCAAGACATGTATTTTTTATAGATAAGTTCATCACTTAACCATTAGAATGGTAAAAATCAGTAAAAACTCATTACAATCGAGTTTTTACATCAAATCAATGAATACAAAATATGTATCTTCCATACACAATTAACGATTTTATAACTTATCATGATTAATTAATATGTATGTTTACCTTATTATTTTGTTAACCACGGTTAAAATAATTTATCCAATCTAAACACTCAATGGGAATAAGTATTTAGCGGATTAATAGTCTATTTGGCCAAGCTTCTAAAATCAGCTTATTTTGAAAAGTGTTTTTATTAAAAGTGCTTTTGAAAACAGTACTTTTGATTAAAAACATTTTGTGTTTGGCCAATAAATTTAAAAAGCATTTTGAACACCAGTTAGTGTTTGGCCAAACTCGTTAAAAGTGTTTCTAAGTGTATTTTTCTTAAAAGTGCTTTTCGAAAGAAGCTACTTTTTTTAACTTCTGAAAAATAGCTTCTGCTACTCCCCCGAAGCACTTATTTTCTCCCAAAAGCTTGGCCAAACACCTTAATTTTTTATTTTATATCTTCATCTATAGCCTTTTCACTGCCTCGTTATTCATTGTCACTGCAAGAGTGCAAGTAATGTGAGAATGGTCTCAGTGCTGAAAATAATATTGTAGCTTCTTTCTTTCTCCAGTTCTCTTTCAAATAGTGCACACATTCAACTTTCACATCATGAGATAAAGCAGAGCATCCAAAGCAAATATCAGGTTCTTCAAATTAAGGATTCAAATGCAACATTAAGAAAACAAAAGCTAAACCCTTGTGAAAACAAGGTACCTTTGACATCATTGATAACATCACGATTTATTCAATTGTTCCAATAGTCAAGCACGGACAATGTTCAGAAACCAGATAATACGCATCAGAAACAATCTAGATCGCCAGGTACTACCTGTTAAAAGAGCTTCTTCGCTGACCTCTCCTGGCTATCCTGCAATAACACCAAAACTTCAACTTCAATGTGCTTACTCATTGTGTTGTCAATCACAATTTAATACAACTACTATGCCTAAATCACAACCTCGTTAGGTCTTCCATATGAATCTTCACTACCATTACACCCCATATGGACCTGATTCTTTCTAATATTCAGTAATTTGAGGCTCTCTAACACTAGAGGTTCTCTACATTTTCTACTGACACACACATCCAAAAAAAATCAAAAACTACTAACAAACACTGGACCCTAGAGCAGGAGTAAGAACATGACTAAACCTTGGTCCCAGTTAGTTGATACCATCTACATGGATCTAGGAACTAAAAAATCCAAATGGCCATAACTTTTGTGCTCGTCTATTCCTCGCACTTCATAGAACCATGAAGTTTCATAGGAAAAACAATAGGATCTTGTAGTAGACATTAGGCACATATACCAAGAATCTTCTCTCCCCTACTTTCTAGGACGGTAGAAGCCTTTTTTTCCAGCTACGACCACCGGAAATTAACCCTTCTTTCTTAGCCAATCAATAATCACCAACTGTGTTAGTGCTTCAAACTTTTCCGACTTCCATTCGATCAGTACCATGGCGGATAACAGAATTTATTTCAACGTGGGATTCAAATCATTCGACATCACCAGATGGTACTCTGGAAACACCTCCTGGTTTGACTGGGTAGAAAGAAGCAGGAATAGGATGAGAAGGATAAACTTGAGCAGAAAGGTAATGGAGTGGATCTGTCACACTCTCAAGGAAGCTTCCAATGATGACAAGAACCTGGTCAGAAGATGGAGGACTAGAAACCAAATGTCGGACTTTTATGGTACTAGAAAGTACAATGTACACGGAAGCTTTTTGTCCCTCAAAGGTGATTCTAGAGAAGCTATTATAGTCCCTGAGCTAGCCTAAAATGCAGGTTGGAGAGAGATAGCTTTCAAAATTCAAGGCTTCATTAATAAATCTACTCAACAGGAGAATAAACAGCCTCCAAAGCTGACGATTCCGTACGCCAAGGTTGTCGGAAGAAGTAAATGGCAAACTCGGGAAGGCCAGGTTGACGAGAAGGGGCCACTAGGGGGGGGGGGGGGGGGTATCACTGGGTTCTTTGAGAAATCTGATATCCCCACTCTATCAGATGTTAGAAGATGGGCTACCCCAATCTGGAAGAAAGCCTGTGGTGTTAACGTTTACAAAATGGCAGGGCACCGCTTCCTGTTCGAATTCCCAAATAAACACATGGCGGAACAGATTTTACAAGAGAATGGGTCTGGAAAACCACCAAGGTCCAACTAGAGTGGATGTACACCCAGATTGAGTTCACCCTTTCCCCTTATATCTGCAGGAAACAAAATTACCAAGAAACATTCAAGAGGTAGTTAAACAATTTTTTTTTTTTTTGGGGGGGCGGGGGGTGATCATGTTATGAGATGGAAGAGTTTGGGAGGGTGAGGTACTTCAAACAGGGGTTCACACTCTTAGTGCAGATTTGAAGCTTTGCTTCAAAATTTCAATTGCCACATTTCAGGGGTATATGCACCAAATTGCAAGGTGGAAAGGAGAGAGGTACGGGATAAATTAGGAACTGTAAGAGGGTTAATGGAGGGACATTGGACAGTCTGTGGGGAATTCGATGTGTGCAGGTTCCCTTCAAAGAAAAGGAATTGCCAGAGAAGATCCACTGCCATGGTAGAGTTCTCAGATACACTGCAGGACTTAAAGTTGATTGATTTGCCACTAGAAGAAGGAACTTTTACTTGGTTCAAAGGAGACACATACACAACAGCTTCCAGGATAGACGGAATCTTGTTCACCTCTGACTGGAGTGAACAATTCAACAAGGTGAAGCAGAATGCTCTAGCCCTACATTGTGGTCCTTGGGATCAAAACAAGTCATATTTTAAGTTCGAACATTGGTGGTTAACTATAGAGGGCTTCACAGATAGAGTCAGCTCATGGCGGAATTCCTTTACATTCCATGGGAGACCAGACTAGATACTAGCCTGCAAGCTAAGAGCTTTGAATGATAAGCTCAAGGAATGAGGAGAAAGGAAATTTGCAGATCCACAGGACCAACTTGCTAAACAAAATGGCAAGTCTGGAATCCTTAATGGATAGGAGAGCTATGAAAGTAGCAACTTTTATGGAATATGAAGAACTGATCAAAAATGAGGAAGTAGCTTGGAGATAAAGATCTAGAATTTTGTGGCTGAAAGAGAGTGACAACAACACCAAGTTTTTCCATAATGCAGCAAATTCTCACAAGAGAAGTAATTGTACTGACTATCTAGAAGTCCAAAGGGAAACAGTGAAGGAACCCGGCAGAGTTAAAGAGGAAATTATTCAGTTCTAGAAGAAATTATATACAGAGACAGTAAGGTGCAGACCAACAGGGAACATGACAAATCGTCCTACTATTTCAGAAGCAGAAAGGGCACAATTACAAGCTAATTTTGAAGAATAGGAAGTACACAGTTGTTTGAAAATGTGTGCTGCAGACAAGGCCCATGGACCTGATGGGTACACCATCGGATTCTTCATCAAAAACTGGGAAGTGGTAAAGGGTAATATCATGGAAGCCTTCCAAATTTCTATGAACAATAAATGTTTGAAAGGAGTTTCAATGCCACATACATTGCCCTGATTCGAAAGAAGAAAGGGGCCAAGGAGCTAAAAGTCAAGGGGGTAATGGACAAGCTGGTAGACTCTCAACAAATGGCTTTTATTAAAGGGAGACAAATCATGGATGCAATGTTGATAGCAATGAGGCAGGGGATTCTAGAATGACTCAAAAGAAGCCTAGAATCCTATGTAAATTGGACATTGGAAAAGCTTATGACCATGTTAATTGGGGTTTTCTTCTAAACACTCTTAGAAGGATGGGTTTGGTGAGAAATGGATTAGATGGATCAACTTTTGTGGAAATTTCCACAGTGAAGTTTTATGTTCTTATCAATGGTGCACCTAAAGGTTTCTTTGCAGCTCAAAGGGGAATCAGACAAGGGGATCCCCTATCTTCTTTCTTATTCATACTTCTCATGGGGGGGTTTAATAATATGACAAAGACAGCAAAGATCAGTGGATGGATTTCTGGCTTTGTAGCCACCAACAGTGCAAAAAATCTAGAGGTGACACACCTCCCGTATGCTAACGACACTTCGATTTTTTGTGATGCAGATGAGAGGCAACTAAAATACCTAAGAGCAATCCTGGTGCTTTTAGAAGGAATTTCAGGACTGCATATCAATTGGGGCAAGAGTCACATATATCCCATCAACACAGTCCCAAATATAGAATATTTGGCATCAATTCTGGGAGGTGAAGTGGATGCCCTGCCTTCTATATACTTAGGGATGCCTCTGGAGGCTAAATCAAAGTCAAGGAATCTGGGAGAATGTCTTGGAGAAATGTGAAAGGAAGTTGTCTAGATGGAAAGCTCAGTATCTGTCAATGGGAGGCAGACTTACTTTGATCAATGTTGTTCTTGATGCCCTCCCAACATACATGATGACTCTGTTTCCCATCCCAGCGAGCGTTGTGCAGAGGTTGGATAAATTAGAAGGTCCCTTTTTCTGGCAAAGTAACAAGATCAGAAAAGGGTACCACCTACTGAAGTGGAAAGTACTCATAACTTGTAATAAAACAAGGGGGTCTGGGTATTAAAAACTTGAAGAATTAGAGTGAAGCATTGAAGCTGAAGTGGTTGTAGAGATATGCTCGAGAATCACATTCCTTATGGCAAAATGTGATCAGATTGAAGTATGAGGAAATGGATGGATGGGTTACCAAGGAAGCAACCAACCCATATAGAGCAACTGCAGGGAGATCAATTAGAAACTAGTGGCCTATCTTGCAAAGTCACAGTGCCATCAAAGTTTATGATGGTAGTAAAGCTGTCTTTCCAAAGACAGGTGGTTAGGCAATAGAAGTCTTACAGAGTTGTTCCCAAATTTGTTTGATATAGCTCTACACCAAGACAGAACTGTGTCTGAAATGTGGTTTCCACAAGGTTGGGATTTAAGTCTTAGAAAAACATTGAATGATTCAGAAGTTCCTAGAATGGTTGAACTCTTTAAAGCATTGGATTCATTCAAGGACTTAAAGAGGGGAGGGACAGACTCTGGTGGAATAAACATAACAATGGGACTTATAAAGTCAGTTCTGGGTACAAGCTCCTAAACAGGTCAATCCAGCAGTCTAGCAGGTGTCCATAGAAACAAATCCAGAACACCTTTGAAGGTGGCTTGCTTCTCATGGTTGTTAACCAAGGAGGTTGTGCTTACACATGAGAACCTGAGAAAAGGAATATAATTCTAGCTACACATTGTTGTATGTGTGGAGAGGCAGCTGAGACAGTGGGAGACCTTTTCTTGCACTGCAGAATCACTGATCAACTATGGAAGATTTTCATCAATCTCGAGGAATACAGTGGGCAATGCCTAGCAAGATTGTTGACACTCTATCTAGTTGAGAGGAGGCAGGGAGGGAAGCAAAGAATTGGGACTATTGGAGAACCATCCCAGCATGCATTTGGTGGACTTCCTGGAAGGAGAGAAATGCTAGAAGTTTTGAAGGCAGAAGCAGAACATTACACAAGATCAAAACAAACTACATTTTGTTTTTGTGTTTTTGGTGTACAAAGAGTTGCCCTGTAGAGGCAGAAGATATCCTAGATGTTTTAGAATCATGCTAGGTTGACGAGTTTTTCCTTTTTTCTTTTTACCAAAATACTTCTTTTGTAAAGGGGTTTTGGTAGTGCTGGTTTATAATACAAATGTTACCTTCTCAAACAAAAAGTGTATGGATCTTTTGCTTCCTTTGAGGTACATTTTTTGCTATATTTGCATGAATTCCTACAATTCCAAGTCTTTTGAGGATAACTTATTTCCTTTTGATTTTTAGGTCTACTTCAGTGTGAACTTTTAATAACACATGTTATCATGGTTCTACTAATGTTTCAGGTAAATTCTACTAATGATTAAACAATAAACTAAAGGAGCATTTTGACTGTCGTACAACAATTAGCACTTAGTACTTGCCTTATACCAATTTAATAGGCAGGAAGGAAGCAGAGAACAAGCATTTCTAGGCTTCGATGGGTAAGAGTCCAACTGAGCTAAGTTGCTCAGACTCGGGGGCAGGTGTCCAATACGGGTGCATATCTAGATGTCAGATCCTTCATGATCTAAAGTTTAAGATTCGGGTGTACGGATACAGGTGCGTAGATTCGGCTAAAAATAATTCCAATATCTAAAAATTAGAGTTATGTCTAAATTATGAGACATTATGTGGAAAACTTACAAGGTATTATGAGAAAAAAATATTGATTAAGAGGAGAACAGATGGTTAAACATGGAAAAGGACTGACATAGATTATTATTTTTTTATAATTGTGGTGTCCGGGCCCGCTTTCGCGCACCTCGACTAAATCCATGGGATACTTGTCACCTCCCACCCGCAACAGGTACCAGGTAACTCTGTCCACCAAGGCTAGAACAGATGGAAAGAATCACCTAGTGTTTTTTGTCTCCACTGGGATTTGAACCTGAGACCTCAGGCCTCAAGGCTCTTTAACCCACTTCATTGACCACTAGGCCACACCCTTGGATGCACTGACATAGAAATTTTTATATACAAGGTACTTCATTTTCTTCAATTTCACCTTAGTTTTTGCTTTTTTTTTTTTTGATGACCGTGGTGTCCGAGCCAGCTTTCGAACACCTCGATTAATTCCACGAGATACCTGTCACCTCCCACCAGCAACAGGTACCAGGTAACTCTATCTACCAAGGGTAAACAAGATGGGAAGAATCACCTAGTGTTTTTTTTGTCTTCGCTGGGATTTGAACTTGAGACCTCATGCAAATGGTTCTTAACGCACTTCATTAACTACTAGGCCAGCTTTTGTTTTGATTATAGAAATCATTGTATCTTCCCGGAATTTCTCCGTTGATTTTGGTCAAAGTACCCAAAATCAGTTGACCAAATATGGTACGAGATCCCACACCCATGTCGTGTCGACACGGGTGCGGCACCAAAAGTGAAGAGTCTGAGCAACTTAGACACTGACACACTTTTTGTTGATGGCTTGATAATTGGTTGAAGTGAAGACATTTTTGTTGATTTTGTGTCGATAGTTGGTTGAAGTGAAGATATGTTGTTGGTTTCTTGCTGGTAGCCAGTTGAAGTGAAGATCTTAGAAATTAACTTCAATATTTCTTTTGTTGCTTTTATTCATATTTTTGAACCAACTCATGTACTGTAATTTTGTAAAGTCGTGACTTGTGAAGAGAAACATCAATGTGCACCAGCTATTGTCCATCATTTTAAGTTCAATATATACTTCTCAATATGCACCAGCTACTATTTTCGATATGCATCAGCTTTAAAAACTTGTTACATTGTGAAAATGAATTCACCCGTGTCCATATTCTAGTCGACGGTAGGTCAAAATATAAATAGATAAATCTATTCATAAACTTCCAGAATACATTAGAATCTTTAATGTGGGAATGATGAAAAATATCGAATAGCCACTTAAATTTAGAGCTCACCAAAAAGGTCAATTGGAGTGGGATTCGTTGAGGAGGTCATCATAAGGATCGCGACGGCCGGGGGCTTGGCTGATCTGGGGGTCCCAGAAATTCTGCGCATTGTGGCGATCAAAAGTCCAGAAACCATAAGGACGGAGAGGATAACTCCACATCTCCAAAGTCTTGTTGCACCTCGCCTTTGTTGCGTACACATGTTCACGAAACTTACGATCTCTCTCATTTGGGTCCTCCATTAATCTCAATATCAAGTTCTCAGCAAATTCCATTATGAATCCCATTCTTTTTCCCTGCCAAAATCTGAATCGAAAACCCTAGGTAATCCAATCTGAGTTTGATGGAAATCTAATATATATACACAAGTAACTTTGTAGAGAATTATTACCTTTGCTGGCCGCTGATAGAGAGGATTCACGAATCTGATTTGAAAGCCAATTCTTAACTCTCACAATTCACAAGGTTTGCTGCAGCAGTTAAACGGAGCTAATGACATCGGGTTAATGGGCTAGGGATGGGGCCGGGGGCAGTTGCTGTGCGGGTTGAGTAATTACCCGTAAAGATTTCAATCCGCTCTGCCGCGTTCACGTTGGGGGTGCATTATACGAATTAAATTAAAAAATCAAATCAAATCAATTTGGATTGATTTTTTTGATTTGATTTCGAATAAAAAATTACTTTTTTTTTTGAATTTTTGGTTTAATTTTAGATTTTGAAAAATCAAAATAACCGAATTATATATATATATCCTAATAAAACTAAAAAGACAATTATAATTTAATTTATATTTTATGTTTGGACATCTATTGATATACTTTTAAGTATTGTGTCTTAACATGTTATTCGTGATGTATATAAGAAAGTATATTTAATTGATTCAATATTATTACTTCTCCTTGTATATAACTTTTATTTTTTTCAACATGCAAATATAACTTTGATTATGTTATTAATTATTAACATAACCGAATAGTCGAACCGAAAAAAACAAATCGAAAAGAGAAAAGTCGAACCAAACCAAACTTATTTTGGCTCAGATTGGATTGCACTTTTATAAAATCAAAAATTAAAAAATTAAAAAATCAAAATCGAATAATACAAAATCAAACCGAAAAATTGAATGCACACCTCTAGTCCACGTAAAATTTCTAATTTCAATCCGTCCCCTACAAATCCGCATAAACCCGCTTCGCCCGCCCCGTATAACAAAAATATTCTTTTTTTTCTCCATAAATTTGTTCATTTTAGTATGTTTTACTTTACTGCTATCACAAAATTTGATTTTATGAAAATTTCAGTGCCTCTCGGACAGTAAAACTGTTAGCTTTTTAACCACAATTTAAATACACTAATTTAATGTACATGTGTTGCGTGTGTATATTACGTCAATATTATTAAATTAAATATTATAAATGTTTGAAAATCTTAAATATTGTTGTAAGCCTACACAATTTTTTCGATTTTTCATCCAGTGTCCGGAACCCACATTGAAACTCGACTAATCCAAATTCGCATCGAGTAGAGCCTGATGATGCACAGTTACTACAGTACTATGCTTTGTTTTGATCATTTGGCAAACCTGTCGAGGGACCAGACACGCACCAGGCTAATCTCAAGGGAACATGGGAATCAAGATCTCAGGGGGAACAAGTGAACAAGTTGTATAATTGAAATGTTCATTCAAGAAGAACTATCTCTCAGAGGATCTTCTTTTAAAGGGACCAGGTATGCACATCATGCCGATCCATATGAGTCAACTCTCACAGCTGTTCGACAGTTGTAAAGACACTGCCAATCATGACAGAGCTGCAGGAAAGCCGCTAAGGTTTCTTATTTGGTAGAAATCAAATGAGGGACCAGGTACATGCACCAAGCTAATCCATCTATCCCATTCAACTCTCACAGTTGTAAGGATATGAGAGCAAGTAATGATTCAAAGGGAATTGATGAAACTGTTGTGGTTCTGTTGTAATGATTGACAAACTTGATGAGGGACCAGGTTCACATCAGGTCCCTGAAACTACTGTGGACTAAGTTCACATCAGGTCCCTGAAATTACTGTGGGTTTGTTCTGATGATTGACAAACCTGATGAAGGACCAGGTACACATCCGGTCCCTCTCTCTTACACAATCAACTCTTACAGTTGTAAAGTTGTTGCCACTGCTGCCATTGTGCCAGAAATACAGCACTGCAAGCAGTACTGCAGAAAAGTTGTTGCGGTCCCTCTCGTTGTCCAATGGTCAAAGTTTTCATCTCTCTCATCCTCTATATACATTCAACACACCAAGAGATGAAAACTAAGTTTTTTGCACAATCAAAATTGTCTCTCTTCATCTGCAAAAAGCCACAAAGTTCCAACAAGATAAAGCTTCAACAACCAAGGGACCAGATTGCTACAACGGATGATGTTTTTAGGTCTAGGTTGTTGAGTCTTTATCTTTTGTTTTAATATTGTAAACCTACTTCTCTTATGAGAAGCTTGTGTAGGTATTTTATTTTCCCTCTCATCTTGCATATTTGAGTGGTGGGCTAGAGTTAGCCATTGTAGTGTTGTGGACTAGAGTTAGCCGTGGTGTATCAACCAGAGTTAGTTGGTCAAGTGAGTCAGCTAGAGTTAGTTGACGATTGTAGGCTACAATAGAGTTATTATAGTGTGGCTCGAGTTATTCTATTACAAGGGGATGGGGTTAAAAGGTTAACCTTAGGATTACTGGAGTCTGTAATCCAATATCGCTCTTGTTTTAGTGGATTGTGTTGGTGAAAATCCTACGAGGTAGGTCGTGGTTTTACTTCCTTGAGCAAGGAGGTTTCCACGTAAACATCGTGTGTTCTTTACCTTCTCTATTATTGTATTTTACCTTCTGTTTGTAGTACGACTTTCAGTCAAGGACCTTGTCCCTTGACTGGTGATGGACGCATACAAACCAACAAGTGGTATCAGAGCGGGTTCTTTTTAAAAGGTTAACAGCTAGAAAGGATCCTTTCTAATGGCTGCTCCACTAAATCTAATACAAGGACAATCTACAACTAGAAGATTGCAGAGAATGGTAAGAAGGAATGGAGGTTTTCCTAGAAAGGGGAACACGAGCAAGTGTATAAATGGAAATGACTGATGCCATAAGTGTGGAAAGCCTGGTCATTTCATCAAAAATTGTCCTCTCCATAAGCTTGACTATAAGGAGTACATCAAGAACAATCCAGAGAAAGAAAAGAAGAAGGACCGGGTCCCTGATAAGTTCAAAAGAAGAGCAGTTGCAGATAATATAGACAAGCAAGCTTTAGCTGCATGGGGACACACGTCTAGTGAATCGAATGTTGAAAAAACTCCAGAAGTTGCTTTCATGATGGATGTTGAAGGTGAGTGTTCCAGCTTTGACTCGTTGTTTGCTCTCACGGCAAAATCAGATGATGAAGAGGTAAGCCTTCATGATGTCAAAAGAAATCTTAAAAACTATTCTCAAAAGGAGTTGAGGTCTTTGATCAATGTCCTAATTGATGCATATCATGATGTTCTTATCGAAAAGGAATCCTTAATTGATGAACTTGGTGAGTCTGAAGTAGGAAGAGTCTCACTTTCCAATCAAATTTTTGAATTGGAGAAAGAAGTAAAAAAGATATCCTTTGAAAATGGTGTTCTTAATGATAAGATTAAGACCCATTCTGAATCTGTTTCTAAAGAAAAGGAAAAAGGGAGTGATATTCAGTTTGATCTTGAAGACAAACTTAGTAAGATCAAACTAGATCTCACTGCCTCTCTTGAACGAAATAGGGAACTACATGAGGACCTGAACAGGACTAAGGCTGAACTTGAGAAATCTCTTCATTGGACTATGCCCTCAAAAGCTTTAGCCCATGTTAGTGGAATGAAATCTAGTTTTGGAGAAGTCGTTGGTTATCAAAAGACTAAGGCACCGTACAATCCTCACAGCAAATATGTCACCAATTCTGATAATAGGTTATGTACTCACTGTGGTCATAATAGTCATTATAAAGACACATGTCAAGCTATGATTCTTGTTGTTAAGAAAAATCAGAAGTTTGTTGAAATGAACTCCAACACAGGGGGACATGGTCCCAAAAGAAATTTTTTTGGCTTACCGGCGTGGACAAGGAGAAGTCTCATTCATCATTTCTATCATTCTAGGGGACCCATGTTGATCTGGGTTCCTAAATCTAATCAATGACTAGGCGTGCATGGTGGAGTGAGAGGAGGCAGTCAAAAATGGTTTATGGATAGTGACTGCTCAAAGCATATGATAGGAAGGATAGAAGATATCCTCTCACTCAAGGCTTTTCAAAAGGAAACCATTTATTTTTGTAATGAAAAGAAGGGATACACTCTTGGTGTGAGAAAAATTGGAAAGGTTCTTGCTCATGCCATTGAGAATGTCTGCTATGAGAAATCATTTAGGTGGCAAAGAGGTTCAAGAACAGATATGTGGTTGATATCTCATATGAAAGGCAGGTCTAATAAGACAAGTTAAGCAAGTCAACAACACTAAAATCTCTGTTGGATCTGAGGGGACCTGGTACCCCGATGATACCGCATGAAGCTGAACAACAAGTAAATATTCCTGAAACCGATGTACTGAGTGTTGAATAGGGGTCAACTATGCAAGAAGAGGTTCATCAGCTAAGAGAAACAAGGCTTGGATCATGGTACCCAAGCCCATCATCAGAACCATCATAGGGACCAGGTCGGCATTCAGAAACAAGAAGGATGAGTTTGACAAAGCTGCCAGAAATAAATCAAGGCGGGTTATTCAGGGTTACCTCAACAAGAAGAGAAATGTAAAAATTGCATTTCCTAATGGTTACATGAAGAAAGTGGTGTGTGTAAGGCAACCGTTGGATGTTGAAGATCTCAATCATCCAAGATATGTGTTCAATCTTGACATGATCCAATGAATAAAATAATGTATCAAGACATCTTTGGATCTTTGCTCTTCTTGATGGCTAGCAGGTTTCAAAAAGAAGGTTGAGGTATCTAAGGAAAACTCCTGATCTGATTCTCCTCTATCCATCAAGAGATAATTCTAATCTGGTTGAATATGTTAATACTGACTGTGTTGGGTATTTGATGGATAGAAAGAGCACGTGAGAAATGACTCATTTTCTTAGATTCTCTTGAATCTCATGAAGGACCAGGTAGGAGGACCAGGTAGCTTCCAGTTTCACAGAGGTACTGAGTAGGGGACGCCTTGAGGAAAATATACTGAAGTTTGGGCTAATAAATGAGAATTGATCCTCTCATCATTAGAATCTCTCTTTTCTTGGCTATGATTAGACGACAGGTATCTGAGTAATGTGATTAATGAATATATCTAACTCAGCTCTATACCATTGTAGGTATGCACGCATGACAAAAAGAAAGAGTCGAGGATGGAGACCATCTGGGCAGTTTCAAAGAAGTGTTCAGAAACTCAGAAGAGGGACCTGGTTCCTCTTCAAGGTTAGTATCACTGACTGTACTCATAAAACTTTTGAAATTTGTCTGAGACTGCCATGTAGGTACTATCCTAAATTTCTCACATATTCCCAACGATGTCGTGTCGGGTGAATTTGAAGTGATATGTCAGTGTCACTCTACATGTAGCATCACTCTGTTAAAAGGACTTCATCCTAACCACTCCTCTCTAAAGGCCCTCACTTTCTTTTGAAAGGAAAGAGAACTCAAAGCTCACAAAAGCGTAAACCTCTATTTGTTTCTCCTTGTGTCTCTTTCCCTTAAACTTCTCTTGATTCTCAAAATAGATCATCTACCCTCACAGTGTCCTAACCAAACTCTTTAGCAAGTCATCACAGATAAGGAGTCTGGCATTTCTAGAAAAGCTTATCAAGAGGATGTCACTGATGTTCTGATATTGAGTCAAAATTAGGGGTGTGCAAAAATCGGTTTAACCGATAAACCAAACCGATAAAAATATTATTGGTTTATTGGTATTGGGTTATTGGGTTAACGGTTTTTAAACGGTTTTGTAAAAAAAATTATTGGGCTATCGGTTCGGTATCGGTTTTAAGGTTTTAGTTAATGGTTAAACTGATAACCCAATAAGATTATATTTAGATTATATTTTTATTCATAATTGTATAATAGTGACTTTAGATTTTAAATATATACCCTATTAATTTTTGCATTTTATAGTTGTTGTCTTAGTGTTGTTGTTTTCTTTCTAAAGTCATTGGTTTGATAGCATTTTACCTATCAGTGTTGCTTTTCTTTTTCAGAAATTGCTACTGTTGCTACTGTATTCAAGTTTTCTACTTAATAAGAAAGAAAATAAGTTTATTTTAGTAATAACGTATTTGAATTTGCTTATGCTTGTAATTTGTATAGATGTTTATTCATGAAAGTAGTCTATATATGAAGAAGAAAATCAGAGAAATCAAAAATATTATAGGAGCATCTTCTTATCGGTTAAACCGATAACCGAACCGTTAAGGACCAAAAATTGATTAACCGAAAACCGATAACGAATATCTTATTGGTTTGGTTATCGGTTTTGCATGTTTACAAACCGATAACCGATAAACCAAACCGATAATATACAAAACCGAACCGAACCGACCGATGCACACCCCTAGTCAAAATTATAATCTTGTTGCTGTTAGTGAAGATCGAAATGCAGATTTGGTTTCTTTGAGGGAACTGTCTCAAGAACCTGGTTCCTTGCCGAAGAATAGATCTAATAAAGTGGTGGAATCAAATGTAGTAGTGTTTGAATGCTTTAGGTGCACCAAGTAGCAGGGAGTCATTTGGTGAAGAAGAAGAGGAGGAAGACAACACTCTTCCCTTGATTACAAAATTCAAGAAAATCCTAGTGCCCATCGCAACTGATCCTCCACCATCCGAGAGGGATCGCAAGAAGGGACTTGATATAAGAGGCAGTAAAAGGAAGGCATTAGAACAATCTCTTGAGCAGAGTCGTGACAAAATTGTAAAAATGCGTTAATTTTTTTAAAAAAATGCTGGTTGCTGGTATTGAGAAGGAAGTAGTGCCAGAAGAATTGGTTGATCTTGAAGGAGAAAATAACTCACAAACTGTTGAAGAGGCCACATGGACTTAGGAGTTGAGGGACCGGGTACCCATACTAAATCATCTAAGACACAAGAACTCCCTCAATAATTTCTGATCTAATTGTGTGCAACAAAAGGTCCCCTGCTGAGTTGGAGAAGATAACAATCCTGATTGCTCAAAGAGATGATGAGATTGCACATGGTTACATCAGGACCCAATGAGGGACCTGGTATGATGAAAGAACTTTAGAAGGAAAATGCAGATTTAAAGATTGAAGTTGCCACCTTGAGAAACCATGTCGAGGATCTCACTCAGCAACTTTTCCGTGCTCATAATGTTGTTAATGATCATTTGGATATCCTGTTCAAAACTATAGTCAAGCCCTCTTAATCCGCTTCCTATCTATTCTCCTAGCCCCTTTTCTGTCATTTTTCGTTATCCATTCTCCTATGTGGCTTTATTCTTAAAAATTTCTCTGTTTTATGTATACTTTTTGTGATGCTTAACATGCAATGAGCAATGAATTACTGTCCTTGATACTTGTCCTGATATCTCTATTTTTGACTATTTTCATTATTCATGTAAGTGTTGCCCCAGTGGCCATGAGTTAATATGAGATCTTTTCACTTTTGCTTGGTTTACTGTCCTTGCTCTTTCTAATGATGCCAAAATGGGGAAGATCTTGGTGACAGGGGGAACAGGTACAGAGTCAGTAAAGATACAAAGATGCAATCTTTGATCTCAAAGAGGAATTAAGTTTGTCATCATCAAAAAGGGAAAGTAATTGATGCAATCTTAATTTTGATGATTGAAAAACTAACAGCAGACCTGGTCCTGATGAAGATCATGGTGACAGAGGAAACAGGTACACAGGTTATATGGTTTTGATGTTTGACACACTCATAAGAGGACCTGGTACCCGATATGGATGAATATATGGTCAACTGGTGTTTGGTAGCTCTGCAACAGGGAATTGATTTGGTTCATAAAATCATATGTGTGCAGATAAACTTTGGGCAAATCTAGTCCTCTAGGGAAACTTGATTTATGTGTTTGACATCATCAAAAAGGGGGAAATTGATAAAGCATAGACGTTGAAATACTATGCCTTATTTTGATAATTTGACAAACCTATTGAGGAACCAGATATGCTATCTAAAGAACCTGATCCATTTCTCAAAGTCAACTGTATGAGAACCTGGTCCTCAGGGGGAACCTGCTTCACGTGTTTGCCACCATCAAAAAGGGGGAAATTGTTGATGCATAGTTACTACGGTACTATGCTTTATTTTGATGATTTGGCAAACCTGTCGAGGGACCAGACACGCACCAGTCTAATCTCAGGGGGAACATGGGAATCAAGATCTCAGGGGAAACAAGTGAACAAGTTGTATAATTGAAATGATCATTCAGTGGGAATGTTCATTCAAGAGGAACTATCTCTCAGAGGATCTTCTTTCATAGGGACCAGGTACGCGCATCAGGCCGATCCATATGAGTCAACTCTCACAGCTGTTCCACAGTTGTAAAGACACTACCAATCATAACAGAGCTGCAAGAAAGCCACTAAGGTTTCTTATTTGATAGAAACCAAATGAGGGACCAGGTACATGCACCAGGCTGATCCATCTATCCGAGTCAACTCTCACAGTTGTAAAGATATGAGAGAAAGTAATGATTCAAAGGGAATTGATGAAACTGTTGTGGTTCTGTTCTAATGATTGACAAACCTGAAGAGGGACCAGGTTCACATCAGGTCCCTGAAACTACTGTGGACTAAGTTCACATCAAGTTCCTGAAACTACTGTGGTTTTGTTCTGATGATTGACAAACCTGATGAGGGACCAGGTACAGGGACCACGTACACATCAGGTCCCTCTCTCTTACACAGTTAACCCTTACAACTGTAAAGCTGCTGCTACTGCTGCCATTGTGCCAGAAATACAGCACTGCAGGCAGCACTGCAGAAAAGTTGTTGCGGTCCCTCTCTTTGTTCAATGGTCAAAGTTTTCATCTCTCTCATCCTCCATATACATCCAACACACCAAGAGATGAAAACTAAGTTTTTTGCACAATCAAAATTGTCTCTCTTCATCTGCAAAATGTCACAAAGTTCCAACAAGATAAAGCTTCAACAACCAAGGGACCAAATTGCTACAACGAAAGATGTTTTTAGGTCTAGGTTGTTGAGTCTTTATCTTTTGTTTTAATATTGTAAACCTACTTCTCTTATGAGAAGCTTGTGTAGGTATTTTATTTTCCCTCTCATCTTGCAGATTTGAGTGGTGGGCTAGAGTTAGCCATTGTAGTGTTGTGGACTAGAGTTAGCCGTGGTGTATCAACCAGAGTTAGTTGGTCAAGTGAGTCAGCTAGAGTTAGTTGACGATTGTAGGCTACAATAGAGTTATTATAGTGTGGCTCGAGTTATTCTATTACAAGGGGATGGGGCTAAGAGGTTAACCTTAGGATTACTGGAGTCTGTAATCCAATATCACTCTTGTTTTAGTGGATTGTGTTGGTGAAAATCCTACGAGGTAGGTCGTGGTTTTACTCCCTTGAGCAAGGAGGTTTCCACGTAAACATCGTGTGTTCTTTACCTTTTCTATTATTGTATTTTACCTTCTGTTTGTAGTACGACTTTCAGTCAAAGACCCGGTCCCTTGACTGGTAGTAGACGCATACAAGCCAACAGAGCCTATTAGAGATAGTGCTCCCTACCAAAGATTTCATGCCTAGCCTACACAATTTTAGGTAGATGGATCAATAATAAACACTCTAAACATACATTTAATTTTAACTTATAGAGTATATTTTTTGAAAATTATTATAGTTCTGTTGATTTCATTTTAAATCAAAATGATCAATTTTTTTTTAAACATGTAAATTTGAAAAATTATATTTCATTAAATACTTTTTTAAATATATTTTATCACAATTCTTTCAAAATATGTCAAATAATATGAATTAAAAAAATTGGCACTCTGAGTTTTTAAAAATATGAGAATGAAAAGGTTAGTTTTTCAACTTCTATAAGGATAATAGTCTATTATCCAAGTGTTGTGAATTAGAAGTTTTTTTTTTCAAAATTTTAAAATGGTTATTATAGAGATCTGAGCTGCTTGGTTAAGACGACAAGATTCAAAAGTCTTTTTTACTTTCTTAAATTTCGTATCAAATCAAAATCAGACATACAAAATAAAAACGAAGAGAGTGGCACATTATGCGATATCAACTTCTCATCTAAATACTTAGACCATTATTTAAAGTTTGATATATAAGTATAGAGAAAATAACCACATACCCCCTCAACCTATTACCGGATTCTCAACTACACACTTTAACTTTATAAGGGTTTTATTACCCTCCTAAACTAATTAAAATTGTAATTATTACCTCCCTAAATACTTATGTGGCAAAGTGAATGTAGTTCACTCTCTCAAAGAGAGTAAGCACCAAAAATAAATATTAACATTATATTTTTAATAATTCTTTTATTTTCCTCATTTGTTTTCTCTCTACTGCTAATCTCTTCATCTTCCTCATCTCAATTTGCATCTGCTAACTCCAGCTCCATCACCATCTCAATCTCCATCTCCATCACGCTATCTTCCTCTCAAATCTTGGATTCAAGATCTCTCCAACGCTTCCCTCAATTCATCATCTCCACCATGAATTCACCACTTACCATCTGATTCCTCCTTCTTCTTCAAAATTGTCGTCGTCACCGTCGACGATGACGTAAAACACACCATCGACTCCTTCTCATCTTCCATGAGATTTCTGTATATTCCAATTTTATGAATCTGCCCGAGCATAAAACACACAAAAAATTCTCTTTTCAACTTTCAACAAAAAAATATAAGAATTCGAAAAACTAAATTCGAATCCTAGGGTTTCAAATTTGAGTGATGCTTGCCCGTCGTCATCTTCTTCACCGTCGTGGTTCACCACGATCCTCTCCGATCACCGGAAAAAACACCCACACCGGGAAGTCAAAAAGCAAAACAAAAAAGAAGCTCTCTTTTTCCCTCAACATCTTGAGTTGAGTACAACTTCCAATTCGATGGAGTACAATTATAATACATGGGCTGGAATACCGCCAAACCCAACCTTATACCCTACCCCTTCATCAATGGCGGTGACGAACCCCTATTCTTCCGTTCTCCATCCTCAAAACCCTAGTTTATATACACTTAGCTATGGTTTAGGATACGAATTCCAAGGACAAAGTTTGGTGCTTGGTTATAGCAACACCAATGGTGCTAGTAGCTCTGTGGAAGCAATAGCGGTATATTATCAGGATTGAAAAAGATAAAAGGGAATGGAAAGGGTAGAAAAATAGATAGAAAAGAGAAATATAAAAGGAAAAAGTAGAATAAAGAAAAATAATTATTTTTTTTATATTAAAAAAGGTAATATTACGTGAAATTACTTGGCAGGGCGCATGTAAATTATTCTTTAACATAAATCTGGGTATGAGTTTTCAAGGAGCTAAATATTTCACTTTTAAATAGCTCAGAGGGTAATAGGGTCTTGTAAAATTAAAGTGCGTAGTTGGAAATCTGGTAATAGATTGAAGGTGTATTTGGCTATTTTCGATATAAGTATATAAGTAATAAGTAAGATCAAGACAAAAAATGAGATAAGACCATGACTATTTAGTGTGAAAAAAGAAAAGTGAAGA
Organism: Jaltomata sinuosa; assembly: GCA_003996215.1. Lineage (NCBI taxonomy): Eukaryota > Viridiplantae > Streptophyta > Magnoliopsida > Solanales > Solanaceae > Jaltomata > Jaltomata sinuosa. Next base: position 1,547,208 of record QJPP01007186.1, on the reverse strand, counting down.
CAAAAAACAATGAAATTAACCAGTGCAACTCTTTGTCGAAGAGAGTTATATTGAGATACCTAAAGACATGACTTTGGGGCATACCATTTTTCTTCTATTGAGGCCATTGTTTAACATTTTTTATACATCCACGTCGATGAGAGAAAATCTTAAAACTTTTACGATATATTTTTTTTAACATATATATTAGTTCTCCTTCATTTTAAAATTATATTTTCCTTTTATCATGTAGTGTTTAAAAATAATATGTTTATTTAGCTCTACACGTATTTTTTGTTCAAATTTAATTTTTTCTTATTTGAATCATGTGTTATTTTTGGTTTAAAGTCTCAAATATTAAAATTTTTAATATAATTTTCGTCGCTAAATGGCTTGTAGCTAAGTTTTTTTCTTTTCTTTGATAACTCATTACTTATCAAACACTAAATAGGATAATTGTGGACTTTTACAAGAATACATGATTAAAAGAATATTATTTTATTAAATTCAGTTGACGAAAGTATGAATAAATTTCATAATGCTAATGCAGTAGAACAAATAATAATATAAACAAAGGTACATATAAAATACAGAAAAGTTCTTTTATTTAATAAGATAATTATGGAACTGGATGCTAAACAATAAAAGAAACAACATATATATAGAAAATTAAGTTACCTCTCAAAAGACTGATATTTTATGCATACGTGATAAGACGATAATGATTAAAAAAATTAATCTATTACTACTAAAAAACAAATAAGACAAAATAACAAAAGATTTAATTCAAATGGCTGTTGAATTGGATCTTTTGCTTTCCTTAATAGGCATGAGAAACACAAATATAAGTAATAATTTATTTCAAAATAATTATTAATATTGATTTAGTTGAAAAATCTTTCAGTAGGCGTAAAATACACACATATTAAAGATGCAAACACTTTTTTTCTATCAATACAAACAATATAATGTGACATAGTGAGGACCATAAATACGAAAAAAGGATCAAATTTAAGATAGAAGTGATTATTGATATGATAATTTTTTAATAACAATATAAGAATAAGCTACAACTAAAAGCGTCCCCAGATAAGAAAATATATCATCAATTAAGAAAATATCATGAATTTCGTTATTAACCAGCCACGAGGGACATTTAAATGATATGATGTAGTATTGCACAAACAGCAAATGAATTATATGAGTCATTTTTTTTTATATAAAATTTAATATTTAGTAGGTGTTTGGATTGACTTTTATTTTTTGACTTATAAGCCAAAAGTAAAAGCTAGGATTTGTAGCTTTTGGCTTTCGACTTATTTTGCCTTTTTAACTTTCAAAAAAGTGCTTAAAAACACTTTTTTATTGTACCCAAACACATCAAATGTGCTTAAAAGCTATTTTGACTTAAAAACACTTAAAATAAGTCAATCCAAACGGGCTCTTAGTCATTTAAGAGTTTTCATCACTTTAACTAAAACTATCAAATTATGAAATAAATTATGCAAGCTTGTCCCACACGTGCATTGAATCTCATTTTTAACTTTATCGAGATTGATCAATTTATTTTGAGACCAATAATTTAATTTAAAAATCAAAAAGTTGCTATTCAAGAGTGTAATTGAAATTCTTTCACCTTTAGTTAGAAATTTCTTAATTCAAACTATGCGAATGTAGATCTTTTCCGTACAAAATGCTTTATCGAAGTGGATCTCTACTCATGTGCACATCCATAAATTTTTTTGTCATTTGTTCTTTTTAGGAATAACTGTTTAGTAAATGACTCTTTTTAATTTTTTTTTTGTAATTTATAATTTTTTTAGATTAATATCTAAAATCTTATAGATATTATAGACAACAATCTAATATTTTATCAATACCAAAATTATATTGACATAATATTTAAAAAAACAATTCAAATAATAATCTAAAACGATATTTACATAAATCAACTACACATTCATATCCAATAAAGGGATAAAAAAAGTTATAAAGAGCCATTTTGACATATAAACTTTTTTTTTCTTTCTTTTTCATATATTGTTTGATAATACATTGAACGTATTTTTTTGGTTTTTTACTCATAATGATTTATTTTTTTGGGAGTAAAGTACATATTTAATCACAACTTCAAAGTTTAATACTCCTTCCATCCTTTATTAGTTGATCATTTTTTTTACACGTATATTAAAAAATCATAAATAAAAAGATAGTTTTATTAATTTATCCATTAAGAAATTTATTTGGAATTTTATAAACAAGTGTAAACACTTTAAAAAAAATTAAAAAAATTACAAGAATAATATGAGAAAAAAATTAATTAATGCTTTCTTGATTTAGTAAGGTGATCAATTCATATGGGATAATTATTTTTAGTTAAGGTGACCAACTAATAAAGGACATACTTAATACTATTTTTATAGTTTCAACATTTTTTTTTCTTTCAAATTTTAACCAAATTTATTTCCAAATGGCTCCTTAAGGGATCGTTTGGTAGGGTGTATAAGAATAGTGTAGAATATGGTTTATCAGTAATGCTTGCATTAGTAATGCTTAATTTTTTTTTATGCAGTGTTTGATTTGATGTATTAAAAATAACATATATTTGCATAATTTCTAAAAGAAAAATTGTTTACAAGAATACCCTTCACAAATATGGTAAAAATGGTATAATTTTTTTTTTGAGAAACAATTTTATCTTTAACCATGCTAATGCATGCATACATAGAAATATCCATGGTATTAATAATGCATACCTCAATATACAATAAAATGTATAATTAATACATTAGTTATACATAAGTTGAAAAAGTGTAACAAACAAGGTACTAATAATACATCAAAACTAATACGTACGACCCCTAAGGGGTCATTTGGTAGCTGGATAAGAACAAAGTTATCCATGTATTAAACTATGTATAATTTATACGACGTTTGGTAGATGGATAAGAAATAAGTTATTCAGGTATAAAATTAGCACAACGTTTGGTAGATGGAATAGAAATAAGTTATTCAGGTATAAAATTAGTACGACGTTTGGTTTGTAATTTTAAAATCCGCATAACTAAGACATGTATAAGTTATGATGAAATTTATGTATTATTTATGCAGAGTAGAAGATGGAATAATTAATACTGATATAACTAATACATGTATCAAAAATACTCTCATAACTAAATACCTACATAACTAATACGTGCATAACTCTAACCAGCTACCAAACCACCCCTAAGTGTTTTGGTGAAAATATCTAGAACTTTCTACTAGGAAAAAAAACCCATCTCAATGAGTCCAATCGTTCTGTTGGATCTGTGAAACCAGAATAACATCATAAGCTGACGTGTACACCTCTAATTGGTTAATACCACGTAGTCATTGCCACGGCAAGTGCGCAATGGTGCTACTCTCTTTTTTATTTTACTCCTCAGTATTAACCCTCACCATTAATATACTCCATAATTCTCTTCTCCAGAAACGACGAAACAATGGATCGAGCTTCCTTTTTCCCACTTTTCTTGATTGCTCTACACCTTATTGCCACTGCCAATGCACTGTACGGTTCTTCATCCCCAGTTGTTCAGTTAACTGAATCCAACTTTAAGTCTAAGGTATTTTTCTTCTATTTTTTTTTTCATTCAAGAACCAATTTTTAAACATGGATTTGGTTTGATTTTAGTTGAAAGGGAAACCCCATTTTGTTATATTAATTAAAGGGTGTCTATTTATGTGTCTATTAGTGAGATCAGTGTTCGTTTCTGTATTTTTTGGGGGAAGAATTGAACTGGGGTTTGAGTTTTGTGCTGATTGTTTGATTGATTGAGTGTCATTCTTTCTTCTTCTTGTTTTTGTTGCTTGGACTCACTGTTAATTTTCTAGAAAATGGATTGATTATTGATGCTCTACTAGTTAATGACTATGATGAATTCGCATTCCGTTCAATATTTTAGGCCTATAAAGCAAGGGCTTTAGGCCCCCTAATATTTTTGGGGCTCCATTTTTCTTTCACTAGGTGTTTGGTACATGTATTGAATTTTCCAATTAATTTAAATTCGCGCCACACAAGGCTTATTAAAGAGGGAAACGTTCCCTAGCAAGATTATTTTTTTTCCGAACTCAATATCTAGTTAAGCACATTGTATTTTACTTTTTGTTCCTTTTTCTGAGGTTTCAAGCATTGTAACAAGTATACTGAAACATTAAAAAGCTAAAATATATGTTCTTATTAAGTATATATATGACACTTTAAAAAAAAAAGAAGCCCCCCTCATTAAAGTTTGGCTCTTACCCACCGATCTTATTGAGCCGATTTATGTGTTCTGATGGTATCAACAAAATAATGTGCTGCTTAATTGAAATGGTATTCCTATATGGTAGTGGTAATGATTTATAGACGACCTTGATACTGCAAAGTTAAACATTTTTATGTTTGGGCCATTGACAAAGAGCTAATCATCAATCCATCTAAGCTTCAACCTAAGTTGCTCGAACTCTCCAAAAATGTCGCCGCGCCCGTATCAGATCCTCCAAAATGCACTACTTTTGAAGGATCGGACACGCACCCGATGACATTTTTGAAGAGTCCGAGCAAAATAGGCTTCAACTGTCATTTTCCTAAAAAAAAGAAAACTAAATCAAATAAAAATAAAAGTTTTGGCGGTAAAATTAGTATCCATCTGAATCTTTATGAAATGTGCTTATATCCTACTTTGGGAGTGTTTTACTGCCTCATATCAGTTTTCAATTGTAAAGGACACATTTTTGGTTTCTTGCTTTGATGCTTTCACTAAGCTGGTTTAAATAGCTTTTCAAAAATCTTCAACTTTTAATGGGTAATTGCAGGTGTTAAATTCCAAAGGTATTGTTTTAGTTGAGTTCTTTGCACCTTGGTGTGGTCATTGTCAAGCTCTGACACCCGCATGGGAAAAGGCAGCTACAATATTGAAAGGTGTTGCCACTGTTGCAGCTCTTGATGCTGATGCTCACAAATCCCTGGCGCAGGTATTGTTTAGTTAATGTTGTCTTAAACATGCATATCCATTTACTTCCTCGATTATACTGTCTTCTGCCCTGTAACCTGAATAAGATCAGACAGGATGTATTGAGATGATGAAATGAAACCTTCTAGTATGATATTGTTATAGACCAGAGATAATGTGCTGAAAAATGTTATGACTAATGATTTATAGAAAATGAAAGAACATGTAAAGGTGAGACTTATATCACCTTTCTTTGGAAAAAGAAAAAGAAGTCTGATGCATGTTAGCCTGTGTCGCCAAAATCATTCAACTAAAAATCGTTCATATTAGTTGACGTATCATATTGGTGGGACTTGGGTATGACCACTTAGTTCAAATTCTTCAACACACTAAATTAACTGTACGAAAGGGGATTTTTGCCAATGCTTCTTTCGAGAATAGAAGATACAAGATTGAAAGGTAAGAACTTAGGACTTTGGGACGTACCTAGGACTCCAACCCCCTAGCATTCCAATTGAAACTCAAGGAGATGGAACTACATAGGCTTAGGTCCCTTTCCTCTTTCAAGGGGGGACTAGAGGGAAGATGGCTGTGATTGACGAAGTCCATACCCCACTACCTTTATGAAGCTGGTTTATTAGAGTTTTTCCTTCCTCAACCGGACAAAACTTCTAGTGAAATATAATTTATTTTGACCCCTTATTATTATGTTTTTATTTGGTCTTGCCCACCAGAGGCTTACACGGTAACAAATAAATATCCATATAACATATGGCCGATCGCTCAGTTTTGGGTTTCTAAGCCTTGGGAGTTATCTTAGGAACTATAATTGAGGCATTCAGAGCAATCTTAACATGATGAGGAAATTCCTTAAATATGTAGAAATGAATGTAACTCTAGGGTAAAGCAACTACAACAACAAAAACATACCAGTATAATTCCACAAAGTGGAATCTGGGGAGGGTAGAGTATACACAGACCTTACCCTACCTCAGAGGTAAAGAGACTGTTTCCGCTAGACCCTCGGCTCAATATCTCGAGTAAAAGTGAGGAGAAAATTAGCTAAAAGAATTCTATCCATCTCACTTAGGTTATTCATTAAAGATGCGACTAGCTTGATTTTTTGAAACACTAAATCTATAGAAATAGTTAAAATCCTTGACGTATTAGCATAGTCAAAGAAATATTGAAACAACAAAAAATGTTAAAGAATCATTTAACTTGTGCACAGTTGCTATGACTTGATCCACTTTTATTTTGATTTTCACAGAGGCTATTGAAGCTTCTAGGACTTGATTTCATGTAGTTCCTATTCTTCTAAGAGAGAGAATAATACTATATTGCTAGGAGGATTGTTAACTGATCTAAAATAGCTGCACACTCTATAACTTATAGTTTCCCTAGCCGAGTAAGATTCTGATCTAATAGAATATCGGAAGAAGCTGACTAGTTCAACCAAATTAGGACAATTTGGCTTAGTGTTGTTAAAAGGCATTGCTTCATTGCTTAAAGCAAGGAAGCAATATGAAGCAAGGGTTATTGCCATGCACTTTAGAGAAGTTCATACTTCAAACAATGGTGCACAAAGTGAATCCAATGGAGATCAGTCACTCCTTTCAATATAAGCATTATTGTATGTTGGATGCTGAGTTATTTTAATTGCAATTTATTTTTTATTGTACTAAATTCACAGTTGTTGGATATTTTTCAATTCTCATATATTGTGCACTTCACTTCAAAGAAGCATGTGTTTCACTTCTTAGTTTTCACTTCAAGCCCCACAAATCTTGTCCTTTTTCACTTTCCGGTTTTAAAAAACACTGCAGTTTGGTTGGAGTCTTTGTATTGGAATTTCTGACCTATTTCAAAACGTCATTCAATCTCTGGATTTATGGGTTGTTGCTATCATTTTTCACATCTTTCTGTGCATTTTTATGGACCTTATCAATTAATATTCTAAAATCTAAAGATGTCAAGCATCATCAGAGTATCAATGGTCAAACTTAAGAGTTCTGTTTCACACTTCCAGATAAATTCAGAAGTCTCTGAAAAAACTGATACATGTATTCGTCATTTAGGAATATGGAATCAGAGGATTTCCTACCATCAAGGTGTTTGCACCTGGAAAACCTCCTGTTGATTACCAAGGGGCACGTGAGGCTAAGCCAATCGCTGAATTCACATTGCAGCAGGTACTTATCATTGTTTACACTGTTTGGAAGTCAGTCTGTACTAGGGCTTTCTTCTTTCCCACTTTTGTTTATGTTAAAAGACTTCAGCATCATGTCTTTTTTCTGCCTTTTTACAATTTCATCTCCAGCAAAAGCCCTGTGTCTTGACCGAATCAAACGATTCTGCTGTTCGTTTTCTTATTGCCAGATATAATGCATTGCTAGATCCAAATCATTTTCTTATTGCCAGATATAATGCATTGCTAGATCCAAATCATTTTCTTATTTCCAAATATAATGCATTGGTAGGTCCAAATCTAGTAGTTAAGATGAATAAATTCCTTTTAAACAATGTCTGGGGTTCAAGCTATAAGCATTTACTTGTCAAAAAAAAAAGATGCTATATATTAACTCCTCATATTTGTTTTAAGCGTAATGATTTTTTATAGACATTGCGCATTTGATGATAGTAAATAATCTATTTAATTGACAAATTATCCTAACGAGCTTTGAGTCATTTTATAATGATGGTCTTGAGTCCTTTCTCCATGTCCCATTTGAATCTTAATGAGAAACTAGGAATGTTTTGATGTCAATTGCTTTGCATACAGATCAAAGCATTGCTGAAGGAGCGAATACATGGAAAAGCAACAGGAGGATCTTCTGAGAGTTCTGAGCCGAGTGCATCAGTGGAGTTGAACTCACGAAATTTTGATGAGAATGTGCTTAAGAGCAAAGATCTCTGGATTGTTGAGTTTTTTGCACCTTGGTAAGTTTCAACAGTTGTGACTTCACTTTGTTCATTGTCCGCCCTTAAATTATTTGTGCTTGCAAGAGTTAAGCCTTTCTTTAATTTGTGTATATATGCTTTACTTTACTCATCTTTCACATGGTGATAACCCATTTCGCACTTGCTTTAAGTATTTATGACTGTTTCAGTCGAGTAGTTGAATTACTCTGAGACTAGTGCTGTGGTGCGGTGCAGAATAGAGATCTATAAATGACTCTAGGTTGTTATTGTCAGAAACCTTAAATTCCGCGGCACATTACCTAATATGATTCCAGTTTCTTGGGGAGGAAACTGCAGGACATTGTTTCAAACTGATCTAAACTCTGATAATTGGGTATTCAATTAATTAGTGCTTTGCGCCATTTGTAATAATAGCGAAATAATAAAATATGATAATTGTGAGACATAGGACAAAAACACGACGTTCGATTAATTACAAGTGAAGATGTAACATTCAATTATGTATTTTTTCTTACAAAAGAAACGTGAAGTGATATCACCCTCACGGTGTTCTTAAATAGTATATATGCAATACTACGACTTGTTAGGTGAGCCCCAATCTTGGGCATTAGGCTTATTTAGGGCGTACAGTCGAGCGCTTAGGGCGTAAGTGTCACAGAACTAAGCCCGACATGTAAGCCTCGATGCGTTTTGCCAGTGCCCTGCCCCGGGACGATCCTCGAGGCGTGCCCCAAAACTGCCTTATAAAACACTGCTCTTAAGTTTCTGAAGTTGATGTGTGTACTAAAGGTATATGTGAATGTGATGAGTCGTACATTTCCTTCTCCCTTCAACTTTTCTTCTTTCTTTTGATGTCAAGACCTTCTCGGCCATTAGAGTATATGTTGTTTCTATTTACTTACCGAGGTCTTAAATTTAAATGACACTTTTAAGGTGTGGGCACTGCAAAAAGCTTGCTCCTGAGTGGAAGAAAGCTGCTAAGAACCTTCAGGGTAAGGTGAAGCTGGGCCACGTAGACTGTGATGCGGAGAAGGTAAGTTTTGAATCTTAAGATCAGTTGAATATTTGTCTTCTAATTGAATTATAGCACTTCTTTTTGTCTTCCAAATAGTGAGAGAATAACAGAGAATATATGAAGGTAATTTCCACAGGCAATTTGGCACACACTGTTGTATTAGTTTAAAGTCGCTGCTTGCACCTATTAGCATGCGTTATAAAGTGAAACCTCTCAAAAATGAACCCGCCCAACAAAGGAATATATGATCTATACTATCATTCTTGGTATTCTGATTGTTCATATTCTCTGGCTTGCAGTTCTCTATTCCCTGGCAATTTCTAACTCTATAATGATATGTTGCTTTCTGTCTATTCACGTAACTTCTCCAGCTTTGAATAGGAATATTTGCCTAGCTTCCTTAAAAGTAAAGGTTCTGAACTTGCTTGAATTAATAATCATTAATCCCCAAGTTTTCAATCCTACTCTTTTAAAAAGGGTAGTGGGAAAATATGTTACCTTCTCAAACAAAATAAAAAGGTAGTGGGATTAAAGCTGGAAATAAAGAAGCAACAGTGAGCACTTAACAAAAATGCTGGGATACACTTAGGTTATCATATGCAATTACATGGAAAATGTGGATGATATGGCTGTTCTCATCCCCCTTGATTTGGCTTTTAAATTGGAGTTTCTTTTTAACTTTCAACAATACCTTATTGAGTGTCCCAGTTCTAATTAGGCTTTGTCATCAGTCTTTGATGAGCAGGTACAGTGTCCAAGGTTTCCCCACAATTTTGGTATTTGGCGCTGACAAGGAAAGCCCTGTCCCATATGAAGGTGCAAGAACAGCTTCAGCCATTGAGTCCTTCGGATTAGAGCAGCTGGAAACAAATGTTGCACCTCCTGAAGTGATTGAGTTGACTAGCCCAGTAAGCTGACTTTTAATCCTGTGATATCTTCTTCCTTTCTCTTGCCTATCATACCCATTAAAATAATATGACTTTGTATGATCTATGTATCTCTGTATGAAGGATGTCATGGAAGAGAAATGTAATTCTGCTGCAATCTGCTTTGTTTCGTTCCTGCCGGATATATTAGATTCCAAGGCAGAAGGAAGGAACAAATACCTAGAAATGTTGTTAGCTGTTGCAGAGAAGTTCAAGAGAAATCCCTACAGGCAAGTGCACTCGGCCACACTTATTGGATTCTATTCTTCTACAGAAGTTTTGTCACGTGTAATAATCACGTGGGTTGAAATGTACTTGGATTTGGAGATAACATTAGATTTTGTCAACTTTACAGCTTTGTTTGGGTGGGTGCTGGTAAGCAACCAGATCTTGAAAAGCACGTTGGTGTTGGTGGTTATGGATATCCCGCGATGGTAGCTTTGAATGTTAAAAAAGGAGTATATGCACCTCTTAAGAGTGCATTCCAGCGTCAACCGATAATGTAAGTAGTTTTCTCCAGATTTGAAATCCAATGTTTTTGGGATTGAAACATGAAATTTTGTTAATTCTGCATATACAGAGACTTCGTGAAAGAAGCTGGACTAGGTGGAAAAGGTAATCTTCCACTAGCTGCTACTCCTTCAATTGTAAAGAGTGAACCATGGGATGGAAAAGATGGAGAAATCATCGAAGAAGACGAGTTCTCCCTTGAAGAACTTATGGGCGACGACACACCTAACAAGGATGAGTTATAATTCTTCTACCCTCTCATATAGAGGATTATGATAAGCTAGATAGAAACAGTTTTGAGTAACAAGCCTTGTATTACTGTGTTATATGCTATTTATCATCAGATTGGCATTCCCCAATTCAAAAGATTTCCTTTGTTCCCTGGAACTTTACTTGGATTATTACTCTTGGGGATATGCAGAAGTCGCCTTTTCTTCTATTGTTGGCTTGTTTGTTACAGGTATAGAACACAGTATGTATTGCAGACTATAGCACTATTCCACACATTGTTTGTCATTTAAATTAGGGGTGTGTTTGTTACGAAGGAAAATGTATTCGGTGGGAAGAATTGCAACATCGTTATTTCTTTCCTTCCCTAAATCGATCCACTAGTAGGTAGCTGGTTGGAAAATATTTTCTAGGAAAATAAGTGACTTTTTTACTTATTTTCTTGAAGCAAAGGCATGAACATTTTATCTCTGTTTTCCTCTCCTGTTTGTATTCTTAATTCGAGTCTTTATGTTAGTTTCAAACTCTTAAAAAATTGAGACCCTTTGTTTATTATAGTACCTCTAACTGTACGTGTCCTAGTTTGAGCTTTTGAGTTTGGTTTAGGCTGAAGAATCTGTTGCCGTTTAGTCACCATGACATATTAAAATATATTTTGTTCTAGAGTAAGTTGGCAAGTTAGTTCTTTAGCTTGCTTGCTTGTTATCTTTCCTTTATATTTTCCTTGTTTGTTAAGAGGAAGATGTGCTTCTCTAGTTTACTTCCATTTTGTTTTCCTGAGCATCGGAGTTGAAGAGTCCCGCTTTAAGACTCGATGTAACCGCAAGACCTGAAACATGCATCTTTTGTCTTCTTTCATTTCTCTAGCTCCCTCAAAAAATTGAAAAGAGGGGCAAGGAGTCTGGAAGGCCGTCCAAGAGTAGCAGTATATGAGCCTAAAGCTAAATCTTTCTTTAGCTTTTATTTATACTTACAATATTCATTTATCACTTCAATATGTATAAGTAACATTTTACCCTTTGTATAAGTGTGACACATGGGCTTAGTCTTTGATGGTTCACCAAAAACTAATTGGTATATCTGGGAAATCAATCTCAGTTTCCAAATAATATGGAATGTTTCCCTATGCCTATGTCATTAGCATCTTCCACAAACACAGGCCTAAGTAAAACTTTTAGTAGAAAACACATTTTAAATGAAAGGAAAAAAATGATACTCCCTTCGGGCTTCGTCCATGTTTTACTTGTACCTGTTTAACTTGGTACATTTCTTAAGAAATCATTTCATTTTTTTTATTTTTTATAATTGTGGTATCTTGGCCATATAAAATTATTGACTCTAGAGATATAATAATATGGAGAAGACAAAATTGTTTCCAGCACCGATAGAAACGGAAGTGCCCCTTCTTTCAAAGAGAGGAGGACGGGTTATTCACATTTCATTTTGATGGTCAGAGGCGAATTGAAAGTTAAGCAGTGGGAATTCTTATGCCAATTTGACCACTATTAGTAGATAAAATGATTTCTTCCACTTCTGAATCCCAAATAATTCGATCAGGGGTCAGTACACTAAGATATAAGGTCATTTCTTCAAATTGCTCTCCATTTCTAATTTCATAGCCTCAAGCCCTCGGGACTTGACACTTGGACACCGGGAAGCTTGCCCCAGGGTCCTTCGTTTGGAACTGCCCTTTTCCTTTCCGAAGTGGAATTCCTCCTTGCTTTCCCCTTTGACCTGTGCCAAACTCCACTTTTGTTGTTGCCAGGTGGACTTATTCATTCAACCTCCTTTACTACTCCATATTGAAACTGGTGGAACGAGGATTTTCAGTCCTTTACCAATCCCAACCCCAACCCAAATTTCAATCTGGATTGGAACCGGTAACATGAGGATTTTCAGTCCTCTGCTCTACCGATCCCAATCTGGATTGGAACCGGTAACATGAGGATTTTCAATCCTCTGATCTACCAATCCTAATCCAGATTTGAACGGGTAACACGAGGATTTTTAGTCCTGTGCATGTTATCCTCATTTTATCATAGAACTGGGGTCGATGAGTAAGAAGAGCATCTCTCTCTGTCTATTCAAAGATCCGAGACTGCTAGTTAAGTTGGTGACATTAGTTCCCCATCCCTACTCTCCTATCTCTCTCACCCTGGTTGTGCTCTGAAGGAAAGGCTATATAGCTACGATAGGAGGGTACGGTTAAGCAGGTAAGCGAAGACTCTCTCTCGCTCTGTGGTCTTGTGTAAAGCCTTTCCGCCTATTGCAAGAAATCATTTCATCTTTTTTTTTGATAACCGTGGTATCTGGGCCAACTTTCACGCACCTCGACTAATTCCACAGACTATCCACCTCTCTGCTGAAATTTGAACCTGAAACCTCATGTTCTGCCCACTTCATTGGCATATCACTCCTAACTATTACTCATCTCACTCATTAGAAATAATTAGTACTTAATAAAAAGGGTAAAGTAGGTACAAAATGGTAAATTATCCCTTGATTTTTCAAACTTAACAAGTAAAGTGGAACTTATTTTTAGTATAGTAGACAAGTTCGACAATGGGAGTAGTAATTATATGTTCAAGAATTTCAGATCAAAGCTGCAACAATTAGTAAAACCGGTCCTGAATCACTCAAAATTAAATAGTTGAGCACCAAGACAAGATAATTTAACCAAAGCATTACTCATTTCATTCAAAACGAATTTCATAGAATCACCAAAACACAAGAAAGTTTCATCACTTCATCAAATCATCACTCATTTCACTCCAAGGACTTCCATAAAATCACCAAGAGGTACACACCCAAAAAAATCCCCATGTACAATGCAAATATGCTTCTGTTTGTTATATGAACAAAGAAGATAGAAAAAAATAAGTATTTGTTTTGCAGTTTCTCTTTCTTGAGAGCCAAGAACGTAGCTGGTATTTCGTCGTAGTATGGTAGCTTAGGATGGACATGTCTATTTTCAGATGATTCATTTCCAGGCTCTTGAACTGGGAAGGAAACTTGACCGAAGAAAGTTGTCTGTGAGGCTATCCTTAGGCATAGTTCTTGCCCTCAAATAAGGGGCCTGATTTTCTTTTCCTTCCCTTTGATATGTCATTCTTGATGTTGATGAGATTGTCGAATTACTAGTTTCTTGACTTTCACTTAGATACTCAGTATCGGGTTTTACAGAATGATCTCTCATTGATTCAACATCTTGATTGGTTTTTGCTATCTGTTGTGGTGGAAGCACCAATTGATCTTCAATGATATGTTGGTCCTGATTGCAGGAACATTGGCATTTACTAAAGTCCTTTGTAGCTTTGACTCTTCTCCTTGGCACGTGAAGAGGAGATTTCCCGTTACCTTTTTCATCAGTGAACCAGCAGTAACATGGATGTTCCAAACTGCAGTGACTTTCCATCGGCCCATTGCACCTCGAATTGCAGGTTGATCTTGAATGATCGTCGATGCACTTGACAAAAGTCATTGTGCTCCTGAATTTGAAATAGCAAGGTTGATCTTTACTGTCATGTGAAAATGTATAATAAGATTTATGTCTTTCCTCAACAGAACTCTTCCTTGAACTCCTTCTCCTGTTTTTGTTGGAATCAAGAAATCAAAGAAAGCTCAAAAGAAAATTGGAGAAGATGAAGTGAAATGAGACTCCGACAAGTTCAGTGAAGTTCAGTGAGTCAACGTCCTTTTGTCTTTCAGCTAATGCTACGTGGAAGAAATCACAAGGTGATGTGATGAATAAATTCTCCACCGTTTGATCAAGAGATATGGATGGACTTTATCTCACGTGACTGATCGCGTGAGAGCATAATTGTTTGTTTCTTTTCTGCTACACAGCAACAAATAAGAGTAGGACAACTGTATAAGATTTTATTTTATTCTTTTAATTACTTACAGATCTGGATGTATAAATACGTGTATAGAGAAATGAATACACAAGCAGAAAATTTTCCCAATTATTTCTTCTTCAAATTCTTACATGGTATCAGAGCAATAGCTCGATCCAAAACCCTTTTCAAAATCAATTCTCTCTTTCAGCTAAATGACTGAAGGAATCACAGTGGCTGAAGCCACAACTGCTGGTGGTAATGGATCTATCAATAACACTCATTCTTACTTCTTAGCTCCCTCTGATTCCCCAGGAATGAATCTGGTGAATTCAATCTTCGATGGTCGTGGTTATCCAGGATGGAGAAGATCCGTTCTCATAGCTCTATCCGCAAAGAAGAAGCTGGGCTTTATCAATGGAGTGTGTGTGGCCCCAGCTCTTACTGCTTCAGACTTCGAGCAATGGAGTTGTTGCAACGACATGGTGATTTCTTGGCTGTTAAATGCCTTGTCAAAGGACATTGGTGATAGTGTCATCTACTCTAAGACTGCCAAAGAGCTTTGGGACAGTCTTGAACAACGTTTTGGTAGATCCAATGGAGCTAAGTAGTACCATCTGCAAAAGAAAATTTCAGGCTTAGTTCAACGTAATAGTGACATATCTAGATATTTTACAAAGCTTAAACGATTATGGAATGAACTAGATTCATTGAACCTGCTTGTCTGTTGTACCTGTGTGTGTGTGTGTCAAGGAAAAGAAAAATTGACCAAATCTCTTGTAGATCAAAGGTTGATTCAATTCTTAATGGGTCTAAATAATGCTTATGCATAAGCAAGAGGTAATATCCTCATGATGAGCCCCTTGCCTAGTATGGATTTTGCATACTCTCTTTTGCTACAGGATGAAAATCAAAAAGTGGTTTATGCAAATGCTCAGTTCAATGGAGACTCTTCCTCCTTCATGGTAACTGGACAGGGGAAGTTTTCCAATTCACAGTTAATGGCAGAGTTTGCATCCTTCATGGCAACAAGGCAAGGAAGGGGTAATCAGAAGTTTAAAATCAATCAGTCAGACCAACTGTTCCAGCTCAAAAGTTTGGGAACAATACTCAAAAAATTCCTAAGCAACCACAGAGGTTCAAAGGGAAGAAGAAGTACAATCCTAATGTCAGCTGCACCTTTTGTGGAAAGACAGGACATGTTCATGACGATTGTTTCAGGTTAATTAGGTTTCCAGAAGATTTCCAATTTACTAATCCAAAGAATTTTCAGGATCAAGTAAGAGGAAATGCAGTGGCAACCATTGAAGAGGATGAACACATGATTGGAAAACCAATTGAGGGAAGCAATAACAACAATTTGGATTAATACAACAAGGAGAAAATATCAGAGATGATGAACATGTATAGGCAAAACAAAATGAGGCAGTCAGCTAATGCAGGAATTAATCCTGCTGCTCTTGTTGGTACTATTCTTAAGTATACAAATTGTTGTTTTGCTACTTTAAAATCAAGCACCTGGATTATAGACTCAGGAGCATCTGAACACATGTGTTATAATTCCAATTCTTTCTTGTCTTTAACTCCTCTCCCTGTGCCTTTAAACATTGGTCTGCCTAATTCTTTCAAGGTAAGTGTTACCCACACAGGGAGTCTTTCTATTCTACCAGGTTTAGTCTTATTGAATGTCCTTTATGTTTCAGCTTTCAAATATAACTTATTATCAGTACATAAGTTATGTAATCAATTTGATCTTAATGTCCTATTTACATCTAGTGGGTGTCTCTTGCAGGGCCTTTCAATGAAGTGTCCTCAAGTTTTTGGTGAAGTTAGAGAAGGTCTATACCTATTGGAACCCACTAGTCCTAGGTCTAAGCTCTTATTTGATATCAATGTATTTTTTTTTCCACAAGGAAGAAATTCCAGTGAAGTTTCTGTTCCTATTTCTAATTCTGCAAATGCCACAATTATCAATGATGTAAAGCTTTGGCATGTAAAATTGGGACATCTCCCATTTTCAGCAATAAAACATTTACATTTCCTTCATGTGTGCTAAAGAATCTGAGTTTATTTGTGATGTTTGTCCTAAATCTAAGCAAACTAAACTGCCTTTTCCTATCAGTAGCATTAAATCCACAAGAATCTTTCAACTTATTCACATTGACACATGGGGACCTTATAAGTCAAGTACTTACAATGGTTTTAAATATTTTCTCATTATAGTAGATGATTACAGTAGAGGTGTTTGGACCTTTCTGTTAAGTGCTAAGAGTAATGCTTTTCCTAAGCTTAAGAATTTTCTATCTATGATAGAAAGACAATTTGAGGTGAAAGTTCAGATCATAAGATCAGACAATGCTCTTGAATTGGGGAAAGGCTCACAGGAGGAAGCTTTTCTAGCATCAGAAGGCATTATCCATCAGAGATCTTGCACAGCTACCCCTCAACAAAATGGGATTGTTGAAAGGAAACATAGACACTTATTAGAAGTGGCAAGGGGACTTATGTTCCAGTCCAAGGTGCCTATTCCCTACTGGGGTGAATGTATTTTGACTGCTACACACTTGATCAACAGACTACCTTCTAGTGTTCTTAAGGGGAAGACACCATATGAGGTACTCTTCAATCAAACTCCTTCATATCACTATCTGAGAAATTTTGGTTGTCTATTCTATGCTTCCACTCTTGTCCAAGGAAGGAAGAAGTTTGAAGCAAGAGCAAAGGCATGTGTCCTGTTGGGATATCCTATTCATCAAAAGGGCTACAAGTTGTTGGAGTTAGACACAAAGAAAATTATTGTGTCTAGAGATGTGAGATTTCATGAACATCACTACCCTTTTGCCATAGCTAAACCAACCAATACACCCTTCTTTCCTACCTACCCAATATCCTCAGAATCCATTTATTCCCTTTTTCCAGATAACAATCAATCCTCACAACCATGTCTTTTTTATCTTCCCAGTTCTTTACCTAATCCCACAATCTCTGTACCTCCTTCTCATGAATCAGACAGTACAGTGGATGATCACACCACTCCTACGAATCCTCCGATCAATCTTCCAGTTTCCTCACCATTTGTTGCTCGTAGAAGGACACTCAGGATTTCTTCCAGGCCAGATTACTTAAAGGATTACATCTGCAACAGTATCATGTTAACTGATTTGGATAGTGCTTGTTTTGGCTGTCTTGATAAACCACATACTCTTTAATTTGCTTCTTTATCAACTAACAACCAACATGTCCTACATTCTATCTCCCTCCTCACAGAACCTAGAAGCTACAATGAAGCTTCTCAACATCCAGGATGGACTGAAGCAATGAATTTGGAGTTACATGCTTTGCAAGATAACCATACATGGGATGTAGTGGAGTTGCCTCACGGAAAGAAAGCTCTACCTTGTAAATGGGTATACAAGGTAAAACATTTATCAGATGGAAGTGTTGAAAGACTTAAAGCTAGGCTTGTAGTTAGGGGGGACATTCAAAGAAAAGGGATAGACTACACAGAAACCTTTTCACCTGTTGTGAAAATGACTACAATTAGGTGTTTGCTCACTTTTGCATCTAAGAGAGGTTGGTTTGTTTCTCAACTAGATGTCAACAATGCATTTCTGCATGGTGACTTACAAGAGGAAGCTTTTATGAGGTTTCCTGCAGGGTTGTCTAGCCCTAGTCCTAAGCATGTGTGTCTCCTACGAAAATCCCTCTATGGCCTTAAACAGGCTTCACGACAGTGGTATGCTAGATTGGCCGGAGCACTGAGTTATAAAGGTTATTCTTCTTCTTTGAATGACTACTCATTATTCTTTAAGAAGTCAGGGGATCTAGTCTCAATTTTAGCAGTCTATGTTGATGATATTCTCCTAACCGGGAATAATCTCTTGGAAATAGAGGATATCAAAAGTTTCCTACATTCAGAATTCAAAGTCAAGAACTTGGGCAACATTCACTATTTCCTTGGCATGGAAATTCTACAGGAGAAACAAGGCTTTATTGTTAGTCAACGAAAATTTACCTTGGACCTTCTGGCTGAGTTTGATGTCTCTCATTTGCCTTCAGTATCATCTCCCATGGATCCATCCTCAAAACTCCGAGCTGCTGATGGTCCTCTCATGGACAATCCGACCCTATACAGGCATCTGGTCGGAAAGCTCAATTATTTGACGCATACCCGACCAGATCTATGCTTCGCTGTTCTTGCCCTGAGCCAACATATGCAAAATCCCACCTTTACTCATTATTCCGCTGCCCTCAGAGTTTTGCGTTACCTGAGTCTAGATCCAGGACAAGGAATCCTTCTTTCCTCTAATCCTTCCTTCTCCTTGACCGCTTTTTGTGATGCGGACTGGGCCGCTTGTAAAGACTCTCGCCGATCTGTTAGTGGCTTCTATGTCACCCTTGGAGGTGCTCCGATTTCTTGGAAATCGAAGAAACAAGTGTCGATCTCTCTCTCCTCCTCCGAGGCAGAGTATCGATCTATGCGTCGAGTAATCGCAGAGCTCACATGGCTTGTCCGCCTGTTTGCTGATCTTTCCGCCCCCATTTCTCTTCCCATTCCGTTGTACTCCGACAGTCAGGCGGCTATTCACATAGCTCGCAACCCAGTCTTTCATGAACGAACGAAGCATGTTGAGTTAGACTGCCACTTCGTTCGTCAACAGTATCTTTCCGGCCTCATCACTCTCTCTTTTCTCCCCTCTGCTCTTCAGGTGGCCGATATCTTTACCAAACCCCTCACCGGTGTCTCCCATCACTCTATTCTCAGCAAGTTGGAGGTCATGTCACTCCCCTCCACCTCGAGGGGGGATGTTGGAATCAAGGCATTTTGGTTTGCTCTCTGGAGAACTCTCACGTAAGTCTCGGCAGTAGATTGTACTATCAGTGTCTGACACAACATAATATGATTTCCTTCTCATTCTTTTTCCAGATATTGTGTTTTTCTTCCTTGAGCTTTTTGGTCGTTCTTTTGCCTTCTGTGACTCAAAGTTTTTCTTGCTTCTAGTATGTATCTTCAGTCCCAAAGGATCAAAAGGGGCTTTGAACATGAATAGCCTTTGATTCTGGAAGCTCACATCTTTCTTCACAACAGACTCAAACTCCTGAATGTCATCCAAACATGTCATCTGTTCAGGGAATTCAGCTGAATCTTCTAGCTCTTCTCTCTTTTTTTGCTCCGAAATAAAGGTACTAATATTCCCCTTTTCCCTGTGATGTGTTCAGAATCTATAACTCTCTCGTTACCAAAGTGTTAGTTGTTGACAAACATGTTGAATTGTCTGTAGGAAGCAGTTGTTGGTGAGAATCGGACGGATCGTTGAGAAGTTTCTTGCTCTCAGATGAATAATCAACACATGAACTATTTCCTTCTGTCTCTGTGATTTTGGGATTCATTAGTCTCATTAATCCATCTTCCTTGTAATCAGCTGCAGCATTACTGGTTTCATTTACCTGCAGTTTCTTGGCATTAGGAATTGTGTAGTAGCATTGTAGCAATGAGATTGAAGCAGGACAAACATGCTTTATTTTCCTTAGGCTATTCTGTCTCTACATGAAAACAAGAATTAACGACGAACAATTTCTGTCGCTAATTTATTTAACTACAGACAATTTCTGTCACTAAACAGTAAAAATCCATTCCTAAATCTATTTAACGACAGACAATTTCTATCACTAAACAGTAAAAGTCCATCCCTAATTCTATTCAACAATGGACCATTTCTGTCACTACATGAAAAACAAGAATAACGACGAACAATTTCTGTCGCTAATCTATTTAATGACGGACAATTTCTGTTACTAAACAGTAAAAATCCACCCCTAAATCTATTTAACGACGGACAATTTCTATCACTAAACAGTAAAAGTCCATCCCTAATTCTATTCAACGACGGACAATTTCTGTCATTAAAAAGTAAAAAATCCGTCCCTAATCCTATTTACCGATGGACAATTTCTGTTTCGCTAAACAATAAAAATCTTTCTATTTAACGACCGACAATTTCTATCATTAAACAGTAAAAATCCATCCCTAATCCTATTTACCTACGGACAATTTCTGTCGCTAAACAGTAAAACTCTGTCCCTAATCCTATTTAATAGTAAAGCTTCCGGATAAGCTCAGGCAAATCGCCAAGTCTTGGTGATGCAAATATGAGACTTGACACTGATTCATTGATGTCATTAGGACAGTCCCAGAGGAAAATAAAAAACAAATATGAAAACATATATCACTAGTCAGTCATTACAGTTATAACATTGAGGTAGATTGAAATGCTATTATTTCTTACTTGTTTCTTCGAATACACGCAAGGTTAGTGATTATAAATTCACAGATATTCTCCAGTAAGTCATACACTGCAACCTTTCTTTCATCTAACGAAAGCCATTCAACCTGAAAATTGTAGCAAAACAAACAGATTAATCATCATAGCAGGGGAATTCTTGATAATTTTGAACCAAAAATGAGAAATTTGATTCTGTTTTTTCTGTTGAAGAATTCATATTGTTCTTATCCTGTCAATGACAATTTGGTAACGTTCATTTCTGAGTAGCTCAGCCAAATCATCCCTCAATTGCCTGATGATGCTAACTCTCTTGTTCTTCAGCAGCTTAATCCGGCACTGAACCCTTTTAATAAAATTCTAACTGTAACAAACAATAACTACGCCTCAGTCCCAAACAACTCTTTTAATCAAAATACTTACTGCCACAAGAAAAACAGAGCTAATTTCTTAGATGCACACTCTTAACTGATTATCTTAGAAATCAACCCCAGAAAAACATAACCAAAGTAAACGTAAACTGTTTACACATTCTTTAACGAACCGGTTCATATTTATCATTTAGAAGCTTTTCTCCACCCAAAGAGTATATCAAACATGTCTGCTAAGTTCCTCCAAGCTGACAAATTCACAGTTTTGGAAAAAATCAGCAACTAATTAGTGTTTGCTCCACTTCTTTCTCTACCATTACATCCTTTTTTGTTCTATCACGATCGTTAATCTTGTTTACTTTCTTCCCGCCATCATGACATCTTAAAATTTCAGTCTATTTTAAAAAATGTCACTTTCTATTATAATGTAATTCTATATCACGGGGATAGACAAGTGTATATTTTTAATCGAAGGCTGCCTAAAATTTGTCTTCAGGGGCCCAGTTTCCTCCATCACAAGATACTAAAGTATGATAGTTAAATCACACAAACTGTCATCTCTTTGTTACTAATTTATGATTGCTAAATCACATAAACTGTCATCACCTTGTTAAATCTTATCGTAACTAAATTATAATGTTTTCCTTTCTGATTTGGTACAATTACTCTTGTGATTTGGCTTCTATAAGCATGATTTACAACATTTCTGCCATGCCTAGCTCTACATAACCTGCCCCAGTGGGAAATATAATATATACAGGCACGATATGAATAACTACAAAATCTTAATCAGTCCAATGATGTAACCAAATCAATAACTGTGTCCTACCTCAACATAACTGTCCTGGAGTTCAATTTTCAACTCATAAAGACGGTCTCCTACGCCAGTAGTAGCAAAGAAGTCAAAAACTCCTTCTGGATCAAAGTTTATTTTTGGATCTTCAGCATCTAGTAACATCACAGTGAGATACATGACATTTAGGGGCGGAGCTACAGTGTTATTCAGGGGTTTGAACGAATCAGTAGCTTTTGCATAGATCCTATATTTATACTAAAAAATAAGAAAATATTAGAGTATATAAATAACTCATGCGAACCCATGTGCAAAGTGAAATATATGGTTCAGTGATATATGTGCAGCCTCCTAGATTCTGTGGTATGTGGATTCAAAACCCACAAGCAGCTCTATTGCTATATGCAGATTTTTTCTATTTATTTTAAGATAAAAATGATAATTGAAAAACGCAAAAAGTGTTGTTCTTCTTCCGGCGCATGTTAGGTGACTACTAACCTGTGTCTCCCCCATGGCGAGGGGACGGCTAAAGAAGGAGAAACAAGCTCAAAATTCCAAGGCAAGGGAGTCTCTACCACATGACTCAGGAAATGGATCGAAACATGGAAAAGGGGAAAAAATTGGGAAGGGTTTTGATGCTACGATTGCAACAGGGGTGATCTTCAATGGCCGGAGTTATCGGCTGGTGCTACTACCTCGAAGTCCCCTGAGCCCCATAGTTTGTCAGGGATGGACATGCATTTTAAATCCCCGGAAGTTATTGTCCCTCCTTCTAATGGAACAGTAACCATGGGGGAATTTCCAGCATAGGAGGTCATAATCGTTACTACGGAGAAGATTTTGACTACGGTTAATCAATCTCCTGAAGGAGAACCACGCATTAGGGTAGAACATGGGAAGAAGGGTGAGGATAGAAACTGGGCTGGGCTATTTGAGAAGAATAAGTTTGCTGCTAAGGGTATGAACCTAGCATATGTCCCACCTGTGATTGAAGAAGGGGAGATAGTGGTGCATCTACTCAAGGAAGATTTTGAAGCGAAAAATCAGAAATGGAATCAGGCTTTGATCATGTATGTTGTGGGGAAACTCCATCTATTGGAGCAATTGAGAGGTACATTACTAACCAATGGAACTTTGTATCTAAACCAAGGATTCTCTACCATAATGATGGCTACTTTGTAGTGAAGATGAGTAGTATTGAGGAAAGGGATGCAGTGTTGTTCTATGGTCCTTATACCATTAACAACAGACCTATCATCACAAAGGCTTGGAATACCGAGTTTAATTTCAACGAAGAAGTGCTCAAAATCATCCCTCTGTGGGTGAAACTGCCTAATTTGGCTTTGAATTGTTGGAGTAAAGATGCATTGAGTAGGATTGGAAGTGCACTAGGGAGGCCTCTGTATAGGGATGATTGCACCACTACTATTGATAGGATCTCGTATGCTAGAATTTTAATCGAAATGGATGTAACTAGACCCTTACCAAATAGTGTGAGGGTTTGTGACCCAAATGGGAAGCTGGTTCAACAACTTGTGGTGTATGATTGGCATCCTGTGTATTTCCCTACTTGTTGCCAAATAGTACATGTTTTCCTGGACCATGAACCTGAACCTATTGGGTAACACAGAGGCCAAGGTGCTACGAAGAAGCAGGTCTGACAATTCAATAGAGTGTTGGATCCTATTGTGGATCACACTATAGATGCTCAAGGATTACTACTTGATCGGTTGTCCCCAAATGAAGCCCCCATACGGC
This sequence comes from Jaltomata sinuosa, assembly GCA_003996215.1. NCBI lineage: Eukaryota > Viridiplantae > Streptophyta > Magnoliopsida > Solanales > Solanaceae > Jaltomata > Jaltomata sinuosa. The sequence continues at coordinate 1,523,613 of QJPP01007186.1, read as the reverse complement.
CCCAGAAGAGAATGCAAGTGGAAAATCAACTATACGACCTCCACTGAAGCTGACTATACAAAAGGATGCTACACTCTTTAATGCCTTCACTGTCTTGTTGGAAAATCAGGCTAGATTGCAAATGTCTACTATGCAGGAGCATGGGAGAAAGGTGCAGTTAGGGGTGAGTGATGGTAGTGGCCATGACCCTCCAACCACATATTTACTATGAATTTTGTAGCATGGAATGTTAGAAGGTTGAATAAGGTGTATAAACACAAGGAATTTAACAAGTTTTGCAATACTAATAAAGTTGCTCTAGTTGTTGTTATAGAGAATAAAGTACAGAAACCGAATGCCCCTAGAATAATCACAAAAATTGTTGGTACATGGCAATGGGTGGCTAACTATGATGAAGCCCCTGGAGGAAGAATATGGATATTATGGGATCCGAAATTGGTGGAGTATAAACCTACAATTATGCATCAACAATTTATTCATGGACAAGTAGCAATTTTGCATACTCAAGTCACATTTTAGCTCAGCATGATCTATGGTCTTCATAACATTCCTAATAGGAGAGCTCTGTGGCTGGACCTTAAAAGGATTATAACTCAGATTCATGAACCCTGCCTAGTAATGGGTGATTTTAATGCAATCTTGTATGCTGATGATAGGCTATATGGTACTCCTGTCACGGAGAGTGAAGTTCAAGACTTTGGAGACTTCATCCATGGCACTGGTTTGGTGGAGTTGAAGACTATTGGTAAGTATTATACTTGGTCCAATAACCACATCCTCAACAAGCTTGATAGAATATTTACTAATGCAAGATGGATTCAACTTTGGCCTCAGATTGAAAGGACTGTACTAGATGCTCACTTCTCTAACCATAACTCCTTGGGTGTGTGGTTTGATATTACACACAAGAAAAAATCAAGGCCCTTTAGATTTTATAACTACCTGGCTGGGAATGATAATTTTCTGCATGTGATGGAGAGACACTGAAAGCATAACAATCGTGGACCAGCTATGAAACAAGTTTGGAAAAATCTGAAACAAGTCCAGTTGGGACTCAATAAGTTGACAAGAGAGGAGTATAAGGGTGTGGACAGGAGAGTGAAAGCTGCTAGGGCTCATTTACAGCACATTCAGGAATAGTTGAGGGATCACACTAATTTCCTTACCTAGGTACAGGAGAAGAAAGAAGCTAAGCAACAATTGGAGAAATGGTTACAGATAGAGGAGAGTATAGCACATTAGAAAGCCAGAGTCCATTGGTTAAAGGTGTGAGACACTAATACTACTTATTTTCATGCCTGCCTTAAAAACGGACAATCTCAGAATCATATTCGTCAATTAGTTGCCAAGGATGGCGCTAGATTGTAGTCAGAAGCAGAAGTTGAGCAGGAAATTATAGGCTTCTACCAAGGTTTACTTGGTACTGCAGCACACCATCACTTGTTGTTCTCCCTAGTATTTTGCAGGATGGTCCCATTTTAATTAGACATCAATAGCTTGAGCTTATTAAACCAGTTACTAGAGACGAGAATGGTTTACACACTATAGCTGATAATAAAGCACCTGGGAGGGATGGCTACAATGCCTTTTTCTATAAGAAAGCTTGGCCTATCATTGGGAAGGAGGTAGAGGATGCTATTTTAGAGTTTTCTGAGTCAGGAAAGATGTTTAGACCTATCAACTTCAGTAATAACTCTAATTCCCAAGGTGAAGAGTCCTACTTCTGTTAGAGATTCCGACCAATCTCTTGTTGCACTATCTTGTATAAGGTCATATCTAAGGTCCTAACAAATAGATTACAACCAATTTTGGCTCAACTAGTTGACAACTGTCAGTCTGCTTTTGTACCATGGAGGCTAATCACAGATAATATCCTTATGAGTCATGAATTGGTGAAGGGGTATGGTAGAAAATCCATCTTACTTAGGTGTATGCTAAAAATTGACATGCAAAAGGCCTATGACTCTGTAGAGTGGCCTTTTATGGATAAGATTATCGGGTTGCTTGGATTCCCAGAGATTTTCACTAACTGGATCATGGAGTGTATGACTACTGTTTCTTACTATATTATGATCAATGGACAAGCCACTACTCCTTTTGAGGCTAAGAAAGGGTTGAGACAAGGTGATCTCATCTCCCCCTTTTTGTTTGTGCTGGCTATGAAGTATCTTAGTAGGCTACTAAAGCCTTTGAAGCAAGTCAGGAGCTTCAACTACCATCCTAGATATGCCAAAGTTAATTTGGTATACCTAGGATTTGCTGATGACCTATTACTTTTTTACAGGAGTGATGTTAACTCTGTGGTAGCTTTATAGGAAAGGTTCCACATGTTCTCTGCTCCTTCTGGGCTTATTGCAAACACTCAGAAGAGCTCTGTGTATTTTGGGGGGTGTCATAATCTACACAAATGCAAATTCTTGATGTGCTAGGCTATCCAAAGGGTGACCTTCCTTTTAGATACTAGGGGTGCCCTTAAGCACTAAGAGATTGACAGCTTTACATTGTGAGCCATTGATAGACAAGATGCTTGGGAATATTACTTCTTGGACTACTAGGTTCTTATCTTATACTGGCAAAACTACACTTCTCAAAAGTGTCCTTTATGCCATCCAAAAATTTTGGGCTCAAATCTTCATCCTGCCTAAGAAAATCATAAAATTCATTGAAACTATCTGCGGAAGATTTTTTTGGACAGGGAATGCTGAGTTCTCAAGAAAAGCTCCAATTGCATGTGAGAAGGTATGTTGCCCCTCAGTGGCTGGTGGCCTCAACCTAATCACGGGAACAAAGCTGTTGTGTGCAAACTCCTCTGGTATCTTTGTAACAACAAGAAAAAGCTCTGGGTGCAATGGGTACATGCATACTATATAAAAAGCAAAACTGTCTGGACTACTATTCCTAAGACTACCTCTTGGGTTATTCAGAAGGTGTTTAAGGCTAGGGGATACATGAAAACAACAGGAATAACTGAGCAAGGAGGTACTCAACATGACAAAGTTCTCTATTGTCGCAATATACAAACGACTACAAGGGGAGTTCCCAAGAGTATCTTGGAGGAAAATCATCTGCAACAACTATGGTTGTCCAAAGTGGATCTTCATGCTGAGACTTGCTATCATGAACCGACTAGCAACTTAGACACGATTAGCTAAGTGGGGTATTCACCATGAATTAAAGTGCATCTTTTGTGGCTTGGAGGAAGAGTCTACTGAGCACCTCTTTTTCCGATGTTGCTTTACTGGTGATATTTGGAAGAAGTTACTAAGATGGCAATGAGTCCAATGAACTAATGCAGGCTGGTTTAGTGAGATTGCTTGCGCCATAGATCATTGTGGTGGTCATAGTAGGGGGGGCTTATATGTATAAGGTGACCTTAGCCTAAGCCCACTATCTATTATGTTTGGACTGAGCAAAATGTTATTTTGTTCCAACAGCGGAGACGCACTCAGGGGATGTTGATCAAGCAAATTGTGCAGGAGGTGTTAGTTAGACTTACTTTATTTCCTAAAGTTGCCAATTATGTTAGCCGGCTAAACTCTTACCCATTCTAGGCTACTCAGATGCCTTAGTCTCTAGTGTTATTCTGAATATCCTACACTTCTCTGAGTTTGTCCGGAGTAAGTGATTTCTTTTGTTTACTTGAGTTGTAACTGCGATTTGGTAATAAGTAAATCAGTTTAGTACCAAAAAGAAAAACGCAAAAAAGCAGCATCATACTCTAAAACAACATCTGAATATTGATTTCTTCTCAGAAACTCAAAAACTTTATATAGTGTTTAAGTAGTTCATCGCTTTTTTAAATATATTAATTATTGGTACTTATTCGTTAAATTTGATGATTGTTATACATTAGCTTGAGAGTGTTGTCGTGTCTTAAAATTTGAAACCCACAAACCTTAAATTTTAGCTCCGCCTCTGACCATATTAAACCTTTGTGGCCATTTGACTTCTCGATGGAGGCTATCAACCGAGAAAAATTGATCTTTAGCAAAATAGGGAATTTTAATATATATATATATATATATATATATATATATATATATATGCAGATCAACAATGTGGCATCACCGTAGAATCCTTTTCTCATAAGAAAAAGGTTCTCAACCCCAGAATGATCTTAAACCATAGAATGCACACTATAGAATCTTATTTGTCGCTATTTTAGATACTAAATATTTTATTTCTTAATTTACAATGAAACTATAATTTCATAGGTAAACCGTCGTTATTTAATGACAGAAAATGAGTTTCACTAAAATCCATTGTTATTCCCTGTTTTTTTTGTAGTGGCGAGAGTGCCTCAATAAAATTAGTGATATAAATTCAACTTTTAATAAGAGGCTTATATTTTTCATACATTTTTTATAGTGTATCACTACTAGAAAACAGACCAATGACAATGCCCCCCAAAACCGTTGCAATAGCATAACCGTTACAATAGATCTATTGCAACGGTTTAGAGGCCCGCCGCATCTGATCGCGTTACAATAGCTCTATCGTAACAGTTGCAAAATCGTTGTGATAGAGTGTCTATAGCAACGATTTTGCAACCATGGCAATAGCCCTTTCTATTGCAACGGTTGCTTTACTCTAATGAAACTGTTGATAACCTGTTGCAATATCAAGTTATGCAAGTACTTTGTTCAGCTACCGCAACAGTTATTATCATTTAAAGCAACGGTTTGTATGATAAATTCCAACAGTTCATCTAAGCTATTGCAACGGCTTACAATTAATTATTTACACATATAAATACAATAAATTTTATATAAATAATGAATGTAAATGATTCTGTAACAAGTAATTCAACATATCATCAAACTATTAATTACTACAAAAATAAAATATACAACATTGTTTGATAATTCATGAATTAGCATACATAAGCTTGCAAATGTTCAAAAGTTTTAAAAAAATCCTAAAATATCTAAGTTCTAGCAGCAAACAACCAATACGAAGATCTTCACTAATTTCTTCTACCCTTTGTCCATTTGCTCCGCCTACAAAAAAATGATAAATGAGTGATGTAGCAAAAATTTTACAAAATAATTTATTCTTATCATATATATTCTTGATTTGCAAATACAACATGTTTATCAATGCACTACAAAGTAATTTTAATGAACCAACAATACATAGAGGTAATTAAATTAAATAGAACATGTGCTTTATTAACTTATAAGAATAAAATGGAGTCCAATAACCACAAAACAGTACTCTCATTAGTTTTTTCTAAGCTGAAAATGCATTGTGAAGTTATTAAGGAATTAAACCTTTATCAGGAGCATGACATCAACTTAACATATCACTTTAAACATGCTAAATCAAATTTAATTTAGCTTGATATGGACTTCACTAATTTAACACCAACCAGGTTGGGTAAACATTTTCAATAATAATTAGAAGACAAATTAGTGCAGCAATAAAGTCTTCAAATGGTAGCTCAAATGTAATTCGATAGAGTAGGTTTATCTAAAATAAACTAAAGCTGAAATGGAGGTCCAAATCAGCCACAAAATACTACTAAAAGTTATTATTTGCGCGAACAGACTATGCAACCCGTCAATGAGAATAAGCCCACTTGGCTACATAGGTGGTCGCTCAAGTGACGTTTCACTTAGTGGTTAAGTGCCTATTGTATAGTATCTAGAGAGTCCAAGATAAGTAACTGAACAACATGCAGCAACAACAAAATTCTACTTAGGAACTCTACTCATGATGAATCTTTCAAGTAAAAGAGCTTCAAGAGATGATCTAATGTAAAAGCATGAACTTTGTGATATTGATATTCTCTCTATTCCTCAAATTATATTTATTATATTAAAGTTAACAAATGAAAATGATCAACCCATCAAGAATAACAATCTAACAAGCATAATTAATGAACCTCTCAAGTTTACTACTGATCATTTTCTATTATGAATCCACCACAAAATTTTTGAGAGTGAATTTCCATTATCATGACGCCCAAGTCCTTCACTTTCGTTAGAGCTTGCTTCTGCTTATAAAGTGCTTTCAAGGCATAAACAAATCCTTTCCACCCTTCCTCAGTTCTGTTTTTGGGTACACTAGTGAGTGTCTATTTCACAAGCTCTTTCACATAATCAACATTAGAAAACACAGCCCCAGTGATTGGCAATAAGCTCCAAAATTGCAACGAAATATGGAGCAATGAAAACTTAAAAAGTTGTGCAATGAAGCTAGGAACTATAACAAATGAATAGCAGAAAAATAAAAATTCAAAACACAATTAGGACCATATTGGTGTGAAACTCCAAAACTAAATATCCCAAACATATACTAAAGGAGAAAAGAAAATGAAAACACAAACAAGCATGAATGAATTTTGAGGAAGATAACAGAAAACAAAGACAAAGTCACATGACCTAGTCAAATAGCCCAATTTACTACAAGCCTAAAAGATGGAGGATCGGGAATCAAGAACCTAAGGCAACACGACTAAATGGTTGTGGAGGTTCAACCATGAAATTAAAGCGCTATGAAGGAATGTCATTACACTAAGTATAGAACTGACATTATGTGGTGTACAAAAAATGTAATTACTCTATATGGAGTATCAATATGGAGAAGCAACACAACACTTGACCATTCTTTGAAGAGAATATTGGTTTTAAACTTGGAAATGGTGAAAACTGTCATTTTGGAGTAACAATCGGAATGGTCATTGCTCTTTAAAGGACCATCCCCTGACTTGTATAGATTGGCTATCCATCTTGATATTTCACTGGCTAGCTACAGAGAACAAGGCACCATTTTTATTGTTCTACATAGAACAAGGCTCTTGGCTAGCTACTCAAACACATTTTTTTAATTAAATAAGCTAACCACACACTTCAACATGACACCAAAAAAATGCAGAGGTCTATTTGTTGAAGTTTCACTGCCTCTCGAAAATAATATATACTTCTACATGTTTACCCATGAAAAAGAAAATCTAAACCCACGTTTGAGGGAGCATATTGAGACATAATATAATTAAGCCATTAAAAATATGCTCAACACGATGGACTAAAAACAGTCATCAAAATGTAAAATGTAACTTCACTATCTTTTGACAGTCATTATACAGTATATCTACAGAAAAGTAAAGTTCCTAAAAAGACTGCATCCTAAATAACACTGATTCTGAGCTTAAAGGATTCAACATCCATCTACACAACTCCAATTCTAAGAAAACTAAAAAACAACATGTTAATTGTTGAGCATGAGAAGAGCAGTCAATTGTTAAAAATGCGCCATTTGTTACAATCCCCAGTACCATATAAAAGACTCATGTGACATCTCAAATATAAATTACAGAGATTTAATATACAATCAACAACAACATTATAGTTCAAGTTGTGTACTCACTGTAAAATAACCTGAAAAGCTAAAATCCAAAATCTGAAAAGGCAAAATAGTGTCTAACATAGAGAGGGGGAGACTAGGGTTCGTGATAATACACAAAAACAGAATTTGAAAAATACACTTTACCAAAGCTGCACCGACTGAGCTTGGAATCTATCCATCGGGTACCCTGATTGTAGGCTTTTTAATCGCCAATGGAAATGAAAAATGTGTCTAGAGAGAATGTAGGGAGAAAAAGAGTGAGAGAAGCTGGAGAAGGAGAGACAATTACACATAACAAAGAACACTCAAAACCCTTTTACCCACACATCCACATCAAAAAACAGATAATAACCTAAGTATCACTTCATTTAGAAGAGAAATGATTATCTTATAGTGCAATAGGGCATATCGACAAAGAGCTTTTCCAGATCCATGGTGAAGATGAAGCTTCGGTGGTGGAATTTGAAGATGTAGAAGAAAAATAGGGCTTATAAGTTTAAATTTTTGGTTTGAGAGAAACACATAGTGATAAAAATATTATATAAAGAAAAGGCGGGGTAGAATATTGAGAATTTGGAAAACGGGTTGCCAAAACTTTTTTTTCCAGATAACCATTGTTGTAGAACGATCTACTGCAATAGTTTTGCGAACTGTTGAAATAGTAAGCTTTATGGCAACGGTTCTTCCACTATGGCAATGATTTTATCGCAAAAGTGTACTAATAGATCCAAAATCTTTACGCAACGACTATAACAGTTGCAATTGACACTACAACACAATGTATCTATAGCTATGAAATCCAAGCTATGAATTTAGAAATCGTAGCTATTACCTAGTAATAACCACAAAATTTTGAATTCCGTAGCTATTTACTAATTCTTAAAAAGATTTAGCCACGAAAATCAGACTGACAAAGCTAATTTCTCATTTTTGCTACAATTAATAGCAATCGTGACAATAATTGCCTAAATAGCTATAACTTTATTGCTACAATAAAAATTTGTGGCTAATCATAAGTTTTTGCCATGCGACAAAAGTTGTTGTAGCAATAGTAACCTTTTAGCCACAATAAACTATTTAAAATAAAATATTGTAGCTAAAAATTTTTTTTGCTTCAAGTTATAAAAGAATATGGCAATAATTAAATGATATAGCCACGTCTTTTTTGCTATAATATAATTTCATAGCTAATTATTAATTTTTGCCATAAGTTAAAACTTATTATAGCAATAATAACCTTTTAGCCATAATAAATTATTTGAAATAAAATATTGTGGCTAAGTAAACATTTCTGCTTCAAGTTACAAAAATAATAATTAAATAGTTAAATGAATAGCCATAGAGTTTTTTTTACAAAAACAATTCGTAGCTAATTATTAATTGTGGCCATGTATTGAAATTGGTCGTAGCAATAATGACTGGTTAGCCATGAAAAAAGTTATATAAAATAAAATATTATAGCTAATAAATAATTTGACTTTGCGTACTAAAAAAATCGTGGCAATCGTTAGCTTAATAATAGCTATACTCATTTCGTTTCTAAATAAATATTGAGACATTACTTTTAAAAATTTAATGTAATTAAAGGTGTTCATCATTCGACTTGATTCAATTTATATAATCTGAGTTCTAAGTTTTAAATATAATTTAAATAATATATATATATATATATATATATATATATATATATATATATATTATATATATATATATATATATATATATATATATATAAGAATCAATTAAATTTCAAATAACAAAATTAAAATACGAAAAAAGAAAAAAGGTAATATACCCACTTATAACCTCAAACTTATCACTAACCTTCTAAACATATCAAGTCAATATTTTATCTTATTGCAACATATTATTTTTGAATGTAACTTGTACTTTTTAAGAAATGTACAACTAATTATTTTTTAAAAGTTGTAAAGACATTTATGTATGCTTAATACTTTATTATTTTAAAATAAGTGCTTAATTTTTTTTTATATGTAAGCACCTTTTTTAAAAGTATTTATACAAACATTAATAATTACAAAGATATTACGTATACATATATTTGAATTCGCGCAATGCACGATCATTATTAAGGAATTATAATAATTGCAAATGTTCTATGACTAATTTGAACATATTAAATTAATACTTATTTACTTTGTTTATTTTTTAAAAAATAATTTGAATTATTTTTGACAATTTTTTTTAAAAATATTCTATTTTAAACTTGACTTTTTAAGCCATATAATTCATAAATTTTTTTATATTTTCAATTCAAAATTCATATCTCTATTTAAATTCAAGAAATAATCGGATGTGGTGAAAGTATGATTCCACAGTGATGAGACACTTTAATTTGAGTTTGAATTCACGTTGTTGATATAAAAATAAATTGAATTGACATTCTTTTTAAAAAAAAAAAATCTATTGTAAAATAATTTTCAAACTTGAATTTTTTTGGTGATGACACTTGCCATCACCGTATTATTTTGCTTCTCTTGTCGTATATAAATAGATTAGATAGATTTTATAATATTGATAATTTTAATTTATTTTTTATTTTTCTATTTTCAAACATGACATTTTAATTCATACTACTCATTTTAAATTCATATAATTTTTATATTTTCAATTCAAACTAAAACTAGTAATTCAAAATTCATATTCTTGTTTAAATTTAAATTTAAATAATCGAATATTGTGAAAGTATGATTCCACCATACTAAATTACTTTAATATGAATTTGAATTCACGTTGTTACTGTAAAAAAGAAATTGAATTGACATTTTCTTTTTGAAATTTCTATCTTAAAATAATTTTTAAACTTGAATATTATGGTAATTAACACTAGTCATTACAAATATTTTTTTGCTTCTCCGATTCTATATAAATGTATTAGATAGATTTTTTGATATTGACAATTTTATTTTATTTTATAAAAAAAATTATTTTAGACTTGACATTCTAATCCATATGATTTATTTTAAATTCATATACAATAACAACAATAACATACCGTGTGTAGTCACAAAGTGAAGTTTGGAGAAAGTAGAGTGTACGCAAATCTTACTCCTACTTTAAAGGTAGAAAAATCATTTTAAATTCATATAAATTTTGTATTTTTAATTTAAACTAAAAAATTATAACTTCAAAATAATCATAAATTTAACTAAACACTATTAAGTTAAGAGTTTATTAAAATAGGATAGTAGATAATAAAACTATCAATATCATAGCCAAAAAAGTTGAAAAGAAATAATATATTTTAGAATAATATTTATTTCATATAAATAATTGACTTTCTCCATTAACTTAAAGTAAAGTATATATTTATTATAGTTTTTCGTTAGATAATTCTTTGTTATATTCATTTTTTTGATACAATTATTATATTTGTTAGTTACATAATACTAATAGCATTTGTAAAAAAGAAAACAAAAAATATAGTAGTACATATTACAGTATATTAGGTAAAGGAAAACAAAGGCCAAACATTTAACAAAAAAAAAAAAAAAAAATACTTGGCCGCCACACAACACACCCTTCCCCATTTATGTCAAACCCCAAAATCTCCCCCCAAAAATGAAAAATTGCAAAGGCCCCCCCCAACAAAATTTTAAAACCCAATTAAATAACCTACTGCCCCTTCCCACTTACTCAGATCCCTTTCCCCACTCCCTCCCCCTGCGCCCCTCACCCTTTCTCTTCTCAGTTTTTGATTTGATTTGAAATTATTATGATGTATTGCTGATTATTTATTTATTTTGCAGGTTTTACAACATGAAAGTCTTCAAGTAAATGAAGTAAGTTTTACAATATGAGTATTGTATTGGATTATATATATTTTTGTTAATGTAAAGATAATATTCTGCCCGTATGAATTTTAAAATTGATAATGAAATTTGAAATTTCCCGTTTATGAAATTACATTGAATATATTTTTATTGTTGTATTGAAATTTGAAATCTATATCTACACGTTTTAAGAAGTTTAAAACGTCTACAGGTTTGTTTACTTCTTTGGTTGTTTTGCATTTTTTCTTATTTTTATTTGTTAAAATTTTAGTAAAAGAATTACTTAAGACATATATTTCTCCTCCTTGAAATTTTATATGTACACACAGTTGCATATATAGTTAGTTGGTCTTAATTTTATTGATACTAAAATACTTTATCATTATTGATAGACATATTAATGAAAAAAGAACATATAAATGACAAATTATGATGGATGATGATCAAGTTGAGGTGCTTTTAAAGATCACAAAAGGCGAGATATGAGAAGACTATGCTGCTTTGGACTCAAACAAGATGGTGTCTCAAAAGAATTGTATATTGTGACTATTTTCAAAATTGTAAAGTGCAATAATATATAATTTGAAACTTGTTTTAGAATTTCAAAAGTGAATTTTGTAGCTACATTATGTAACTTTTCTTATTGATAAAGCTTGTAGAAAATTCTTTAATTTGTAGTAATGGAATTATTGTAATTTACTTTATTTTAGCTACATTATAAAAAATTTGGTTATTAATAATGCTTATGGACAATATTTTTCAGTTTGTAGCAATGAATTTATATTGTTATGGCTAAACCTATATATAATTATAAAAAATATGGCTATATATTTTCATTTTTCATAAAAAATTAAAAAAATAGCTATAATTTATGTATTTTGTGGCTAAATGAATGAATTCTTAGCCATGTACAAAAATATTTATGGCAAATATTTTATTTTATAGTTATAGATTTATAACTCGTAGCTAAATATATGTATTATTATCACGAGACTAAAATATAAAATAGCCATAAATTTTAAATTTTTATAGCAAACAAATCAAGTCTTTTGCCACAATTGAATACATTGTGGATATAATATAATAATTGCTATAGATTTTATTTATCGTGACAAAAGAGTAAAAATTATTTGCTATACGTATATATTTCGTAGCAAGATTTTTTTACCATCACACCTACAACATAATGTTTTTGTAGCTGTAAGTATTTGTCCTTGCCATAAACCATGTAAAGTTTGTAGCTAACTTTTAGTTACACCACATCTTGCTACGAATGCTACGAATTTTTTTTTTTTGGCTAAAGCCTTTAGCCACGAAACTTTTCACATTTAGATACGACATATTTTGTAGCTGTATATGCATTATGTTGTAGTGTGACAGTCTACCACAACGGTTGGATAACTATTGCTAAATTTTTGTTGCCATAGGTCTATTTTCTAGTAGTGTATTATCATTGAAAACATAAAGATTTTAACTTTACATAGTAATATTATTGCTAATTTTATATTAATAATGATTAATTCAACTTAATAAGATATTGTCATTTATTTGCAATTCATTTTGTTGGATGATGCTGTATAAAATTTTATTTACTAATATAAAGATGTGAATAGTTTAATTCAAAATTATGAAATATTATCTAATGTAAGGAATAGAGTTTACTGTTAATTAAAACATTTGGGACATTAAATTTTTGGAGGCCTAAAGCAAAGATTTCATTAGCATTTGTATTTTCTGGTTCTTAATCAGTGAGTAAAAAAAGAAAAAATGATGAGGTAAAGGCCTCTTTTGTCAGGGGCGGTTCAATATACTAGTTAGTCTAAAGCCAAAATTTAAGAAGATGCCTAAATATTTTTAATAATTTCTTTTATAATTTAATTAAAATTTTCTCTTATTTTTTAATAGCTTCCTAAAATGCAAAGCAAGTAATTATATTTTTATCCATTATTACTTTTTTTAGTAATTGATAGTGTGTAGCCAATTTATTAACCTTTCTTGAGAAATTACCGATATTATGTGAAATTTTATTGATTTTCATTCTTAATGTCGTTTCATCTAACCTTATTGGTATAGACACTTTCAAATTATTCTATAAGTAATATAGATACTTTTCTTAAAAAAATTACACTTCTTACCCGATTATGCCAATTAGAGTATTTTCTACTTATATACAAGTTCTCATAACATTTATAATTCCAAAAATAATTAAGTTGAAATTAATAATGACATAATGACTATTTTACATCACGAAATATTCAAGGTTAAAAGGATAATTCAAATCATTAGTAATCCAACTAGCTAGAAAAATATTTACAAGAGAACTCAAAAAATTGAAGGAAAAAAAATCATATGAATGCAATGTTATAAAAGAGATCGATTCAGTTGGAATGCATTAAGATAACGAAGGTAGAGAATCAATGTAATTAAAATATCTACAACTTTATGTGTAATTACTTTAACTTGATAACGAATTATTGAAAAGATAACATTTATCACTACATAAATATCTAAATTTTATATTATATATAAATAAATTTTGGGGCCTTTATTTTCCATACGTTGATTCTGCTACATCGGCAATCTGATTGAGACTTATTATATAGTGAGGTACCATTCTTAGTTTTCTGACCGTAGGATATAGAGGTAATTTTCACTACCATTTGGGATTTCTTATGAGCCAGGAACGTACGCATTGCATTCACAAAGGCTATGTTTCTATTGAATGTGAACCTTGCACGCGGGCTGTCCTGCCTGGACAACACGAGCGAGAAGGAAGGTGGTGGTGGGAGGATACATAAGGGCAACATCAAGGATGAAAGCCAGAACGGCAATGAAAATGACGCTGTCCATGCAAATGGTACTTCTGCTGCTGATATCTTCAGCAGCATGAGGCCTTTTCTGCTGGCTGGCCAAAAGGCCTTTTTTGTTCATGGGCTTGCCCATATGCACTCTTTTGATGGAATAAGGAATGGATAAATTACCTAAAGAGTCAAACATCCCTACTATATTTACTAACTCTCCTACTACTTTATTTTAATTACTTAATATACCACATGTTAATAAAAAAATCTTCGAATACATCCCAACCCCATCGGATACATCCTAATCCCATCGAATACATCCCAACCTTCGGATACATGTTGTAATCCCTCAGATACATGCGGATACATGTTGTAACTTCTTAGATACATGCGAATATATGTTGTAATCCCTCTAATACATGCAGATGCGATGAATCTGTGACTAAAACCATGTATCCGGACAACGGGATGTCGATGTATCTGAGATAAAATCAAAGATGTCGATGTATCCTATATAAAATCATGTATCTAGATGCCTTATGCAATGTATTCGAGTTATATATTTGAAAGTAGTGGAAAAATGAGTAATTAGCTCCTAAAGATGTGTGTTTTTTGTAAGTTTCCCACAAGGAATAGCCCCAACAAGTATGGGTGAAATTAAAAAAAAAGAAAAAGAAAACATTGTAAGCTTGAGTAGGCATGTGATTGAGAGAACCTATTGAAGTTGGAAAATCGAAGAGATCCTTGGTTTGTCAGAAACACGTCTTGATTCGATATTTGATTTTATTGATTATATTTACTTGACTTTAGATGGACGTTTTCTGTCTAATTGATTATTTATGCTATGTGGTCATGTTGAAAGAAATAAAGGGTGGGAGTGGAGGGAGTTATTAGTTATTTCTTGATTGGTAAGGATGTAAAAGTCAAGTCATATCTGCCCCGGCCCCTGAACTTGGGGGAAAGGAGGAAGTATACTGTTTTTATTTCCTCTCTAATTGTACTTGCGACCCTAAAAAGGTGGACGCTATAGTTTTTTAGAAAGAAAGGCAAACACTTTTAAGACATGACGACATATTTTGCAATCATAACTTACATTTAAATTTTATGTTGTGACGTATTAAAAAGGAATTTTTGTCAAGTTGAATACTTGATATATTATAAGAATTGCATAATTAAAGTTATTCGAATATTACTTTTGAAATTCATCTCATAGCAATTGTGATAATTCTCATGGTTGTTTTGTGTTTTTTGCGTGTTTTCTCTATTTTACCCTTTTTCATAGCTTTTGCATATCATTTGTGAAAAAATTTACTATGGGAGAGGCACCACCAACAATAGTTGTGTGAGACTTCATTTAGCTTTTGACACTTGGAAAGTAGGTTCATTTGTTTACTTTACATGCTATATTTTATCATCACTCATCTTCTTATTTCATTAGTCTATTCTTCTTATTCCTAAAAAAATAACTAATATTAAACTTCTAAATACACAATTAAGCAATTTAATAAATATATTTTTTCTTAAAATAATTGAATCGTTCTTAGAACTGTTAAGACTTTCGATTCATTATTAATAACACTACTTAAAAATGCTAAAATTCGCCTGAAAAGGATCGGCGGACTGTGTCAGATTTTCAATGATTATTTTTTTAAAAAAAACACAACTGAAGGACTGTGTTAGATTTTCAATGATTTTTTTCAAAAAAAATACACAACTGACGAACTTTAAGAAAATCGACGTATTTTCGCTGATTATTTTTCACGTAAAAATTATAAAAAATTAATATTTTATAAAGACAATCGGCGAATGTCTGTCATTTTTTATACAAAAATTAATGAACGTCTGTCGATAAAGTGCAAAACTACATTTGAAGAGTATAAATAAAAATAATATAAGTATAGAAATTAGTATTTTGTATTTAAATGTTACATAAAATAAATTCAGGAAAAATTAGTGTAAATACCTTTAAGGTGGTTGCTTCAATTATTTGATTTTTCTGGATTGATTACTTGAACCCAAAAAAAAAAAAAACTAGAACGTAAAAGTATCAAATTCTAGAAAAATCTTAGGAACAAATTAACAACAATTAGAATATGCTTCTGACATATTAAACAATATTTAAATTATTATTTGTTAATAATAAAATTATCAATGTATTTTAATTTATTAATAGTAAGATTGATAACATGTTATTAATTAATATTCGAAATAGACGTTAATTATGATATGATAGTGTAAAATACTGTATAAAATATTAAACACTAATTTTTATGCTTACGCAATTCTTATTTTATACTCTTCAAGTGCAGTTTTACACTTTTAAAATCGACGTGCGTTTGTTAATTTTTGTAACCAAAAAAAGATTGATGCATATCTGTCGACTTTTTTTTTTTATAGTTTTTGTGCATTTTGCGTGAAAATAACCAACAAAAATACGTTATTTTTTTTAAAAAATTTATTGATAACCCAACTGAGTCCGTTAGCTTTTTTCGTCAAATTTTAGCATTATTTTAATAGTGTTATTAACAATGAATCAAAATCGTAATAGTTCACACTTTAACTATTTTAAAAGAAAATATATTTATCAAATTGCTTAATTGTGTACTTAAAAATTTAATAGTATTAGTTGGGAATAAGAAGAATAAAAAAAGGGTCCACTCTCCAAATGTCAAAAATTAAATGGAGCCTCACACAACTATTGTTGGTTGTGCCTCTCCCATAATAAAATTTTTCATCATTTGTGACCTGCATGGATGGATTGCACAATTCTCGAGGTGATCGAATGGTATTGAATGAGTTTTTAGTTTGACGGTTTGAAAGTTAGAAAGTTAGAAAGTTTGATCAAAGTCAACATTTCAACTTAAAAAGCTCAAAATCGAATTCTGACAGTTCTGCTAGGCCTAGAAGGTGATTTTTAACTTTGATGGACAGTTGGTACATATCCCGAGGTGTTCGAGAGTGATTTGGATCATTGGTTTGATTTTTGAAGTTTAAGGAACTTAAGGTTGACCACAGTCAACTTTCGAGCAAGATGACCTCGGATCGGTAATTTGATAATTCCAACAAGTTTGGAATGTGATTTTTAGTCGATCTGCATATTTGATATAGTTATTTTTGTGGGGTTCTGAACGAATTTCGAGGGTCCATTCTAAAAATTTGAGAAGTTGACATCACAGCTGAGTAGTCAATTAATGCCTGATGCACTCTTCTTCATGATCGCGAAGAGTTGACCGCATTTACGAAGAAAGACCTTAATCATATTAAATTATGATCGATAGTTTAAAACTTCTTTTATGATAGTATTTGTAACATTTATCAAAAGTTTTCATTCTTCAAGAATGAAATATAATCATTTAAATATACGCCTTAATCTTATTAAATTATGATAGTTTAAAAATCTCTTTTAAAATATTGTTACTTCAAGAGAAAATCTAGATATGTATATAACATAGAGAATTTCTCAATCATATTTTCAGTTGTAATTATAATAAGCCTATGAAATATTATCACTCGGATGCCTTTGATCAAAAGGGAGGATGGATGTCTGCCTTTAGTGATTTCACTCGCGTCATGCACATACCTCTATCCATTATTTCTTTGCCTTATCTTCTTGAATTTTTGACCGAAATAAGCCATTATTTAGACCAATTCACCAAAATAATGCATTTTTTCTAAAAACTTTACAGAACTAGAATAAACGTGTTTTTCAGTAACGTATTAGGCTATATTTTCTTAAATGGCCTAGAACAGCAGTACCTAACGGCGTTAAGTAGATACGTTACTGATAGTAACGTTTTTGGCTTAAAACATTACCTGGGCCCAGGTCTATTATTTTCCCCCTTACTTAAACAAACGATGTCGTTTTTCACTATCTTTGTTCACCCACGTCTATTATTTTCCCCCTTCCAATTAAATTCACAAGTTTCCCGGGCGAATGAATTAAGGGTGACAAAAAGGTTTCAAATTTAAGTTGTAGTGACTTAAGTTATTTTAATTGAGTAGAGGTGACAAAAATTAGATTAGGAATTAATGGGTTTTGACTCATTTTCTGAGTTGCCCTCAAGTTTTTATTTTTACACTTTGACCCATAGGACCCATTCCCCTTTTGAGAGAATTAAATAAAATCCTAATTACCTAAAATGGGAGGGGGGAAAACGACTGTCATACCCCGTTTCAACCGGGTCGAAATAGTGTACAACATATTGGTGATTCCTAAAATAATTAACTAACTTAAGAAAGTCGCCACTTAATTATTACGGTGAATTAGGGCACCTAAAGTGACTAAAGTTATTGTCTAATGTTAACTCCATTTTAAGGTCTACTAATATGAGATTCTGGGTAAGGGTTCAATTAATCTAAAGGGAAGGTATTAAGCACTCTTCAAGATCCGTTAAATTACGGTTAACCGGCCAAACTTAGGTTGATTAATTAGGCTTAAAAAGTCATTAAAAAAATATATGTCAAAATGCAAGTCATGTTTTTTGGAAAAAAGAATAATTCAAGGACAAGACTTTCAAAAGTATACTTGAAATAAAGTGAGCAAAGGTTTCGAAAAATATCATTTGTTAGAGAAAAGGAACTTGATTTATTAATTAGAACAAGTGTTAAAATGCAAAATTATGTGAAATGCTAAGTGTAGTAAAAGTGAGAGTGTATAATATAATTGACTAATTTTAAAACAAGAAGGGATTACTAGTGCTTAATAGTGTGCAACAATAAGAAACTTGTATTTAAGTTCACAAGCTTATTAAAAAGTAGTGTATGAAGTTAGTACACTTTTATACTTGGGTAAGAATGGACGGGATAAAAAAAAAAGAAGCCGATTTTGCATAAAAAAAACATTTCTCTCATTGAAATCTTTATTTATTTATTTAAGAGAATTGTTAAGGTTATCCAACGTGCCGAGTGGGGCGACTTAAACCAAACTTGAGAAATATGTTAAACACTAAGTGATGACTTGATTAATAACTATATGTTTTCCAAGATATCTATATCAAAGATGAATTGATTTTCAGATACTTCAAATATCAAACAACGTTACTAAACAAACACACAAATATTCAAAGTGAAACAACCGAAAGAAAATTATCAAGCATGATGTTAGGAATAAGCAACTAAAAGAAGAGTATAGCTGAATGTTTTTCATTTCTTCTCGCTTCTCTTTACGAATCCTTTTGGATGGAGTTTCTAGGGAGCGAGAGATACAAATGACGATGTAGATGCACGTTCAAGTCTTGCGGTGACGTCGAGACTTAAAGTAAGACTCTTCGACTCCAGTGCTCATGTAAAACCACAAAAGAAAGAAAAAGATGAAGGATTAGAAGAGGGACATCAACATATTAACAAAATAACAAAGAACGAAAACAATACCACCATAACTATAACATGCTTAAAAATAATTTTATTCACTTCAAGTATTCAAACAGAAGAATTCAAATATCCCATATCGAGTTCTAAAAAAATAAAATTACTGCATATCAAGTATCCTAAAAGCATGCTACAGTAGAACAAAGAAATAAACTTTGGGACCAAATTCTCTAAAATTCTAAATCATGATAATATTCTAGCATCATATCTTCTGGGTCATAGCATAAGGAGAAAATAAATTCACACCAATTTCTTTTCTCAACATAGGATCAGACACGTCGATGAGTTTATACACGTCATTAATTAGACCAACAAAGTTTAAGCAATATTCATCTATACGATTAACGAAACAGAAAGTTTCCCTAATGAGAATGGTTACTAAGGTTGACCCAAGATAAGTTTTAGTTACTAAATCTCATATGACATTAAACAAATACCATCGTAACTTTTACAGAGGATGAGCCTCAATTAGGATCTCGACTTTTACAAGAAGATTTTTTTTGGTTTGTTTTTACGGCATCTAAACAGACAAATAAATTTGAACATGACTCATACAACCATTCAAATAAATTATCAAAAAGAAACAAACAAAAGTTATATCCTTTATTCAAAGAAATGTTAGCATGTTTCTAATCTTGAAATTATATTTTGGGTAGCAAGACAAAACTACAGATAAAGAAAAACATAGCGGGTCTCTACTTCGTGATATCTAAGCAAGACAACAATAACGCTATTTTCACGATATGTATCAACACATAAAGTCTTTTAAATTTAAGAATTAAAATATAGTAAAAGAGTTGCTGACCTCTTGTGGTGCAATGAACTAGGGATCGTCGGTATCGAATCTACACTCGTTATTCAAAGAAAGTCAAGAGAAGCAGAGAAGAGAACCAAAAATCTTTGTGAGTAGAGAGAGTGGTGTTTTTGTGAGTGTTCTAGCTTTGTCGCGGCTGAAAAACCAAAGGAGAGAGAGATCCAAACAATGCTATAATACTTAGTTTTTAGAGGGTGGAGGCGGCTGAAGAACTTGTCCCCAGGCTGAGGATTTAGAGTAGTATTTGTAGGAGAAAATCAGGGCTAGAGTTTGTTGAGCGGGAAATCTATTTTTCAGACTTGAACATGGTCAAACCATGTTTGAAATTTGAACATTGGAGAGACATTAATCTTCACGTGATTTGGCAGATTTGTTTCAGATACTCACCCGAAATGGTGAGATTTTGTTTGAAATTTGAAGAGAGTTGTTGCGTTTTGAAGCATGGAAGGAGAAAGTTTTCCCTGAACCTCTGAAAAGCATCAAACATAGATGAAAGATACGAACCTTTTGCTCGAAATGGTGCAACATTCCTGATTTTGGGACAAAGGACATTTGGAGTTCTGTAAAAAATAGAAAAGGGGAGAAGAGAATGGCACAACTGCTCATAGAGAAATTAGAATTAGGAACCCTAGAGATATGGAAGAGATTGGGCTGATTAGAAAAGTATTTGGGCTTACTAAATTGGCTGAAATTAGAGATCTGTTGGGCTGAAAATTTAGAAGCCCTCGGATTCTAATTATTTCTTTTCTTGTAGATTTCTTTGGACTTCTAATTTAATAATTAGTATAATACATATGATAAAAATTATAATTATAGTAAAGTATTTATAGTTAATTTAGTAAGTATAAAACTTGAAATAAAGTAACGACAATCGGTTTAAAGAAGATAATAACAATACTAATATTGATAATATATGCATAATCTTTAAAAAATAGTGAAAACGATAATAAAAGGATAATAATAATAAATAAATAAATAATAAAATTTAAAGTAGTAGAAATAATGGTATATAATAGGTAATAACGATGATAATAGTAATAAATGAAAATAATAGTGAACGTAAGATATTTAATTTATTTAAAAATTTAGAAGCCAAAGGAAATAAATCAGAAAAAAAGGAAGGACAAAATTGGGTGTCAACAGCTGCCCCACTTTGAACGGAGACGATGTAAGAGTCTTCAGGCAAAAGAGTTGACTTGGTAGCCAATTTTGTTCCGGCTAACAAATATAGCCCTGAAGGAATTGAATCGATATAAACGTTGGAAAATTATTGGATAGCAGAATGTAGGAAAAGATTATGAGAACTTGATATGAGAGATTTTGAATATCACGACCGAGCCTCAATTTCGAGTTGCCTACATATCTCGGGTTTCACGAGAATCAGGTCATATGTAGTTCAAGAGTTTTGAAAAGAGTGTTACTAGCGAATTTGGTAGCAACCAAGAGTTTAAAAATAAGTTATAAGAGTATTCGAGAATGGAAGATATGTTCATAGCTTCCTCATTATAGATGTGGTGCACAACACACCCATAAGTAGAATTCTACTACACACGTTTTCATGATACTCTAAGATTGAATTGATATGTCGAGCTGCGGGTTCTCAAAAAATTGCCCCAGTGTCGAGTTATGGAGACACTGGGTAGTGCAAGGAGTTGAGGAGTTATGAAAGAGTTAATTGAGTGGTGATTTAGCAATGGAATATGAAAAGAGTTTGAATAACCTACATACCACGTGTTCATGGGACGTAGGCGGAGGGAAATTCGAGAGTAGATCCTTGACCTCTGCTAGCGAGTTTGATATTCCTCTTTAGCAAATTTGCCCCAGTTCACTGCTAAGATAAAGTTCCACGTTGTGATGCGTCTCTTGTTATTGTAATTGGCATGTGTGTATTGTATTTTCTGTCAAAACTTAATGAAAAGTAGTTAGCATATTGAGTAAGACAAAACGTAGGAGTAAATGAAATATAAACTGAAATAAGTGTGAAGCCGTATGGCTATCAAAAGGAAAGTAAGTGTATAGCCATTTGGCTTATGCAGATGAGTCTCCGGTTGTCTTCGGGACTTCAATGATAAATGAGGCCTCCGGTTATCTTCGGGAACTCAATGATGTAGCCGTTTGGCTTATGCAGATGAGTCTCCGGTTGTCTTCGAGGACTTCAATGATAAATGAGGCATCTGATTATCTTCGGGGACTCAATGATGTCTGTAAAGTTTATGATAAAGTCGTTAAAGTAGGTAAAGTAGATTAAAGTAGTTGGTAAAGTAGAAAGTAAAGTAAATGTATAGCCATTTGGCTTATGCAGATGAGTCTCCGGTTGTCTTCGGGGACTTCAATGATAAATGAGACCTCCGACTGTCTTCGGGGACTCAATGATGTCTGTAAAGTTTATGACAAAGTCGTTAAAGTAGGTAAAGTAGATTAAAGTAGTTGGTAAAGTATAAGGTAAAGTAAATGTATAGCCATTTGGCTTATGCAGATGAGTCTCCGATTGTCTTTGGGGACTTCAATGATAAATGAGACCTCCGGTTGTCTTCGGGGACTCAATGATGTCTGTAAAGTTATGATAAAGTCGTTAAAGTAGGTAAAGTGATTTAAAGTCATTGGTAAAGTAGAAGGTAAAGTAAATGTATAGCCATTTGGCTTATGCAGATGAGTCTCCGGTTATCTTTGGAGACTTCAATGATAAATGAGACCTTCGGTTGTCTTCGGGGACTCAATGATGTCTGTAAAGTTATGATAAAGTCATTAAAGTAGGTAAAGTATATTAAAGTAAATTGATAAAGTAGAGAGTAAAGTAAGTGTATAGCCGTTTGGCTTATGCAGATGAGTCTCCGATTGTCTTCAGGGACTTCAATGATAAATGAGGCCTCCAGTTGTTTTCGAGGACTTAATGATGTCTTAATGATAAATGAGGCCTCCGGTTGTCTTCGGAGACTTTATGATATCTGTAAAGTTTAAAGTAAAGTCGTTAAAGTAGGTAAAATAAATTATAAAAGTAATTAGTAAAGTAGTAAATAAATGAAGTCGCTTGGCTGCTGTTGTGGATGATGATTGTGACTGGTTGAATATCGCATTTGATTTTTGATGTGCGATTTCATGGTGGGTCGAGTGACCTCTTAAATGAAATTGATTTTCATTTCCATCAGATTTCAAAATAATGTCACCTGCAAAATTTAGGTAAAGACGTCAATAAAGATATAAAGTTATAACGAAGTAAAAGGAGTAAAGTCAAAGATAAAGTGAGAAATGAAGTTGTTTGGTTTATTAGGGCGAGGCCATGGGTCCAAATGACGCCTTTGGGCCATGATTGGTAGTCTTGACATTGATCCAATATTGTCATCTTGTATTTTTGTCATTCCTGCACTCAAAGAAAAAATCTTAGTTTGGGAGGGGGTGTTGATTCGTGTTGACTTGAGCCTTGACTTTGTTGGCCCTCCACTCGTCTTGTTTATTCAGACCTTGTGACCTCCGTTTGGAGCTTGGCAAATGAACAAGTAGTGAAGGTTTTTTTTTTTATTGAGAAAATATAAGCACTTGAAAATATATATGACAATATATATAAAAATATGTGTATAGGTTGTAAAACATTCTACCAACTCTTAGATTGTGACACTTTATGAAACAAAATGAATCGTTCTTTGACGGTTTACTTCGTCTTCGGTAGCTTGAATCAAGTATAACTTGGCACGTCCGATCACTCCCTGTGCATGTCTTTCCAAAATCTCCCCTAGTTTTGACTTTGGAAAAGTAACTAAACTTATGTTGTGGTGAGACCGAACCTTATATAGGTTGCCTACGTATCTCGCAAAGAGAATCAGGTCAGAACGTAGTTCAGGGTAAATAAAAAATGATTTGAAATTTTCTAATAAAAGGACCAAACCTGATATGAGTTGCCTACTTATCTCACCATGAGAAATCAGGTCAGTACGTAGTTCTGTTACATAAATAAATAAAAAGATTTCTAGTTTCTATCCTAATGTGACCGAACCGTATATCGGCGGCCTACGTATCCCACCGAGCGAATCAGGTCAGGCGTAGTTCTCCTATTACAAATAAGAAAATTTTGAAATTTTTTCTATAGTGAAACCGAACCCTATGTGGGCTGCCTACGTATCCCGCCAAGGGAATCAGGTCAAAACGTAGTTCGTAAGTACATGAAAAGAGAAAGTTACATTCAAATGAAACCTATCTAAAGTCGTTCTTTGATGTAGTGTCTTGACTTCTCTTGAATGGATATTCTTCGTGCTCGAATATTATTGTTGTCATGCTCCTTGATTGATTGTTTGAACTTTAAGTCATCTTCACGTCTTTTTAGAAGAATCTTGTCATCAAACCTTGATCACTTGTCTCATTATTTGTCACAATCATAGAATTGCCAGATTTGATAATTTATATAATAAAAACATAATATAATAAGTAATAGAGAGTTAAGAAAAATAGGAAATGCATTTATAGATTTTGCAATTAAGCTTTCAAAAGATGAGGCAAAACAACATAAAGTTTTAGGCACGACTCAGGCCTCAATTTTGTAATCGTGCTATTTCAAAAAGGGTTACTACTTGTTCAATCTACCAAGACTCCCGGCGAACCAGGGATAAAGTAAAAGTCCAATTCTTCAAGGTCTCCTCTGGTTCAGCACCCCAAATGGTCGGTGTCTCAGTGTGAGTAGTTGCAGTAGTATCCTCCATTGACATTGATTCTTGGACTGTTATCATTGGTGCATCAAAGATCGATGACGTGTCCTTTCCAACCTTTCCAATTGGTACAATGGTCCCTTTTAAATCCAAATCTTCCTCAATAGTTACCATGTTCACATTAGCATTCCCGTGGTTAGGCAAGGGGTTGTTGCTCACATTGGGCTGAGGTCCAGTAAGTTGGATCGCTCCCTCCTTGATTAGGGTTTTGATCTTGTTTTTAAGACCATAACAATCCTCAGTGTCATGCCTTACAACTCCAGAATGATAGGCGCAACACTTGGAACCGTCAAACCACTTCGGAATAGGGTTTGGGATTTTCCCTTCAATTGGTTGTATCATACCTGCTGTTTTCAACCTTTCAAACAACTGAGCATATGGTTCGGCTATCTTGGTGTAGTTGCGAGTGATTTTGGTTTCCTGATTTGGATGAGCTCTTGGTGCAGCATGAGGTCAATTTTGGTAAGTAGGAGCTCGAGGTTGATAATAATTTGCCTGGGTGTTATAGACAGGGTAATGAGTTGGTGGAGAATGGTAGAGAGTTTGGGAGGTTTCACCATACTGGTATGGATAAATGGGTTGATGTGGTTGATTTAGATAAAGAGGAGTTTGATTTGACTTGCGTCCTTGATCAACCATGACAGCAGATACGTCTTCCTTCTTCTTTTTGTTCCCATTAATGGATCCATATTGAATTGCTCTGCTCGCAGCTTGCAAAGCTGTATAGTCTTGGATTCTCCCTGATTTGATCCCATCTTCCAAGATTTCCCCCATTCTGACAACTTCCATGAACTTTTGTCCCATCATGGTTATCATTTTCTCATAGTACAGACTGTTATCCTGGCATTCGATGAAGGTAGCAGTCATTTCACTTTCACCCATTGGCGGTTGGACTCTAGCTGCTTCTGCCCTCCAACGCAGGGCATACTCGCGAAATGTCTCAGTTGACTTCTTCTTTAACTTAGCCAAGTAGAACCTATCTGGTGTGATTTCAGTATTGAACCTGAATCGATCCATGAAGTCTTGTGCCATATCACTCCATCCACGCCATTTACAGAGATCTTGTTGTGTATACCAAGCAAGAGCTTCACCAGATAGGCTTCTTATGAACAACTTCATCCTGATTTTTTCGTTTCTCCCTACCCCTACCAACTTGTCACAGTAGGACCTTAAATGTGTATGAGGGTCACCGACTCCATTGAACATGTCAAACTTTGGCGGCTTGTACCCTATAGGCAAGTCGATGTCAGGTTATACACACAAATCATCATACTCTAGGCTTGTGCTTCCCCTAGTAGTTTGAAGATTTTTCATTGCTTTCTTGAGATCGTCAATCTCTCTTGCTAACACATCATCAGACTTTGCCTTGGCATCCTTCTCCATTTCTTCGTACTGGTCCACCTCAGGTTGGAACTTGACCTATATTGGATTGGTAAAAGTTTGAGCTTCCATCGCATATGCCGGAGGAACATGTTGCACGTAAGGAGTGGCAACATGTGCCCCTTGTATATGTTGGGCTGGATAGTTCTGAACGGTAGAAGTGTTTTGGATTGGAGGTGGTGGAAGATTATAAAGGGTATTGATTTGCGGGTTCATGGGAGTAGTTGTAGGTAGTGGATAGGTGTTAGCGGGTGGAGAAACGTAAGAAGTGTGAACTAGAGGTTGATTTTGTGGATTGACGAGTGATGGATTAGGAGGAGTAGCATAGGTAGTATAAGTGGGTGGTTGACTTTGTGGAGGAGTGTAGACGGTTTGTGGGTTTGGTAGATTTACGGGGGTGGTTAGAGGTAGGTTATTGTTGGCAAGTGGAGGATGTTGTGGTGGAAAGTGTTCGGGAACTGATGAATCAAGTGGTGGAAAACGAGGTGCGGCATTTCTGGGTTCAGGAAGTGGACTTTGGAGTGTAATGGACAAATTGGTCAAGTCATTAACACGACTCAGTTCTCCACGGAGATCCTCGATCTCTTGAGTCAAGCGAGCGATGTGCTCATCATGTTGAATAGTAGCTCTATTTTCGGAAGTTTCAGAAGAGTCATTAGGAATGATTCCTCTACCCATTGGATTAGACGTGGTTGGATCAGTCATTGTGATTTTTCTTCCTTGAACAGTCCAACTACATCGAGGTAATACCGATGACTTAGATCTTGTGAAGTAAGGGTGGTCGGCCAGCTCGATTGTCAACACGAATCAACTTTGGGGATAAAAAGAAAACATAAAATACATATAATGTCAATTTTAAGTAAAAGCCTCAAGTAAAGTCACGTTCATATAAAATTAAATAAATCGTGTAGCAAATAAGTCATCAAGTAAAGTCAAATAAGTTATAGAGTAACATGTAAATCAAGTGTGTTTAAACAACAATAACGCATCCTAATAATCTTGTGACCTCTTTGTGCCAGAGGTAGGCCTAACGTGTATTTACAGAGTAAATGTGCCATAATATGTCATTCCATTGCTCTTTGATTAATTAAACAAATTCTATTTCCCAAAAAAAGTACAAGAGAAATGTAAATTTTATTACATATCGAACTAATACAATATAAAGTACTTTTCAATCTAAATAAAGTAAAAGTAAATTTTCCACGTCTAAACTTCTTGATTTCGCTTGGCGAGATCGTCAACTCCTGTCAGTCGTTGATCAAAGACATACACCAATGTAAAACCTTCATACCTGTCATGCAAAGGTTAGTGATACCCTCCCCCTAAAGTTTAATTAATTAGAGCAAATAGTCTATATTTAGGCACAATTATCTCTCAAATATGCACATAAATAATGATAAGTCGTCACTTAGGGTCGAAAACCCATTTGGACATTTGGGTAAAGTCGACTAATGGACTTAATACGCCTAACGCATTAAGCCTCTTAGGTCATGAAATGATGCATGTTCTTAGTAAAGTGTGTTGGTTTAGCTCTATCCTGGGTGAACTAAGAGTTGGGTAGACTCGGACTTGAGGTATTCCTATGTGAGAAGGTACGTGGTCACACGGTAGTAAAACTATCCGCTCACCCCACGCGTGCACCAACTCTCTAAATACAAGGTTTTTTGAAAGAATTTCGGAGAAGTGAAAGGACACAACTCGCGTGTACAATGTGTGTGAAAGTGTCAAATTTCCAAAAGTGGAGGAAATATGAACGGAATGACAATTTAAATAAAGCGTTAACACGTAAGACAGTTTATATAAAATAATAGCAAATAAATAATTTATATCACATAATTATGACAGATAAACGTTGAGCAATTAAGGTAAAACAAATAAACATAAAACACCTTAATTATTAACCTAAGTCTGTTATGGTTTAGAACCTAAAGTCCCCAGTGAAGTCGCCAAGCTGTCATACCCCGTTTCAACCGGGTCGAAATAGTGTACAACATATTGGTGATTCCTAAAATAATTAACTAACTTAAGAAAGTCGCCACCTAATTATTACGGTGAATTAGGGCACCTAAAGTGACTAAAGTTATTGTCTAATGTTAACTCCATTTTAAGGTCTACTAATATGAGATTCTGGGTAAGGGTTCAATTAATCTAAAGGGAAGGTATTAAGCACTCTTCAAGATCCGTTAAATTACGGTTAACCGGCCAAACTTAGGTTGATTAATTAGGCTTAAAAAGTCATTAAAAAAATATATGTCAAAATGCAAGTCATGTT
Organism: Jaltomata sinuosa; assembly: GCA_003996215.1. Lineage (NCBI taxonomy): Eukaryota > Viridiplantae > Streptophyta > Magnoliopsida > Solanales > Solanaceae > Jaltomata > Jaltomata sinuosa. Next base: position 1,495,141 of record QJPP01007186.1, on the reverse strand, counting down.
TTTTTGGAAAAAAGAATAATTCAAGGACAAGACTTTCAAAAGTATACTTGAAATAAAGTGAGCAAAGGTTTCGAAAAATATCATTTGTTAGAGAAAAGGAACTTGATTATTAATTAGAACAAGTGTTAAAATGCAAAATTATGTGAAATGCTAAGTGTAGTAAAAGTGAGAGTGTATAATATAATTGACTAATTTTAAAACAAGAAGGGATTACTAGTGCTTAATAGTGTGCAACAATAAGAAACTTGTATTTAAGTTCACAAGCTTATTAAAAAATAGTGTATGAAGTTAGTACACTTTTATACTTGGGTAAGAATGGACGGGATAAAAAAGAAGAAGCCGATTTTGCATAAAAAAAAACATTTCTCTCATTGAAATCTTTATTTATTTATTTAAGAGAATTGTTAAGGTTATCCAACGTGCCGAGTGGGGCGACTTAAACCAAACTTGAGAAATATGTTAAACACTAAGTGATGACTTGATTAATAACTATATGTTTTCCAAGATATCTATATCAAAGATGAATTGATTTTCAGATACTTCAAATATCAAACAACGTTACTAAACAAACACACAAATATTCAAAGTGAAACAACCGAAAGAAAATTATCAAGCATGATGTTAGGAATAAGCAACTAAAAGAAGAGTATAGCTGAATGTTTTTCATTTCTTCTTGCTTCTCTTTACGAATCCTTTTGGATGGAGTTTCTAGGGAGCGAGAGATACAAATGACGATGTAGATGCACGTTCAAGTCTTGCGGTGACGTCGAGACTTAAAGTAAGACTCTTCGACTCCAGTGCTCATGTAAAATCACAAAAGAAAGAAAAAGATGAAGGATTAGAAGAGGGACATCAACATATTAACAAAATAACAAAGAACGAAAACAATACCACCATAACTATAACATGCTTAAAAATAATTTTATTCACTTCAAGTATTCAAACAGAGGAATTCAAATATCCCATATCGAGTTCTAAAAAAATAAAATTACTGCATATCAAGTATCCTAAAAGCATGCTACAGTAGAACAAAGAAATAAACATTGGGACCAAATTCTCTAAAATTCTAAATCATGATAATATTCTAGCATCATATCTTCTGGGTCATAGCATAAGGAGAAAATAAATTCACACCAATTTCTTTTCTCAACATAGGATCAGACACGTCGATGAGTTTATACACGTCATTAATTAGACCAACAAAGTTTAAGCAATATTCATCTATACGATTAACGAAACAGAAAGTTTCCCTAATGAGAATGGTTACTAAGGTTGACCCAAGATAAGTTTTAGTTACTAAATCTCATATGACATTAAACAAATACCATCGTAACTTTTACAGAGGATGAGCCTCAATTAGGATCTCGACTTTTACAAGAAGATTTTTTTTGGTTTGTTTTTACGGCATCTAAACAGACAAATAAATTTGAACATGACTCATACAACCATTCAAATAAATTATCAAAAAGAAACAAACAAAAGTTATATCCTTTATTCAAAGAAATGTTAGCATGTTTCTAATCTTGAAATTATATTTTGGGTAGCAAGACAAAACTACAGATAAAGAAAAACATAGCGGGTCTCTACTTCGTGATATCTAAGCAAGACAACAATAACGCTATTTTCACGATATGTATCAACACATAAAGTCTTTTAAATTTAAGAATTAAAATATAGTAAAAGAGTTGCTGACCTCTTGTGGTGCAATGAACTAGGGATCGTCGGTATCGAATCTACACTCGTTATTCAAAGAAAGTCAAGAGAAGCAGAGAAGAGAACCAAAAATCTTTGTGAGTAGAGAGAGTGGTGTTTTTGTGAGTGTTCTAGCTTTGTCGCGGCTGAAAAACCAAAGGAGAGAGAGATCCAAACAATGCTATAATACTTAGTTTTTAGAGGGTGGAGGCGGCTGAAGAACTTGTCCCCAGGCTGAGGATTTAGAGTAGTATTTGTAGGAGAAAATCAGGGCTAGAGTTTGTTGAGCGGGAAATCTATTTTTCAGACTTGAACATGGTCAAACCATGTTTGAAATTTGAACATTGGAGAGACATTAATCTTCACGTGATTTGGCAGATTTGTTTCAGATACTCACCCGAAATGGTGAGATTTTGTTTGAAATTTGAAGAGAGTTGTTGCGTTTTGAAGCATGGAAGGAGAAAGTTTTCCCTGAACCTCTGAAAAGCATCAAACATAGATGAAAGATACGAACCTTTTGCTCGAAATGGTGCAACATTCCTGATTTTGGGACAAAGGACATTTGGAGTTCTGTAAAAAATAGAAAAGGGGAGAAGAGAATGGCACAACTGCTCATAGAGAAATTAGAATTAGGAACCCTAGAGATATGGAAGAGATTGGGCTGATTAGAAAAGTATTTGGGCTTACTAAATTGGCTGAAATTAGAGATCTGTTGGGCTGAAAATTTAGAAGCCCTCGGATTCTAATTATTTCTTTTCTTGTAGATTTCTTTGGACTTCTAATTTAATAATTAGTATAATACATATGATAAAAATTATAATTATAGTAAAGTATTTATAGTTAATTTAGTAAGTATAAAACTTGAAATAAAGTAACGACAATCGGTTTAAAGAAGATAATAACAATACTAATATTGATAATATATGCATAATCTTTAAAAAATAGTGAAAACGATAATAAAAGGATAATAATAATAAATAAATAAATAATAAAATTTAAAGTAGTAGAAATAATGGTATATAATAGGTAATAACGATGATAATAGTAATAAATGAAAATAATAGTGAACATAAGATATTTAATTTATTTAAAAATTTAGAAGCCAAAGGAAATAAATCAGAAAAAAAGGAAGGACAAAATTGGGTGTCAACAACGACCGTCTCCCATTATTTTTGCTTCTCTTCCTCGCGCCATTTTCAGAGCATTCTCCATTGTTGTTTCTGTTGTTGTCTTCTTCTTCTTCATCATCATCATCTTCTTCTTCATCATCATCATCTTCTTCTTTATTTCTACTCCCCTGCCTCCATTGTTGTTGTTGCTTCTGCCACAACTGCTGGTACTGGACCAAAATTTTGGACCAAATTTATTCGTAATCACTTGGCATTGCTTCATAGGTGATTTTGGTAAGTAAAAATAATGATTTTTAGTTCAATTTCTAATCTGGGTATATCTGTTGTTTTTCTGCAATTTTCAGTAGCGTATCCAATAGATGACCCATCTGTTGCAACAGATGACCTATCTGTTGGATCAAGCTACTGGTTCTGAACATGAATCCAACAGGTAAGTCATCTGTTGCAACAGATGAGTGTTCTGTTGCAACTGATGAGTTATCTGTTGCAACATATGAACTATCTGTTGGATCAAGCTACTGGTTCTTAACATGAATCCAACAGGTAAGTCATATGTTGCAACAGATAACTCATTTGTTGCAGCAGATGACTTACCTGTTGGATTCATCTTACATTAGCTGGCAAAGCTGGTTCAGAACCAGAAGCTTAATCTAATAGTTAAGTCATCTGCTGCAACAGATGAGTTATATGCTGCAACAGATGAGTTATCTGTTGTAGCATATGACTTACCTGTTGGATTCATGTTCAGAACCAGTAGCTTGATCCAACAGATAGGTCATCTGTTGCAACAGATGATCCATCTGTTGCAGCATATAACTCATCTGTTGCAGCAGATGACTTAACTGTTGGATTAAGCTTCTGGTTCTGAACCAGCTTTGCCAGCTAATGTAAGATGAATCCAACAGGTAAGTCATCTGCTGCAACAGATGCATTATCTGTTGCAACATATGACTTACCTGTTGGATTCATGTTCAGAACCAGTAGCTTGATCCTACAGATAGTTCATATATTGCAACAAATAACTCATCTGTTGGATTAAGCTTTTGGTTCCGAACATGTATCCAACAGATAGTTCATATGTTGCAGCAGATGACTTATTTGTTGGATTAAGCTTCTGGTTCTGAACATGTATCCAACATGTGAGTCATTTGTTACAACAAATGAGTTACTTGTTGGGACAATGATATAATTTTATTGTTGTATATAGATACTCAACTTTACTATACTATTATTGATTTTTTTAACAAAACTCTTTAGGTATCATTTATGGAAGAATCAATAACAATAGGGGTTGATTGTCATGGTGAATGGATCGAGAGGAACAATCGATTTATTTGGCGTTGGAAGGATGGTGACTTGTTAGAAACGATAGCGATGACAGTCCAAAAAGATATTTTGTATGATGATTTTGTTAACTTAATCATCAGTTGTTGTGAATTAAATTGCCAACCGAAATATCTTGTCATCAGTAACATGCACAGCTCTTTTGAAAATCAGAGGGTCTTGCCTTTTAAGATATGGGATCAAGTTCGTTTGCGTGCTTATTTGAGTGATGCAGCTAGGCCCATTTTAAGGGTATACGTAATTACAAAGCTGATAGAGAACCCCAATTTAGCTCAAACCCAACAAGATATGTTAAATGATGAGTTGGAGGATAGGGTAGATATGAATATTTCAGATAATGGAAGTGGGGCAGAATTGGATGGTCCAAGCTGTGGGGATGACCAAACTCCTACACCTGATGTTGGGAGCAATACAGTGGGCAATTCTCAATCAACACAGTCTATCCATGTGCAAAAGGATGAAACAGGTTTTTATGAGGGAATGACATTCAAGTACAAGCAAGAACTAGCAACTTCATTGAAAATTGCTTGCTTGAAAAAATATTTTAGACTCAAGAAGATGATTAGTTCGCGTAATGTGTATTGTTTTAGATGTGTATATCAGGAGTGCAAGTGGTGGATTAGGGCTGTGAAGCTTTTAAGTTCTGATAGATTCTGTATTACAACCTATGTAAAGTATCACACGTGTGGTTCTGAGCATATCACGAGTCATAATCGTACGCCACAGCAAAAGTCATCGGTGAAATTTTCAAAAATAGGTTCCCCGAAGGTAAAGGCCCATCTACACAAGACATGAAACATCAAATTCGTACAGAATTGGGTGTTAAGGTGAGTTATTGGAAGATTTGGAAGGGCATGGAGATTGCAAAGTCTTTGGTTAGGGGAACACATGAGCACGGGTATGCAGTGCTTGATGCTTACCGTTATATGCTTCAGTCCGCAAATCCAGGAAATAAGACAGCATTGAAAGTTGATGAAAATGAAAAGTTTAAGTACTTTTTTGTATCCTATGGAGCTTGGATACGTGGTTTTGAGCAAATGAGAAAAGTCATAGCCGTTGACGGGACATTCTTGAGGAGCAAGTATGAAGGAGTTTTATTGTCAGTTGTGGCACAAGATGCGGAGAATCATATTTTTCTGCTTGCTTTTTGTGTAGTTGACAAGGAGTGTGATGCCTCATACCGATATTTTTTTGAACAAATGAGAAGCTATCTAGATGATACTGCTGATTTGTGCATAATTTCTGATAGGCATCTAAGTATCAAGAAGATGGTTTCAATTGTCTATCCTACAGCTCATTATGGTTGTTGCATAAGGCACCTTGGGGAGAATATTCGAAACAAATTTCACAATACAAAGGTCGTGTCTCATTTTTATAAAGCAGCAAAAGCCTACAAAATTGATGAGTTCAATGACCATTTCAATCAAATAAGATACATGGTATCCGGAGCAGCCGAACATCTTGAGCGTGTTGGATTTCACAGGTGGAGTAGAGCATTCTTTCCGGGAAATAGGTATAATATTATAAATTGAGTGATTTATTTGAGTTTATTGTCAATTATATCTTACTGGGTGATTATTTATTTGTATAGGTATAACATTATGACGAAAAATATTGTTGAGTCGGTGAATGCAATGTTCGACGTTGAAAGAGAATTTCCCATTGTCGCTCTATTTAATGAAATAAATAGGAGATTTGCACAAAAATTTCACGAGAGGCGTACGGAGTTCATCAACTCACCAACCATATTTGTCTCTGAAATGAAAAAGAAAATAACAGAGTACGTCAACTTGGGAAACAAGTTATTGGCTCATCAAACTGCCAACTACAGGTTCAATGTCACCGGTCATGGTGAAGTTGATACGGTCGATTTGTAAGCAAGATCTTGTACATGTAGAGTATTTGACATAGATAAAATACCTTGTCCACATGCTATGGCAGCGCTTCGAGTCCAATATGGTAAAGATTTTGGTAGGCGGATTTATGAGTACTCATCCTCATATTATACGGTGGAGAGATACATCATTGCATACTGTGAGGAAATTCATCTTGTGCCTTCTGAAGAATCTTGAAATGTTCCTTTGGAGATTTTAGAGAGAGAAATATCTCTTCCACATATTGACCCAAGCAAACCGGGAAGAAGGCAAAAAAAGAGGAGGCGTGGAGTCGGAGAATCATTTCCAAGAAGGAAAAATAAGTGCTCTATATGTAAGACGGTTGGCCACAAAAAAACTACATACCCAAATCAAAATGCTCCATAATTGTTAATGTTGCACTCATTTTCTCCATTCTTGTAATAGTAATAGTATTGTTATTCTGAACTTTTAGTACTTTTTTATGATATTTCAGTCGGTGATGTTTGTGAACTTAACTGATTTATATATTGCAAAAGATGGTGAAATCTGTTGGGAATAATTAAATATGTTACTACAAATATTGAGAATAATCAAACAGATTCAGCACATATTACACCAGATGAATGATATATTGTAGCAGATGACTCATCTGTTGGAAATGATCAAACAAATATAGACATATGTTGCAGCAGATGAGTCATCTGTTGCAACATATGAATTATTTGTTGAAAATCATCCAACATATATAGACATATGTTGCAGCAGATGATTCATCTGTTGCAACAGATGACTCATCTGTTGGAAATCATCCAATAGATATAGACATATATTACAGCAGATGATTCATCTGTTGCAACAGATGACTCATCTGTTGAAAATCATCCAACAGATATAGACATATGTTGCAACAGATGAATCATCTGTTGGAAATCATCCAACAGATATTGACATATGTTGCAACAGATGAATCATCTATACTTAGTTGATCATGTAATTCATTGAGATTGTAATTGAAGTTGTTAATTGAAAGCTAATTATGATTAAATAACTTAGTTTATTACTAATCATGAGTTAATTAATCAATTCACATTAAATAAGTCAATTGATCCATCTATTTAGGATCACTACACTTAGTTGATCATGTAATTATTATGTCATTCATTGAAATTGTAATTGAAGTTGTTAATTGAAAGCTAATTATGATTAAATAACTTAGTTTATTATTAATCATGAGTTAATTAAGCAATTCACATCAAATAAGTCAATTAATCCATCTATTTAGGATTACTACACTTAGTTGATCATGTAATTATTATGTAATTCATTGAGATTATAATTAAAGCTGTTAATTGAAAGCTAATTATGGTTAAATAACTTAATTTATTACTAATCATGAGTTAATTAAGCAATTCACACCAAATAAATCAATTGATCCATCTATTTAGGATCACTACACTTAGTTGATCATGTAATTATTATGTAATTCATTGAGATTGTAATTGAAGTTGTTAATTGAAAGTTAATTATGATTAAATAACTTAGTTTATTACTAATCATGAGTTAATTAAGCAATTCACATCAAATAATTCAATTGATCCCTCTATTTAGGATCACTACACTTAGTTGATCATGTAATTATTGTGTATTCATTGAGATTGTAATTGAAGTTGTTAATTGAAAGCTAATTATGATTAAATAACTTAGTTTATTATTAATCATGAGTTAATTAAGCAATTCAATCAAATAAGTCAATTGATCCCTCTATTTAGGATCACTACACTTAGTTGATCATGTAATTATTGTGTAGTCATTGAGATTGTAATTGAAGTTGTTAATTGAAAGCTAATTATGATTAAATAACTTAGTTTATTACTAATCATGAGTTAATTAATCAATTTACATCAAATAAGTTAATTGATCCCTCTATTTAGGATCACCACACTTAATTGATCATGTAATTATTGTGTATTCATTGAGATTGTAATTGAAGTTGTTAATTGAAAGCTAATTATGGTTAAATAACTTAATTTATTACTAATCATGAGTTAATTAAGCAATTCACATCAAATAAGTCAATTGATCTATCTATTTAGGATCACTACACTTAGTTGATCATGTAATTATTATGTAAGTCATTGAGATTGTAATTAAAGCTGTTAATTGAAAGCTAATTATGGTTAAATAACTTAATTTATTACTAATCATGAGTTAATTAAGTAATTCACACCAAATAAGTCAATTGATCTGCTGCAACAGATGTCTATATCTGTTGGATGGTTTCCATCAGATGATTCATCTGTTGCAACAGATAATTCATCTGTTGCAAAATGTGTAGAGTATGTTTGATTATTTTCAACAGATGTATCATCTGTTACAACATCTGTTACAACAGATGTATCATCTGTTACAACAGATGAATCATCTGTTGCAAAATGTGTAGAGTACGCTTGATTATTTCCAACAGATGATTCATCTGTTGATACATATGATTCATCTGTTGCAAAATGTGTAGAGTATGTTTGATTATTTTTCAACAGATGAGTCATCTGTTGCAATAGATGTATCATCTACTGCAACAAATGAGTATATATGTTGGATGATTTTCAATAGATGTGTAATTCATTTTTAGTAATAATCTAATATTTTTTAAATCTAAGAATAAAATAAAATTCATGACATAATAACTGGACATCTATTAAACATACAATATTGTCATCACCAAATATATAATATAACTAAATAAAATATTAAAAATAAAAAAAATTGTCTGCAAATTACAACCCATAATATAATTAAATAAAATACTAAAAATAGAAAATATTGTTTGCAAAATGCAACCCATATCAGGGTTACAAACTCTTAAAAATCACCCCAGCGGCCCAAACTTCTTGCATTCTTGCAACTGAATTATCATTCATTAGAGTCTTAGGAGTTATCATAGAAGTGCCGGTTATCAGATGCTCAATGAAAATAAGCGAGTATGACCCGCACGCGGCAAATGTCTCATTCTTTGGAAGGTTCTGTTTTTGACCTTCAAAAGCCCATCGTTCGTTGAACAATTTTTCTGGCAAGTGATTCATTAGGCCACTTTGCTTCAACAACTTAGGGAACAACTCCAACAAACCCTCCATGAATATCAGAAATTGAAACTCTTCAAATACTGGTATGTTGCAGTCATAGACATTCATGACTCCCTCACTTATTTTGATATCAACAGTCACAAAATGCTTCTTCTCTAAATTTATTACTGCTATGATTCTCTTGGCCTCTCTCCAATCCATGGCACCTGGATATGGTCTGTTTCCTCTGACATAGTCAATCATGTCATCATCCTATTCAAACTCAGCAAGTAACTCCTCTATTTTTTTTCCACCAGGAGTTGTTGCTTCTTCACTGAGTTTGTTGTACCAACAGAGGAAATTACAATAAAAATTGAGGTCCATTATTTTATCTCCAAGATCATAGAATTGAATAAATTTTAGATGTCTCTCCCGCATCAGAAGAAGAATTTCATCAACATACTGAAACAATAATACAATTTATATAAGTTAGCAACTTATAATACTTGAAAAGTTACAGGAGATGAGTCATCTGTTGGAACAGATGTCTCATCTGTTACAACATATGACTGATATGTTGCAGCAGATGAGTCATCTGTTGGATGAAATCAAAACAATAGGTCACTGCTTTGATTTTATCCAACAGATGGATCATATGTTACAGCAGATGAAACATCTGTTCCAACAGATCTCTGAAACTATTAACAGATTATCCATCTGTTGCAACATATTTCTCATCAGTTGCAACCGATGGATCATCTAAATAAGTAGTACAAAATCATTAAATAAATAGAAGGTTAGTAAAAGTAACTTACCCAGTCCACATACCAAAACTTCATATCAGTCATGTTCTTGAAGTCTTGTGGACCAAATTTATGCATAGAGTAAATTTTTGGGGCCTTTTTTGAATTCATCAGAGTTTTCAGCTTTGCCTTTCTTGTGGCAGTCACCAACTTGTAGACATTTACCTTCTTCAGCTCTCCTTGCTCTCCTATGGCTCTTGAAACTTCCCCAACAGTCCAAGGAAGAGGAGTTGTAATTTTCCTTGATTTAATATATGATATTGCCTTGAAAATTATTTTTTTTGTCCTCTTAATCTTAACCTGCAATGGAGTGAATGGCTCTGTAATCTTTCTTGATGGGATGACACTCCTTTTAGGTGTCAATTCCTTTACAGCATTAGTTAATCTCTTAAGAGCATCAATCACTCTATTGTGTTTTTCCTTGCACTCTTGGCATTTGCATGCAGAACAAGAGCTTGAAGAGGCAACACCATCAAACTGTCTACCCATGTTGTGTGGTAGATCTGTAGCATGCCTACTAAAAGGGGTATGTCTACCACCAAAGTCAGGGGTATGTCTACCAGCAAAGTCAGGGGTGTGTCCACCACCAAAGTCAGGGAGGTTTCCACCACCAAAATCAGCATCTTCAGTATGACCATAGTCATGGTCATTTCTTGGTTGAAAAACCACAAGAGCATCACCAACACCAACACCATCATCACCACCAACAGTAACAACAACACCATCACCACCACTACTACCACTACCAACACCAACATCAGCAGTATCAACAATAACATCATCAAGAACCAAATCATCCTTCCCAAGTGCTTTTTTTCTGATGGTTGTTGCTCCAACCAATTCTTTTTTTATCCTATCAATTACCTTAGGGTCCGGTAGAGTTTCCACATACCTTAAAGTAACAAGGAATGGTATTTTTAACTCTTGATTAATCAGGATAAGCCATGGATGCACAATCTAAAATCAATAATTAAATGTATTAAAATAATGTTTAACTCATAATTGAATTCTATTGCAACAGATGTTAATGTGATGCAACAGATGTGAATTTTGAAAAAATAAATTCAAATTAATCTCTATAAAAGTAGACTTACTGCTTCCTCGGGTGGTTTGAAAAGATCAAGAACTTTTGCTCTTTTATCGTTCTTGACCGACAACTATCTCAGAATTTTAGGACTAGAAACCTCTTCTTGATAGTCCTTCACTTGTTGTCGGAGATAAGGAATGGCTTCAAATGCCCAAGCCTGTAAAAATTATGCTAAAAATAAAAAATATTATTCAATAAAAAAATCAAAACACAAAAATAAAATATTTACCATGAAAGCCCATGGAAAGCCATATAAGTTGACTGTCTTTGGTGTTAACGGAGTCATCAAATATTTGATAGTCATTATGAAGATTTCACGACCCCAAGGGCAGTTATTGAATGCCTCCAGATCTTTCGAAAGCTTTATTAAACCAAGGGGTATGTTGTTGTTAACGTCTCGCCCAAAGAATATTATGTACAAACCAAACCAAGCACAATGATTGCTTGTGCTTCTTTGAAAGCCTTTTACCTTCTAACTCTTGAAGTAAATTTATATTTTTGAAGCTTGAACCAACAAGGGACACCAAGTCATCACCATCAGTTGACTTGCCCTTTTGAATTTTCTTGATAGTTTTAGTTGCTGACTTAGATCCTTTTTTTGTTGTTGCCTTTGGTGTGCGGGGTGCTTTTTTTTGTGTAACAACAGGAATAGGTTGAGAAGGAGGATGACATTTTAGTCTAGTAACTATGGCAAACTCTTTCAACCCAAAACAAAGTGGCATGTCATAGTAGTTGATCCAGACTTCATTCATCTTATCATTGTTCTCATACATAAATCTACGTTTGAGAAGACCATACACCATGGTCGTTTGAAAACGAGCATTATTATCCTCTGGCAAATCAAGATATTGCCCAAAGCAGCTGTTTCTGAAATAATCATCCAATTTTTGTTCTTGAAGTATTTTTCTGAAGGTGTCAAAAGATTTTTCCATGGCTGACTTTATCACACAATCACCAGTTAAATTTGTGACACCATCACACTGCATTCTCATAGAAAAATTATCAATGCAGAATGTTTTGACACACTCTTCAGTGGAAGGACTGTTAGTATCAAGGTGTTCTTCTTCCTCATCTTCACTTTCATTATCTCCTCATTTTCCTCCTTCTTCTGATTCTACTTCATTATCTTCTCTATCCCTCTCTTTATCTACACCTTCTTCCTCTACTGAGTTTTTATCTTCATCACTTTCTCCTTCATCTTCCTCACTTCCCTCACTTCCTTCATCTTCCTCACTTTCCTCATCTCCTTGTTCATCTTTACTTAAATCTCCAGATTCTTCACTTTTTTCTATTCCATTCTCTTTTTCCTTCTCTTTTTCTATATTTAAAGCTGATTGAGAAGAAACTTCTTCTTCTAATTGAGATACTGCTTGTATAGCAAGCTCTTTTAGTAGTGAATGTATCCTACATATTTTTCTTCTTCCTTTCTTTGGAGTTGATTGACTTCCTTTCCTTTTGGTGGGAGCCATTTATCTACAAACAAGAGTAAAATAAAGGTCAATGATTGATTTGTGCATCATTAAAAAAAAGATAACAGTGAATTTAAAATGTACAAATAATTGATCTCATCTGTTCCAACAGATGGGCCATCTGTTGGAACAGATGGCCCATCTGTTGGATGAAATTAAAGCAGTAGTTACTGCTTTGATTTCATCCAACATATGACTCATCTATTTGAACAGATGAGTCATCTATTGCAACATATGACTCATCTGTTCCAACAGATGGGTCATTTGTTGAAAACATAATAAGAGTAAACCAACAGATGGTATAGTTATTTCCAACATATGCTTAATATGTTGCAACAGATGAAGCATTTGTTGCAACATATTACACATCTGATGGTATTAACAAAAATTTTACCACATAATACACCAAGAACATCAACATAAATCAACATTTATCACTTGAATAATAATTTTGAAGAGCAACACCATACAAGAACAACACACCAACATTTACCAATAAAACAACATCAATAACACCAACAAAATCCAATAAAATCAACAAAACAACAACAACACCAACATTTACCAATACAGCAACACCAATAACACCAACATAATGTTCAAGAACAAGAACAACAACAACATTAACCCTAACTTTGAGGAGAATACTCAGTTCAAATCTTCTTCTTCTTAACTCAGTTCAAGTCCTCTTCTTATTCATTAACCAAAGCATTATTTTCAAAAAACCTAACTTTTTGAGATGCAAGACCCTTCTACAACTGTAACAACAGATTTCAACAACAACAACAACAATAACAACAACAAGATCCCCAACAACAACAACAACAACAACATATTTCACTCAGATTCCCAAGAAAATCAAAAAATAGGGTTTTTTCGGGTTCTCGTTTCCTTGTTAAGCATCAAATACTCATTCTTGTTAACTCTCACTAGAAGAGAAGACAACTCAAGTCCATCTTTATCTTCATAACTAAAAAATCCTAATTTTTTGAAAATAAAAAAAAGTGAAGCCTTTACCTGTGAAAAAACAGAGATTGACGGTTGAAAGTCGAAAAGGGACGATGAAGAACTGGAAATTGGAGTCGCCGGAGGTTGAAAATCGCCGGAGAATGGCTGTCTCGTTGATCTGTTGTCGATGGAGGGCAGCAGGTTGTTGAGAGAGAAGAAGAAGAGAGGGAACGACCCTTTTGAGATTTGATTTTGAAAAGTGATTTTTCACTTTTAACTTTTTATTTTTATTAAATATAGTTGTGGGTTGATTTGTATTTTTAAAAAGATTAAAAAGTTTTAAAAATGTTAATTGAGTCCCCAATTAACTTAATTAATCTTTTAAGTGTATTTGACCCTTAGGGTTGGTCAAGAGTCACCAATATTAATTTCAAAACTTAAGTGTCACCTCCCATTCAATTTTCTCAAGTTTCCCAACCCTCACAACTCCGTTCCCAATCCTGGCCGCTAGTGTTGCCGGGAAAACGAGATTCACGACTATTTTACTGACATAAGTCTTTCTAAAAGCTTGGAACCAAGTAATTTTCTATGTTTGAGGTACGTGTTTTCTTTACGAAGGCATGCTTGAACTACGTTTCAATATTCCTGCAATTTCTTCTCTAAATGTGTTGATTGGATGAGCTATAATTAAAAGCTAGCTTGGATTTCAAAATAACTTTGCCGCCCTTCATAGTTTTCTTTGGTACTATTAAATTTCAGTACTCAACAGAATCAGGTAAACCAGAAAACAAGAATGAGCAAAACTGTAGAAAGGATTTACCTTGAGTTGAAAGAATATTTCCCGAGTCTGTTGGATTTAAGAACTTCTATTTTCTCATATTTATATTATTTTTGTTGTGTAGAATACTACTAAATAGATTCAGTCAAACAACGATGATTCTAGTATGTTGTGTTTTTGTTTGGAGGATTCATCATCATTAGATTGATTTTACCCTGGCTGTCAGCCTAAAATAATTATTTTCCTCTATTTGGACTTGGGATTAGCTACATTTCTATCCTTATAGAACTCCGACCTTGTCAAAATTGTAACATTTATCTCTACATGTAGGCCTTTTTCTTCTCTGACTGGTATATTATTTAGCTACACTCTTAAACTCTCTTTTCTGCCTCCTTTAGTTTTTTTTTATTTTGGCTTTAGCAAATAGCCAGTATCTTCTTTTTTACTCTATCGTATATTTATCATTAAATTTTATGTTATGGCTATTTAATTGGTCCCTCCCTTTCTAACTATGCTGATTTGAGTTGTAATTACATCATAGATTGTCTTCTTAGGTTTAATCTTTTAATCAAACTGACACCTTTCTTAATCAGTTTATTTTGAAAAAACTTCTCTTTACAGATAAAAGGTAGTAGTAAATGATAGAGGATCTCATTTACCTTGCAAAGTTCAATTAGAGTGCGATTATCTCTGTCCTAGTTCGAGTAGTTTTTGTTTATTGTATAGTCTTAGAACTCTTGTTTGCGAGCTATTTATTGTATAGTCTTAGGGCTCTTGTTTGCGAGCTATTGCACAAGAGCGGGGTTAGTTACTTTGTCAAAATTAAAAATATACAGCAGCTTGTATCACATTTGTTTTCGTATTAGTGAAAGAGGACTTCACACTAAAACAACTACTCTTTTTCTTCTTTCTTGTGTAAATTGGAGAACCCAATAACGAACACATGAAATTGAATTGGAGAACCCAATAACGAACACATGAAATTGAATTGGAGAACCCAATAACGAACACATGAAATTGAATTGCAACATAGGATTCTGTCTATTTAACAATTTTGCTTTGATTTGATTTTAATCTTCTCGGACTAACAATTCGGGTTAACATTTAAGTTTACTTTCATATGTGTTTTTCATTTCATAGGAAGTTTCCTTTATGGCTGGTAATAATGCATACCAATTGGATCCCGGTCCACTTGATCCGTTTGAGTAACTGAACAACTCACCCAGAGGTCACGACAAATATGGGAATGAAGTGAAAATATGATTCTAAATACGAAGAGGTATGATGAAAAGTTGTGTGCTTGTTTGGGTTGAAATTCAGTTTGTTATTCTTGAGATTAAATCAGTTGGTTGTGTTCTTGTTTGAGCTGAAAATCAGTTGGTTATTCTTGAGATTAAATCAGTTGGTTGTGTGTGTTTGTTTGAACTGAAACTCAGTTGGTTATTCTTGAGTTCAAATCAGTTGGTTTTGTGTTTGTTTTAGCTGAAAATAAGTTGGTTATTGTTGAGATTAACAAATGAGTTGTTTTGACTCGGCCTTGTCTGTTGGTTATGATTAACTGCTAAGGAAAGGTTGTGAAAATGTTTAATTGAAATTCGAAAATCAGTTGGTTATGTTCAGCCTTGTCTGTTAGTTATGATCTAGTTGTCAAGGAATTATTCCATTTCACTTTAATGAATAAATTTACTTTGCGCAGGTGCGTCTTATTCATTGGATGATTGATAAAGCAAAATCACTTGATGACCAGCCATCAATGGAGGAATTTTACATGTTTCGTGCAACGGCGCGGAATGAAGGAGAAAGGTGCTTGACATATGTGCACGAGGCTGATAGGATTCATGTACAAACCGATTATAGAAGAGATGAGATACAGGCTGATCATTCGTAAGCGCCTATTGAGATAGATGAAGTGGATCAGGCCACACAAGATGCCCAAGCAGCCGAGTGCCTATTCGGAATACTGCATTGTTACAGTTATAAAGATCCTCTTTCTAAATTCTGAGGTTTGTATAATAATGCTTACAAATTTTTTCTGATTGAATGTCCAACAAACACTACTTGTGAACCATTTTAAAGAATACTACTAACTACAATTTACAAAAATAAGTTCAAGGCAAAGAAGGAAACGGAAATTATAGCAAAGCATTGGTATAAGGTGTAGTATTTAGATAAAATAATCAGAACCCAAGTTTAAGAAAAGGATAATGTAGATTTAATAAAGTGTGTGAAAGAGGATTAAACACGGCATCAGAGGTATCACCTTTGATCTACTGACCGCAAAACACACAGAAAAAGAGAAACTAAAAAGGTAATAGTCCACACACAGCAAGAAGCAACAAAATTAACAGTAGCAATTAAATTGAAAGGAAATAAAATAAGGTTCAAGACCAATGATGCAATACAAAGTAAACTTTCAGAACATACAACTGATACATTACAGTAGCTAATTGAAAGGAACCAAAATACAAAATTGTAGCTAATCCGTGGTCAGTTGTACGAGCTAGACTTTAGCATTTTGTTGTTATTGTCAGTCACATTATTAAGTTAAAACGTAAATGCCAGTAACGTTTTAAAGTTAAAACATAATTGCCAGTAACGTTTTAAAGTTAAAACATAATTGACAGTAACGTTTTAAAGTTAAAACGTAATTGACAGTAACGTTTTACTGGTAAATCAAATCAGAAAGATTCCAAATCTGTAGATTTGATAGATTCGTTACTGACAGTAACGTTTTAGTTGTAAGACGTGATTCAAGGTAACGACTATAACGTCAGATTTCGTACAAAGATGCTAAGGTGGAAGAGTTGCAGAGTCATTACTCAAGATAACGAATTACAAGTAAAATGTTACTACCAGTAACATATACTACTTAACACCGTTAGGCATTGCTTTTTTGTGCTGTTGAAGAATATATAGCCTAATACGTTACTGTGAAGTACGTTTATTCTAGTTCTGTAAATTTTCAAAAAAACGTATTATTTTGGTGAATTGGTTTAAATAATGATTTACTTTGGTCAAAAGTTCTATCTTCTTTTCTTATGATTTTTTTTAATATTAAATATGTATATCGACAAATTATCACTTCTTAGCTTGTGATCATAAATTTCTTGCAAATTCTCATTTTTATCCATTAATGAATATAAAATTAATAGGTATAATATATAAATATGCCCTTCAATTTGGCCTCAGCTTATATTTATGCCGTCCAACTTTGAATGTGCATAAGTAGGCACTTAAACTTGTACTTTAAAGTTGAACAAGTAAACACATGCGACATGCGTCATACGTGGTGTCCTATGTGGCAATTCGCATCCCGACGTGACATCCTATGTATATTATATCAGTAGGACACGTGCTACTTGTTCAACTTTAGACAAGTTTAAGTGCCTGTTTGTGCACATTTGGAGGGCATAAATGTGAGTTAAGGCCAAGTTAAAAGGCATGTTTATATATTATGCCAAATTAATATTATAATTCATCTTAACAATATTGTTCTTCATAACAACTTTGAGATTCCTTAGATCAAACAAACCCAACATAGTTGTACCATTAGTAGAAAAAGACGAGCAACATAATTTATGAACTACTAACCTTTTGTATAAAACATTTAATAATGGAAATTCAATCTGATTTATAGCTAGTAGACTTTTATGTGCCGAGGTTCAAATGTCAACGTGGTCATCCATAATACTTTAAGAACCAAGAAATTAATACAAGAAATCATACCTTAATTAGGACGACTATGTAGCAGAGGGAAAATATTGTTGGGATCGAAATCGAGAGGGCGTCATGCGGAAGCTATTAATTACAAACCATTAAGGCGATAAATCAGATGACAAAGAAAAGCATACTAAAAACACAATATTATTATATGATTTGGCCAATTGGCCTACATATTAAAAACTAAAACTAAAAAGCATAAAGACTTATTGGGAGAATAATCTCCCCCTAAACGAAACTCTCTAAACGACTACATTGTGGATGCTATTGTGTTTGATTTGAGAAGAGGGATCTTCAATTTATAGAAGTCTAAACTTCTCCTCCAAGAAACGGTTAACCAATTATGGAAGAGTTATTTTCCTACTAGGAAACCTTTTCCACCAAGAAAACCTTTTCAAGGTAAAACACAGTTATGGTATAATTCAGTAAAGTAGGAAATTCAGGGCAAACCCTAACAAATCTCCCCTTGGCCTGAATTTTCTGGCAAAATAATCTTCATCATCTTCTTCTTCTTCACATCATCTTCATCACTGCTGCTTTCCATGGTTAAAAATAAGATTTAAAATATTGTGGTTGAAAATGGTTTAAAAAATATTTTATTTTTATTTTTAAAGATGCAGCAGCAGGTATGTTGAAAATATGGTTGAATCTTCATACTCCTTCTCCACATGTAGTGTCTGGACAAAAATCTTCATTATCATCAAATTGGTTGCAAGTTGATTTGAAACCGCCTTAAACCTGTCTTCAACCTCGTTCAACCATTGGACCATAGACTCATTGAATCGTTGGATCGTTGGATCGTTGAACCCATTAGATTGTCAGGCTCTGATACCACTTGTTGGGATCGAAATCGAGAGGGCGTCATGCGGAAGCTAATAATTACAAACTTTAACAATGATAAATCAGATGACAAAGAAAAGCATACTAAAAACACAATATTATTATATGATTTGGCCAATTGGCCTACATATTAAAAACTAAAACTAAAAAGCATAAAGACTTATTGGGAGAATAATCTCCCCCTAAACGAAACTCTCTAAACGACTACATTGTGGATGCTATTGTGTTTGATTTGAGAAGAGGGATCTTCAATTTATAGAAGTCTAAACTTCTCCTCCAAGAAACGGTTAACCAATTATGGAAGAGTTATTTTCCTACTAGGAAACCTTTTCCACCAAGAAAACCTTTTCAAGGTAAAACACAGTTATGGTATAATTCAGTAAAGTAGGAAATTCAGGGCAAACCCTAACAAATATTCGGTAGCTTTATATTATTATAAAATAATAAAGCAAAAACAAAATATTGTAGAAAAAGATTATAATTTCTCTTAAGGAAAATGAAACTCAATGAAAATGAATGACTTCACACTGATATATAAAATATATTTATAACAAAAAGCTTATTTTTTGAATTAAAAATAAGGCCATTTTCTTTTGGCGGAAGAAATAAATGAAGGTCTATATTTTTTTAACTTTTGTAGTCCACAAAAATTAAGCTCAGTGTTTTCCTTTTCCCTTTTTCTTTCTGGAAACCCCAACGAAAAACAAAAACTTTATAATCTTTTATTTTTTGGTTTTTTTTAAATTTGAACAATAAAAGAATATAGGAGTAGAACAAGAACAATTTCAAGAAAAGGTAATTTTATTAGCACGCAAAAGCACTCATTTCCTCATTACATATATTCTTCTCCCCACGAGGTATGAAAGAAAATCACGATATACCACTCGATTTACATAACTAGAAATCTACGTATCTGCATTCACTATTAAATTTATGCAACTCCGTCTATTCCTTTCAAGCATGATCCTTCTCTTAGACTTGTTACTCAATCATCTAAGAATTACATACGTAATTACACACTCTACTAATTATTATATATGACATTACGGAACACCCAAAGCATACAAACTACTACATTTACCACAATCTTATAATAGTAATACTAATTATGCTAAAAACTTGGAGAGAGCTGTTTTAACCACAAGATCAGCTATGATACGATCAGTTTTCTCTGTTGGATGAAATGCATCCCAAAATATATATTTATTTGCGTCTTTACATGTGAAAAGATTGTATCGATCACATGCGTAACCCATCTCAAACAGTCCTGTCGCGCAGCATGCTACTGAAGCAACCTCAAACCCTGTCAAATAAATAACAAGATGATAGTTCTATGAGTTTATGTTCTATATAATCAGTTAAGTTGCACTAATAGTGTTGAAATTTTTTCTTTAATATATACAGTACTATAGACATATTAAACTAATAACCAGTTTAAGTTACACTCATCATTATTGTAGCAGTAATCTATCTTATTTTCAAAATTACAAATCCCACATTTTGAGGAAATTTACCTATAAATATCTTTTAAAGTTCAATCAATAAAGTGCAATTTTAACCCACCCACCCCCCTCTCAAAAAAAAACTATAAATATCTTTTGAATAACTTGATAGGTATAAAAAAAAATACTTTACACGGTTGGTGTACATATGTTAAACTCTTTTTTCTTTAAATTCTATATGCATTGACAGTGTATAAAAGATAGTTATACAATCAAATCATTCAAAATGTAATTACTTGCATGCAGGTAATCCTTAAAATAGCATTGATGAGTAAGTTGAAGTAAATGATAAATAAAATGTTATGAAAAGTTAAATTACATTAATGGGTGCAAATTAAAAAGATTTATTATGTTTTCAGTGTATATAATTGAAATCATTTTTACGTACCATATGAGGAAGGATTTTTAATCATTTGTAGCATTGGATCGTAAGGATTAGAGAGAACAACTTGAATCCCAGGAAGCTCTTTATTCAACTCCATCACCAATCCACTCAATTTTTCATTGAAGTTCACAGCCACAATATTGTAACTCTCCATACATTCATTCCCATTTCCCACATTTCTTGTTCTTTCTAATGGCATACATCCCATTGGAGGAAGTCCACCAAGTGATATCTTTCTTGCTCCAAGATTGTACAAATTTGTGATGAAATTCTTGGCAATTCCAACTAGGAATGTTTGGTATTGATCAACAGTGTATTGAGATCTCCTTTGAGGCATTGTGTAGTAGTTTTCAAGAAAGTCATTTGTTCCAAGGCTTGTGGCATATAATGCCTCACTTATTACTTCATTTGCCTTTGTATCACCAAGATAAGCTCTTAGTTTCTTTTGGTACTCTTTGTAGTACTCTAATTCTTTCCACAAGGGTATCACACCCTGCAAATTAGGATCATGCGTGAGAATTCTCATAAAAACATGGTAGAATATTTATCATAAAACGCGTGACTAAATACTATTTCATCTATCAGGTTTTATGTGACACTTTTTTTCATTTTACAACAACAATAACATACAGTTTCGAAAGTACTCCAGAAGTGATTGGAAGTGGGGTACTCGGGGGAGGGTGGTGTGTACGCAACTTGACCTCTACCTTGTGAAGATGGAGAGACTGTTTCTGATAAACCCTCGTCAACAACTTTACACTTTTTTTCTTTTTAATCCGTCAAAATATGACACCAATTTGTATGTAAAAGTAACTTATATTAGCATTTTCATTTTAATTATCTTTGTGGAAATGACTTTTTGGGACCTGCTTGATATATGAAAATGATGTTTTAATAGGGGAGACAAATAAGAAATGACATGTGAAACTCTTATATATATGTCCCTTGGAGAATATCCTATAAAATTGAAACATGTGAACTCTTTGCACCTTTAATTTAACTCTAAAGGTATGGGTAGTTTTGGTGACTTGCTTATATTTTAGCTTTTGCCATAAAAGACTTTATTTATTTCTTACTAATAAATTTTGTGCTCACTTCAAACTACTTTCACCTCCCAAACAACCAACACAATATTGTTGGACCAAGTCAACTTAAAAATACTATTAACATAATGTAATATTATTCCCTTTTTAGACTAAGTACACACAACTTATTTTCGAAAGGCCGTCGCAATTAAGAAGATTATTTTTACATCTTGTATGTAACTTAAAAGCTCATTTGAATTAGCTGATTAAAAATACGTAATAAGCATTAAGAGCTGAAAAGGTACTTTTATTTATGGTGTGGAAACTAATTATATATAAATAAACAATTACATATTTAATTTGAAGTGTTGTAATTGATAATAAGCAGTTGATATGTTTGATAAAAAGTTATTAGTTAAATAATTTTTGTATTACAATCAATAACTAATATGTCTTATATATGTATACAAAAATTATAAATTAAAACATATACATATGGAGAATAACGAACGATGAAAATGGAATGGGGAGGAACTCATGGGTTCTATTAATCTGGAAAGAGTATTTTAAGAATTAGAAAATATATTAGAAAACAAAAACGAGTAAAATATTTGGCTAAACCAATAACTTTATAAGCTGAGAAACATAAGTTGGTCTAAGCTGATTTTGGCTTATAAGCATCTTGAACGTTTACCAAACGAGTAAATTAGTTAAAAAGTAGTTTATAAGCTAGTGTGATCAGCTTATAAGCTTAGCTAAAGCCTCTTATTTATTTGTTTTTTTTACTATATTGTATAACTTTTAGTGTGAGACTTTATTCACACGCCCATATTGTAACACTACTTAACTAAGGACTACTACTCCTTTTATTCTACAGACTATAATTACAAGCTCTACTAAAGTAAAACTAAAAAAATGTAAGAGTAGTGCAAAGAGGGTTTACCAGAACATCAGCAGTAGCATTATCATATCCAGTTCCAGCAGATGCAAAACTAACTCCAACAGCAAAATCAGACATATTATAAGCTGGATCCAAGTATGCTGGAACTGTTTGTTTCAAACCAGCTGCCTCCGAAATAAAATCTGTAGTAATTCTACCGTTAGAAAACCGACCGGTAGGGCGACCACCAGGAAAATCACGGCCGTACGGCATAAAATCGCTCCTAGCAATTGTCTGAATATGGTTGTTGTTGCCCGGATCGACCGATGAATCGCCGAAGACAATAATCGCTGGAATTTTTGCATTTGTTTTGGCTAGTAAAATAAAAAATAATTGAACTACAATAAGGAGCCATGAAGATATGTTGCTAATATGTGCCATTTTAATTTCACTTGGTTATTTTCGTGCTATGTAGTTGAGTTGTTATATAGTACAAAAAAATAAAGGTAGCAGTGAGAAAAAGGGGCGCTAAATTAAAGTCATGAATGAACTAATTTTGTTGGGGGTTTTAATTGGTAGTAATAAATACTAAGTGTACATTTTTAGGCATGACAGGGACAAAGAGCTACACGAGGGTCATTTCTTGTTGACATTGCATGCAAAAATAGGTGCATTAATTAATTTATGAATCCAACTGCTTGCTTGGCTATTGTAGACAAGTTTAATTTAGCCTTTCAAGTACTGAAGAATAACTGCAATTGAAATAATTCTAGCTACATTTGTCTTTTAGCCGTCGTCAAACAAACTTTTTCTAAAAAACAAAAAAATTTGGGGCAAAGGAAGGATAAATGTAGAGAGATTACGAAGTGCATAATCGAATCCTCGTCAACAAGGTTAATGTTCAGGTAGTCAACCAACTGAGCTACTAAGATTCTCCAACGTCAAATCATACACGTACGGGCACACTGTTCTTGAAACACGTACGAATACATACTTTGGTCTTTGGTGTCACTTATCTAATGGTACCAAAAACATGTTTTTTGATAGTCTCTTGACATGTATGTGTAGAAATGATTTTGACTTGATCATGTTTTTCATTTTATTTTATGTATATATAAGTGATGAACTTAATATGTTAATCCAAAAAAAATTTAGTTACTCTATAAGTGAAAATATTTCGGTGTACTAATCCAAAAAGAGAATGTTGTCATTTATTCCCTGAGGTTTGCAATTTCCAACTTGCTGGTGAGAGCATGTATTTTATCCATTACTTACCCTAATAATACGTATTGAGTAAAACGCACTGCACATTAAAAACAAAGAAAGTAAGTCTTTTGTTTTTATTGTGGATGAAAAATAAAAAATATATATATATATATATATATACATACTCTATTTTTGTTTGTTCACAATGAATTTTGCACACCCTTAAAAGAATAATAATAAACTACATTTTTTACAATGATATTCATATTAATTGGTGTATAGTTTTTAATAAACTTGAAAAATGTACTAGAGCGAGTAATTAATCTTAAAAAGAAAAAAGAAAAAAAGGAATTACCTTTCTCTTGATATGCTAAAATAAATGGGAAATAGTGTTAATTAACTTCTCTACCTCAATTTCGAGATGGAATTGAAGTTAGCTTCCTCATGATTAGTTAATTAACAAAGCACTGATTCTTTTACTTAAATATGGGTAAAAGAATTAGAAAGATAAATCAGGTCAATACTAAAGCTAGCTTGACATTTTGGCACCTGTGGTCAATACTCCTGCTGTCCCAAACCCCCGTAACCCACTTTGAGATCACCCATTTTGTGATATATAATTGAGATCAATTTCTCAATAAAACAGATATCACGAGATTGCTTTTTTAGGTTGATTTTAACAGTTTTTAGTAGTGTATAACTAATAGTCTAATACTATAGAGCGGAAGCGAAATCAGAATTTTAATTTTGTGGGTTTTGAATTTTTATAGCGATGATTTCAAGCATTAATAATTGAGTTCTAACCTTAATATTTATACATATTTAATGAATCTCTTAATAAAAATGTATTGTTTCAACAAAAGTTAATGGGTTCGACCGAACCCGTACCCGAGCTTCTAGCTCCGCCTTTGCTATAGAGTAAACTATGATATTAGCAATGTAAGGGCTATATGTATTAGCATGATTAAAAATATAATTGTCCCTCAAAATATTTTTC
Source organism: Jaltomata sinuosa (assembly GCA_003996215.1). Classification (NCBI taxonomy): domain Eukaryota; kingdom Viridiplantae; phylum Streptophyta; class Magnoliopsida; order Solanales; family Solanaceae; genus Jaltomata; species Jaltomata sinuosa. Next base: position 1,470,420 of record QJPP01007186.1, on the reverse strand, counting down.
ATATTTTTTCCACTGATTTGTGGAGGGTATATTTATAAATAAATAATTAGTTTTAGAAATTATTTTGAATACACTAAATCAAATAATACATCAAAAATAATTTCAGTATAACTAATACCAGCATTACTAATACACCATATTTAACACTATTTTTCTACACCCTACCAAACAACCTAAGGAATAGTTTGCTGTTTTGGAGGTAAGTTACGCATGAAATATTAACTAGTACTTGTCTAACTTTAACCAACTACCAAATGACTCATTAGTGTTTGACTTTGATCCGATGTTGGAAAACTTGGAGTGCTTTAATCACATCTAGCTAGGGCCTTCGTACAAATTCTTTGGGCCCATCCACGTGGTGCAAGCTCGTGACATTGATCCTTGTTGGTGGTTCATGTAATGCCGCTTGTGCATGGGTGAATTCAATATGGCTCAACAGGTAGAGGGATTCTGGTTGCTAGTACAAAAATATTTAAGTATGAATGGAAGTGTACGGTTTGTATTTAATTCATGTAGAAGAAAATTTGCTGCCAGTTCTCAAGTCAACAAATTAAATTCATATACTGTACGCTCATAAAGTATAAATTGATAAGTATCTATTTACATTTTTTAGTATTTATTGGCATTTTTCAACCAAGGATTGGGTTTAGAAAATAAAAGTCTAAAAAGATTTGACATTTTCTAGCAAATTACAGATTTTATTGTGTATTTTTAGTTATAAGAAGGTAAAAATTACTTTCATTAATTCATGCTTCTTAATATCTATCCATTAATAACAGTCCTAATATAAAAATTATTTTCCTTAAAACGTAGTAAATCTACAATGATTCACTACTCTTGGAAATTTTTCAAACATCATCACCCGAAAAAAAGTGAGACAGGAATGTAAAAAGTGAGATTGATTCCCAATATATGTATATCCTATATCCTACTGAGTATATTATGCATATCAAATAATGTATACCAAACACTTCCTTATGTATCATATGAGTATTAGAGCATTATATATAATGGATAAATAATATACTGTATCTCACTTTTCAACGTATCCTATTATGCATATATAACTAGTGTCACACTTCTTTTCAATGTAGCACACTTTTAGAGCCAAAAATCATATATACATGAGTATTAGAGCGATATATTGTATCACACTAGCTAGTCAATGTATCTAGCTAATTAATTGTGCATACAAAAAAATGTATAAATCATTCCTATCAGGAAGAAATCAGGTGTGCGATAACTATATTAGCTTTGTGACGTTTTTTCATCAAAGAAATGACTCTTTTCACTACGTTCGACTATCTAAACTTTGAATCAGCAATGACCATAAACTACAGAAATCTGTTCGATAATTAAAGCGAAATTAAGGGGCAGGATAATACTAGACTTAATAGTAAAAAAGATGGAGGATATACTTAGAAAAGAAAAACAGTAATCGAGCTATGGAAGTGGGAGGATATAGGATAATGGGAGATTATTACCGGTGGGAATGGGCATGATACCGAATTATCATATCGAAATGGAATCTTTTTATATCGTGATTTTAATATTATAAATTTGGTATATATTTTTTTGGTATTTGGTATTTATACAAAAAAAATTATTGATATATCGAATATCGTACTGAAGTATATAATTACATATACAATTCATATATACTGTTATAATACTAACAAATATATTAACTAGTATTAGTACAAAACTAATAGTTTATTGAAATGTCTTCTTTGTGTAATTGTTTAACAAAGAGAATTGTTAGTACTTTCTTTTGAATAACTTTTTTTTTTTTACCGTGGTTTCCGGGCGCCGACTTTGTCGAACCCGACTAGTTGTACCCATCGGGTCCCGTGTTTCAGACGGCCACCACGGTTAGTTTCACGGGGCCTTGGAGACAAGGCCGGTTTGTAATGCCCCTAGTGGCCTTGCTGGGGCTTGAACTGGCGACCTGAAGGACTTTGTCCCCAGGCCTTTACCAGCCGAACTACCCCTCAAGGTTCTTTCTTTTGAATTTTCTACATGTATAAAGTGTTAATATAATATAATTGAGATGTTTCATGAAAAGGTGAAGTCATAATTTTCTAAACTGTATGAGTATATGTAAGTCGAATTCGTATAAACCATGATTATCGATTTACCGTATTACAAAATACCAAGCCATACCAAATTAGTTTGGTGTGGTATAATATAGTACTCTTATAACCAAAAATTAAAATTATCAAACTGAAATTTTCGATACCGTACCATATGCCCACCCCTAATAACCAGGGATATCTTGTTAATACGAGAGAAATTTAGTAATTTATATATTTTATTAGTTGGCTGTACAATTCCAAAAATTAAGAAGAAAATTTGCATTCAGACTATCAGATGCCAACAGGTAAAATTTGGGTTGTTTAATGCCAATATTTAACAACGTTGTATTGACATGCCAAAATTCCCATAAATAAGAAAAGAAAAAACACATAAACAAATATTTTAATTTGGTCTTAACTAGCAAGTAAGTATTCTAATTTTGAGAGTGCATATTTAGACACTTCAATTTGTTCTTAACTGACAATTGAACATTTCAACTCGTCCTCATTGTGTCTCGTGAACGTCTAATGCTGACGTGAAACATAAATTTTAGAGGTGTCTAGATGATCATTTTGTAAGTTGGAGTACTGTTCAACTAACTTAATGGAGCGAGTTGAGGTGTCTAGATGTGCATACTCAAAGTTCGAGCGTTTACTTGTCAACCTATGTCAAGTTTGAGTGTTTGTTTATGTATTATGAGGATGTTTGAAAAAGCTTATAAGCTGGTCAAATTAATTTACAAAATACCTTTTGTCTTATTTACGTGTTTGGTAATATAAAAGTGAATAAATCAAATTCATAAATTGATCACCCCTAACTTATAATTTAATATAAATATTTTTATCTTTTACCAAACCTTTAGAATTGTATCACTAATATATTTTGTAATCTTAGAAATACTTTTCAAATATATATATATATATATATATATATATATATATATATATATTTATAAATAGCTTTAACGACATTTAAGTTGTTTTAACAAATTAATTAAAAGAGTACTTATTAACATATTTTTACCAAGCAAACTACCTATTTATTATTAGTTTCAACACCTTTATCTAAACACCTAACTATTTATTCAAAATTAGCTCCAACACATAAAAGTACCAAAAAATACTTGATACTTATCATCTACTTCTAGTCAGCTAACCCAAACAGGCTCTAATAACCTGATAATACTGTTGGGATCGAAATCGAGAGGGCGTCATGCGGAAGCTAATAATTGCAAACTTTAACAATGATAAATCAGATGACAAAGAAAACTATATTAAAAAGCATATTATTGATAATATTCGGTCAAACGACCTACATATTATATGAAAACTAATATAAAGAAAATATTAAAACTATAGAGAGAAAATCTCCCCATAAACAAAACTCTCAAATTCTAAATGACTACATTGTGGATGCTATTGTGTTGTGATTTGAGAAGAGAGATCTTCAATTTATAGAAGTCCAAACTTCTCCTCCAAGAAACGGTTAACCAAATATGGAAGAGTTATTTTCCTGAAATCTTTTCCACCAAGAAAACCTTTTCAAGGGAAAACACAGTTACGGTATAACTCAGTAAAGTAGAAAATTCAGGGCAAACCCTAACAAATACTTTAGATTACGTGCCACAACAGGTTTATTAGAATACTCTAATAAGTGATACATAAGAAAATTTGTATTTTCAAGAAGTGGGATTGAGCACCATGAGATCTCAGATGGATCAAATTTAGCAGAGACAAAATATTAGGTGATTTTGTTCCATCTGTTTTATTCTTAGTGAACAGAGTTACTTGATACTATACCTGTTGCTGGTGGTAAGTGACAAATATCCCACGAAATTGGTCAAAATGCACGTAAGTTGATCCAGACACCACGATTAATCAAAAACAATTAAAATCGATCCAATAAATCCATTTTTAGGGTGCTATAATTAAGATTGTAGACAATATATGTCTGATGCAGAAAGGGAGAATAGTCACATCTGATTGGAGAAATATAGTAATTACTAATTAATATTGTACCACCAACCACCCACCGAAAGAGAGGAAGGAGGCCATTCACTACCGTTGAGCAGAAATGGAGGTGGTAGTTGGTTATCCTTTATATTCTTCACATATTTATTGCTAAGCAATTCCATCGACATTATTATAGATTATTTCTTTCTTTTGCGATGATGATTGATGATGATAAGTGAGAGTGATTCATTTGCAATGTTTGAAAGAAGTTAAAATTTATCTCTTATTCTATAAAGGTAAACTCCTCTTATTTTACAACCACCCAAGCACTATACAGACAAAAGAAGTATTGCTCTCTTATCGTCCCAATTCATATGATATCTTTTAGATTTTGAGAGTTAAACGAGTTTTTTCTTGATTTGATATTTTTATGCTTTTAAATGTTTGAAATTATCAATCATTACTTTTTTTATTCTAATTTATTTGTCTGATTTTGATTTGGCTAAGAAAGTAAATTAAAGAAGATTTTTGAATTTTGTGGTCTTAAATGAAAGATATGTAGAATATATTGTTTACCGTCGATTTGATACAATTGAATTTATAGGTGAGTCAAGAGCACGCTCTACGATTTGATCTCACTTGAGCTATCAATTTGTTAGCGGTTAGAGCATTCAACAATTAAGGGAAAGCGATAATAGTAAAAAAGACAGTAGAGAGTAAGTAAAGTGAATGAACTAAGCTATCCAAGACCGTTTACGAGAGTTATCGAGAGCAGAATCGTACTGCCGAGAGGTTTTATGCAAATAAACAAAGAAAAGAGTGATAAAATAGTAATGGGAGCTTAGAGACTAAGCAACTAATTAATATTATATTGATATTGAATATGAGAGAGGAAAGCAGAGTCTCTTTTACAAGTGAGTAAGGGTCATTATTTATAGTGTACAGGCTAAGACATTAAGTTGGCTACGTTCTAGGGGAGTTCTGCCAATGCGAGGGTGCCACATGTTCGTTTTATTAGTGGGCTGACTGAAAATTAAAGAGTTAATCAAAAAAGAAAAAATGCATTCCTTTTAAAACAAACTAAAAAGGAAAGTAAGACAAACAAAATGAAACAGATGAAGTATTATGTAATTTTTCATTTTAAAAATTTCATGTTCGAATTTACGATTAAAATTTGAATATTTAACTCTTAAAATTCGAATGCTGCCACATAAATTAGGGAAAAGAGGTAAATAATAATTAATTACTCCCTTCATTTCATATTACTTGTCCACTTTCCTTTTTACACACCTCTTAAGAAATCATAAATAAAAAAGACATTTTTACTAATTTACCATTAAAATCTTCTTTAATACACTCTATTTATGTGTCTTATCTGTCAATACTCCCTCCGTCCCATATTAGTTACACATTTTTCTTTTTACACGCATATTAAGAAATTATAAATAAGAAGATTATTTTACTAATTTTCCTTTTAAAAAACTTCTTTGGAACTTTACAAAAAGATGTGAACACTTTTAAAAGAAATTAATTACAAGGGTAATATGAGAAAAATTTAATTAATGTTTTCTTTATTTAGTAAGGTGGTCAACTAATATGAGATAATTATTTTTAATATAGTGAGCAACTAATATGAAACAGAGAGTACAAAAGATTAACAATGAAAGAATTTTTTGGAACTTGACATAATTTATAATTTCAAAAAAAAAAACTTTTAAGGCCAAAATAGAATTTTTTTTAATTAATTTTATCTTGATACTATAAATTACAAATATTTTCAGACATATAATTTTAATAATGTGTACAAGTAATATGATACGGAGGGAGTAAAGAAGTCGTCTGCATTTGAGAGATCAAACGGCACAGTAATGACAAACGGGGCAAAATGATCTGGTAGTAAACAGTGTTCATTAATGGAAGGAGCAGCCAGAGGGTGGCTGGTTGGCCGCTGGTATGTGATCATTCATTAATGGGTTCCATATTTATTTACTTTCTGCTTCGGGGTGCATAAATATCAGCTTGCAGGATTTTTATGAAAAAATAATCCAAGTTTATAGAGTATTTAAAATTTAGTTTGTCCCAGAATTAACTTTAGCAAAGGACTGAAATTGAAAATTATACTCTAAGCTTATAACTTCAAATCTAAAAGTTGAGAACTGACCAAATTATAAGTTAAATTTAAATTTCATATTCAAATATCTGAAGTTAATCTTAATCAGCTTTCTACTTCAAACCTTTGAACTGAAGATTGAGAACTTCCAATCCAAAGATATGAAACTAAGAACTATTGAAGTTACAATTACAAATATCTAAAATTGACATACGTACATGACAAATGACATATGTGTCCTTGAAATGAAAGCGGACATATTACAAGCTTTGGGAATAAGCTATGGTCCGATCAAGTCAATAGAGAACTTATGCCACGATTGAGTAATCTAACATGATACATATATCATCATATCATCATATATTATTAAAAGTGGGAAGAGTCTAAGCCAAAAGTTGAATTATCATTTTACCCTTTAAGTTTATTTTTTAAAGCTAGATTTTTTTTTTGTTTTTCATTTTGTTAATTCATTGAAAATGTGACCATTAACTCTTAATCATTATCATAAATTTGGATCATTTAAAGGTTCAATGAACGTATAGTAGTCAGATTCTAAAGAGTCTCATGGTTTTTTATGTCATTACAATTCAATAATCCGTTACAAAATTAAATTGCTAATTAATTATAAAATCTTAATTACTCTTAGTTTCCTTTTAAATGATCTTTCTTCCATTATATATGATATGTATACAACAGGCTCATTGCATTATTTGCTGCATTTTGAACACATATCTTGCGGTATGTCTTCCTTATCGTTTCTTCTTAGTTTTTTTTTTTTTTTGAGATTAAGCTCTCTTCTTAGTTTTTATTGTGCCTTTTTGAGAAAACAGAGGACATAGCTATTTTGCTGCAGGTTTTGTCAACAATTACTGCTTCAATGTTAATTATTAAGGTTTGGAATTTTTTCATTATCTTACTCTTTTTGTTGTTTGAGAGCCTTGAGCAATATACTTAAATTAAATCAATGATAATTCTCTGCAGTAATATATGGCACAATTTGTAATAATTATTAATAAAGAGTTCGTTATGTTAGTAATTTTTAATTCTCCTAATTCATGTCCGTGGTTAATTTTCAAGTCAACGATTTAATCTTTTGGATTTCATTGCCACAATCATCTGCATCCCCGACGTTATAATTGTCTTTTACGCGAATACACAACTCCACAATTTAATCAGCAGAAATAAAAAACTGAAACAACTTGTCTAGACAATGTTCCAATTCTTGACAAAGGCCTCTAGTGCTACTCAAGACATCCAAATTATTTAGGTGAGCAGTTGTGGTGGTGGGGATTAGCCTTATTTGCATGGAATTTGAGCCAAAATTGAATCTTTATTAGTGTACTTACAAAATAGCATTTGCTTGGGATATGTCACAGTGCTTGTGGAGAAGAAAATGGTTAGAGAAAAATATAGGGTTGATGCATATGTGTCTTACCAAAAGAATACCTCTGTATGGATATCATGGTTCAAAAAAGAAAAGAAAAACTGAGTCCAATATGGTCATTTATAAGAAGATTGAAACAACAATGTGTTGTAATTTTATTAAGCAATTTAACGTGCCTTTTTTGTACAATTTAAATTAGAAGTTCTAGATAAAAATACAATAACCATAATGTCATAAAATTAAAAAAATCATTACATTGCTTTAAACCACAATTAATAGAACATATATCGTTGGATGGAGATTCTTATTTGCACTCTCCAATTATTCATGTATATAATTTTAATCATTAATTTATTATTTTATTAGTTCAAGTATATATGTTAAGCTCTATATATAAATACATTAATCAATATAAGGTCTATCGTATTTACAAAAATATAATGCGATAGATAATTATCAACATGAGATTAGGCCTATATAAATTTTATATAGTAGTAGGGGACAAACGTGCAACGCACGTTCCCAGAACTAGTATATATATATATATATATATATATATATATATATATATATATATATATATATATAGCATGAAGTCCTATCGATTTATCATGATGACTGTTGGGGTTTAGTAATGAAAAGTGAATGGAAAATGGAGGGAAAATAAATTTTTTTTTTTTTTAGAGCATTTGTACCACATTGGTGGTGGAAAAGAAATTTCAAGTGTTTATATTAAGAAACTCTTCCTCCTTGTCTTAAAGGGTTGAGAAGAAGACAAGTCTCGCGCCATCGTCGTCGGCTTGGGATTTGGATTTGGATTTGTCAAAAATCGAGAGATTATCTTTTTGGACAAAGTTTATTTAAACTTAATTGTTTAAACTAAAATTCCAACCCAGAATTCTCCATGTGCGAGCCGCACTTCGGCATATGCGAAATGAATATGAATCGCACGTCAAAAGGACGCATCCTTTCGACTCACTGTGTGTGACATGCAATGAGACATGCGACACACACAATGCATTATGCGTTTCGCACATCCCATCGCACATGACTGCCGGTTTGATCAATCTCACTGATTTCGTGTGCGACGCGCACTTCCTCTTGTGCGAAATGCACGTCATCCTGTCGTATCTGAAATAGTGCAACTTTTCTAAACATTTGCTTCCTTTCTGAAGTAGTGCTTTTTGGCTATAAATATCTAATTCTTCCTCAGATATGAAGCACGAATTTAAGTATTATTTGAGTACGAAAAATACAAGTATACTTCTACATTTCTTCTAAATTCAAGTGTGATTTACTACCGTTGATTGATTCGCCGATCAACAAGATTTGAGGTACCACTATTCTATTGATGCTTAATCGTTCTATCCTGGGAGGATATATTCCATCAACCTCGAGTGTTTGAGGGAAATAATTTCCTTAAGGACACACTGTATATTTAGTGAGCTCGATTTCTCCTTCATCTTTTTTCTTTTACTATTTATGTAAATAGTTTAAGTTATTGTTTCTACTTACTTTGTTTTAAATACAAATTTTATATCACCCAAATAACAATGACTTGCATGTCATCATTCTAAAATATATTTTTTGTGGCGGTAAAATTATAAAAGATAAATATCATAAATAAAATTGATTAAATAAAGGAAAGAGATAGCACATGAGTGAGACGGAATAAATAAAAAATAATACTCCCTCCGTCTCAATTTATATAAGTTAGTTTGACTCGGCACGGAGTTTAAGAAAGAAAGAAAGACTTCTGAAATATGTGGTCTAAAATAAGTCATGGATATTTGTGTGGTTGTAAATTATTTTAATTAAGAGTAAAATAGACATTTTAAAGTCAAATTGTTACTAAATATAAAAATGTGTCATTCTTTTTGAGATTGACTAAAAATAAAAGTGAATCATATAAATTGGACAGAGGGAGTACATAAAAAGAAAACCAATAATTAAGTTTAGATGAAGTAGAAAAGAACAAAATAGCATAGTTAAATGATTACCATGAGTGAAAACTTTAAATCGTGATAATCGGGTATAGTTTAGTTATCCAACATGATAGCTAGATTGAATATAGCATGAAGGCCTACTGATTTGTCATGATTCACATGTCATTATTTTGAAATATTTTTTCTTTTTTCCTTTCTTTTTTGTTTGTACGTAGCTTTGAAATCAAAACGATTTGATGTATTGTTTGTGATGTAATCCAACAAGAGTGAAATCTATATTGAATATAGCATGAAGTCATACAAACATGTCATGACTTGCATCCCATTCTTTTGAAATGTATCATTTTTCTCTTGTTTTGTTTGTGTAACGACCGGGTCCGTCATTACGGGTAGTTCAATCGTGCCAAATTCTAGAGTTAGAAAACTCCGAATTTGGGAGTTTGAAATTCTGGGCTAGACTAGCCTCGACCAAATTTGGAGCGAGGTGGAGTCTAGGGAAATCCGGGTAAGGATTGAGTTAGTTGTCTTGTTTTGAGCTAGTTTTCCACGTAGCCAAGACATAAAGGAGTCCGGGATACTTTTCAAAATCGAATTCGGGTAAGTAAAACTCCCAAAATCGCCATTGACGTGAAGGGGTTGTTTCGGATCGTCGGGGGAAGCAAGTGTGTTGTAAAATGGGCAAATTTTGGAGATTTCTGTACATTCTGTCTGTGACGAGCGCAACGGCTCCATTGTAGCGACCTCCGCTATAGCAGTGGAAAATACCGCTATAGCGGTGGTCAAGGCGGTCAATGTCGCTTAAGACCGCTATAGCGGTCCTCGCTCCGCTGTACATTTTGTCTGTGACGAGCGCAACGGCTCCATTGTAGCGACCTCCGCTATAGCAGTGGAAAATACCGCTATAGCGGTGGTCAAGGCGGTCAATGCCGCTTAAGACCGCTATAGCGGAAGTCGTCCGCTATAGCGGAGCGAGGACCGCTATAGCGGGCCGATGGGTTTTTAATGCAGAAACTTCCCTCAAACAGTTCAGTTTTCTACAATTCGTTTGGGAGAAGAAGTAGGGCAATTTCAGGCATTTCTTCTCCGTTCTTCATCATTTTTCTTCCCTAAAGTAAGGTTTCTACTCTCCAAACTTCATACTACTTTTCCTATGCGGTAGAATTTCTAGGAGGAAACTTGGGGGAAGGTTGGAATAACCTAGAAATGGTGGAATACGGGGAAGAAAGGGGATTCCAAATATGAAAGTTCTTGGGTATTGTTAAAAGTGAAAGATAATGATCACATGTTGTTTGATTCTCTATTTTTATTCGTGAAAATGATAGAACTAGGGAAATTAATAGTGAGAAAGCCTGGAAAAAGGGTGAAATGATCATGGGTGGCCTGGGGTTCTGGGATTTGGTGTAATTCGGGTAATGTGCAGGCCTTGTTCGTTAATTTCATGTACTTGTATGTTATTTTAGACCAAGAATAAGAAAAAAACCCGAAACACGGGAAAGCTCGGGTTGAGTAGAGCTTGAATCATTTCGAGGTAGGTGATAGCTTACGATTCCTGTGAATGTGGTATATGTTTGTACTCTCATCTAAGTGCTTGTATGAATTACACTGCTTAGAGAAATTATGTAGAATGTCTAAGGGTCCTGTTTTACAGTCTGTTTTATTGAACGGTGTGTTGCTTGTTGGTTTACAAGTTGTTTGTTCATCTATTGACTGTGGATTGTTGACATTCGGTTGGCTCAGGTACCACGCCTGGTATGGGTATAACAAATGGTTGGCTCGGGTACCACGCTTGGTACAAAATACTAACGGTTGGCTCGGGTACCACGCCTGGTACGAATTTATTTTACTGCATCATTGCATTGATATTGTTGTATTGCATTGACTGTTATTGGTTTCGTGAATGGACTGGGTTGTTTCATTGAACTGTGATACTTGTTTTGGTGGTCCTTGAGTGACCGAGAAATTTTATTATAATTGTTGAGTGGGTATGGGATTAGACTGGGTTGTTCATTGACACTTAGGTGTTGTTTAGAGGGGATCCCAGGTTGGGTCCGAGCTAGACAGAAAGGTATAATTATTGGTTTATGATGGTAGTTTAGAGTTATAAGAGATAGATTTCATGCGGGAACAAGCTAGGTAGAGACTTATAGTTTAGGGTATGTTGACTGGTTGCATGTCTTCCATACTAATTACTTGATTTGTTGTACTGCTTATACACTGTTATTTGGAAAATGGCTGATGAACCTACCAGTACACGGTAGTTGTGTACTGATACCGCACTTTCTTATTTTTGTTGTGAGTACAGGAAATCTTTTGGAGGTTGACGCACGACCTCACCTGTAGGCCGGACTGTTCCAAGATATCAAGGGTGAGTCGTTCGACCAAGCCGCCTTGATACTTATCTTTTAAGTTATAGCCCAATTATTTTGGGCTTAGACTATCTCTTTACTGTTTTAAATTTTCGGGTTGCATCCCCGTACTCTAGTATTAGTAGTGTTTAGTACGATGACTTTCAGTTTCTAGGGGAATTTTCCGCAGGATAATTTTAATGATATAGTTATTTGCTGATTTGAACTGCTAGTTTACCTATTTGCTGCTGGTTTTAGGCTATTAATCTAGGCTAAGGGTTGAACTTTATTGGTTCGCTCATCCGGGGGTTGGGTGGGTGCCACTCACGACGGTCTGAGTAGGGACAAAGATGATATCAGAGCCCTAGGTTCGTTGATCTCATCGTACCAAATAGGTCTAGTAGAGTCTTGCGGAACGGTGCAGAGATGTCCATACTTTTCTTCGAGAGGCTATGGGGTTTAGGAAAAACTATCTCTTCCTTCTTTTCTTCGTGCTATAACTTGATTCCAATTAGTATCTGGTGATATAAATTGGTATCTAACCTCATCCACTCTTTTGTACTCAGATGGTTACCACGAGGAATAACAGAGTGAGGCCAGCGGGCCCGACAGCTCGTGGCAGAGGTAGGGTAAGGGGCAGAGGACGAGGTAGTGTTGCACCTGCCAGGGGTGGAGCTCAAGTGGATACTGGAGAGCGTGAAGCAACCCCTCCCCCACCTCAGGAACATGTTGCTGAAGATGTGGAAGTTGTTGTAGAGGACGAAGGGGCGGAGGCAGCACCAGTTGGGGGTGCAGGCCTTCCTACTATGACACCGGAAGCCTTTCAGCAGGCTTGGAATATTCTGAGTGGGTTGGTCGGTACTGGAGCCATACCCGCGGTTTTTGCGAATCAGGCCTTGGATACTAAGTCAGCGGTTACTACAGCGCCTAGGATGGATACAGCTTCAGGCACGAACAATTTCTCCAGGCCAATGCTAGGCCCAGTGATGACAGGGAATGAGCATGAGATGCTGACCAGGTTTCTCAAGTTAAAACCTCCTACTTTTTAAGGTACCGAAAAGGAGGATGCCTATGAGTTCATCTTGGATTTCTATGAGAGGTTGCACAAGTTGGATATTTTACGTCAGCATGGGGTTGAGTTTGTCACATTTCAGCTGCAGGGTGATGCTAAGCAGTGGTGGAGGTCTCATGTGGAGTGTCGGTCTTCTGTTCTACCCCCACTGACTTGGGAGAAGTTTCATGCCTTGTTTTTAGAGAAGTACGTACCCCGTACTTTGAGGGATCGGAAGAAAGATGAGTTCTTGAACTTGGAGCAGGGTGGCATGTCAGTCTCTGTTTATGAGGCTAAATTCCACGCCTTGTCACGTTTTGCCACACAGCTATTGGGTTTCGAGGAGGAACGGGTCCGATTGTTTGTGAAAGGTTTGAATACTGAGCTACAGGTACTGTCAGTGCATATGACCTCCTCAAGAAAGGGCTTTAATGATGTGGTGGATTACATGAAGCAACTTAAGGGAGTTAGGCAGACGGGGCAAGCTAAGGCATTAGCCAAGAAGCCCCGGAATGAGGGAAATTTTGGTGGTTCATACTCCAAGGGCCAGAATCAGCAGGCTTACTCGGCCCGTCCTATTCAGTCAGCTATGCCAGCTACTACAGGTGGTCGTCAGGGAGCTCACTCTTCAGCTCCTAGAGGTCAGGGAGCGTCTTACACAACAGCTAGCAGGCCTGCACTTGACCGTGGTTGCTTCCATTTTGGTGATCTGGGCCACTTTAAGAGGGAGTGCCCACATAGGCAGACAGGTAAGCAAGGTCAGCAGCAGCCTAGAGCAGTGGTTCCGGCAGGCAGAGGCGGTAATGCTAGAGGTCGTCCATAGGGTGGACGAGGTAACTTTCACAGAGGCCGAGGAGACAGGGGGAACGGCGGTGCAGGCAGGGGTGCGGCGCAGCCGGCCCAAAAAATTACCCGGATTGATGATTGGGCTCATTTCTATGCTTTTCCAGGGAGGACCGAGGCGGAAGCCTCAGATATGGTGATCATAGGTACCATTATTGTCTGTGCTAAAATGGCTTCGGTATTATTTGACCCAGGTTCTACATATTCGTATGTGTCTGTGAGTTTTGCGTTGGGTCTGAACTTAATTTATGATATCCTTGATTTCCCTATCCATGTTTCTACCCCGGTTGGAGAGTCTGTGATTGTGACTCATGTTTATCGTGACTGTTCTGTTGTGTTTGTGGGGTTGCATACTTGGGTAGACTTGGTAATTCTGGATATGGCTGATTTTGATATTATCTTAGGTATGACATGGCTATCCCCTTACCATGCGGTGTTGAACTGTAACACCAGGACTATGGTTCTAGAGATTCCAGGTAAGGATAGACTAGAGTGGAAAGGAGTGTACAGGCGTAAGCCAAGTAAGATAATATCGTTCATTCAGGCTAGAAAGATAGTGGGGATGGGGTGTCAAGCCTTCTTGGCTCATCTCCAGGATGATAGTGTGAAGTCCCCGTCTATGGAGTCAGTTCCCGTGGGTTTTGAGTTTCTAGAGGTATTTCCAACGGATTTACCCGGTATGCCTCTGGACAGGGATATAGATTTCTGTATTGATCTGGAGCCAGGCACCCATCCCATTTCCATTCCCCCGTATTGTATGGCTCCGACAGAGTTGAGGGAACTTAAGACTCAGCTACAAGAACTCCCAGATAAGGGATTTATCCATCCCAGTGCTTTGCCTTGGGGTGCTCCGGTTTTATTTATAAAGAAGAAGGATGGTAGTATGCGGATGTGCATAGATTATAAGCAGTTGAACAAGGTGACCATCTAAAATAAGTACCCTCTACCCCATATAGATGATTTATTTGACCAGCTTCAGGGTGCATCGGTATTTTTAAAAATTAACTTGAGGTCAGGGTACCATCAGTTAAAGATTAGGCCTGAGGATATTCCGAAAATTGCTTTTCGGACTCGGTATGGGCATTACGAGTTCCTAGTAATGTCGTTTGGTTTGACCAATGCGCCGGCAGCATTCATGAGTCTGATGAATGGGGTATTTAAATCGTATTTGGATTCGTTCATGATTGTATTTATCGATGATATTTTGATCTACTCTAAGAGTAGGAAGGAGCATGCTAATCATCTTCGTATTGTGTTGGATATCTTGAGACATCAAAAGCTTTATGCAAAATTCACTAAGTGTGAGTTTTGGTTGACTTCAGTTGCGTTCTTGGGGCATGTAGTCAGAAAAAGGGGTGATGTTGGATCCCCAGAAAATTAAGGTAGTCAAGAGTTGGGTTCGACCTAGCTTGGTGACAGAGGTGAGAAGTTTTGCTGGGCTCGCGGGGTACAGTAAGTATATTTTATTTTCCCGGAAATTGTTGGTGGCAAATGGCAACGACGGCAATCGCACTGTCGGCCCAAATGTGTTGGTATTACAACATATACATATAACAAGAAAGTAAAAGGGCAACTTTCAGAAATAGCCTAATTATAGGCAAAAATAGGCTAACATAGCAACACTTTCAATAATTATAATTTGTAGCCATTGTATTCATTTTCGTTGGCTACCCGTTGTATCAACTGTATGATTTACTGTATTTGATATAAAATACAAATACAGTAGCTAATTACTAATTATATTCCTCTTGTATTTTGTATTTTCACATCTCTGTCTCTCCTTCAAATGTATCAAACTTATCATTTGTATTTGTATACAAATGATATACAAATACTAATGTATCATTTGTATTTGGATTGTTCAAGTTGTATCACCGAATACAATTTATATCAACAAATACAAGTGTATCAAACAAATGCAAGTGTATCAACGAATATAATTGTATACAGATGTATCCTTTGTATTTTGATAATTCAAGTTATATCAACAAATACAATTTGTATTAATGAATACAATTATATCAACGTGTATCAACAAATACAAAATATAATTCATATCAACGAATACAAAAATATAAAAAATACATAAAGCAACAAATGTATTCACGAATGCAAGAACATAGTCCCTTCATTTCTCCCTCCTTCAATAAACCTCTGAATTTGACTCAGTGTTGTTATACCCCATTTTAACCGGGTCAAAGCGAAGTACAACATATTGGTGATTCTTCAATTATTGACTTAAAGAGTCGCCACCTAATTAATTTTAAGGGTGAATTAGGACACCTAAATTATTAACTAAAGTTATGCTAAATTAACTCTAATTAATGGTCTACTTAACTTATGTGATTCTAGGTAAGGGTTCTAGTTATCCTAAAGGGAAGGAGTTAAGCATCCTTTAAGATCCGCTAAAGACGGTTACCGATCAAACTTAGGTTAATCAAATAAGGGTTTAAAATATAAATATAACATTTTATATATTGAAGAAAATAACTTACAAATATTATTAAGGTTATAAATGGAAAACATAAAAATTACTAGTAAAATTGATAATTTGTAGAAGAAAATAATTAGTTATGAAATAAACTTAAAATAGAGGGTGTCTAAATCAGAAAATAAATCATGGTAAAGTATCAAATGAGTTAACCTCCAAAAATATATGTTGAGCAATAAAAAGATGTGCAACTAAACTATTTGGTTATAAAGAATAGCTTATTAGGGAAGACCTTCTGGATTAAAAATATAAGCTTAGACTTGATAAAAATAAAGACTTCAAAGATATTTATTAGTAAAATAGTTTTCAAAGCAAATAAGGAAAAATTTCCAACAATGTAAAAAAAACACACATTAGTTTTGCCTTTCACGTAAGTGTGTTTTGATCCTTTCGAATAGCTATATTTTACTAAAAAGATAAAGCATTTTCATGTTCTTGACAGGAGCATTTTTTTCACTTCAAAAATCTGCATCTTTTTATGCAAAATCTATGCCTTAAAAATCACAAAGGAAGTGCATTTTGACCTCAAAAATCTGCGTTTAAAGCTCTTAAACAGCTGTGTTTTTAGCTCAAAAATCTGCACTTATTAAGTCCTTAAACAAGTATATTTTGCCTTCAAAAATTGGGTTTTAAAACTCTTGGGAAGCTGTATATTTTTTACACTAAAATTTGCGTTTTTAGCACTAGAAAAAGCTACATTTTGCACATAAAATCTGCACTTTTGAAACTTACTAAAGTTGCATTTTTTATACCAAACATATCTATTTTTAACTCTACTCTTAACAGGAAAGATTTGAAAAAAAACCGAGGCAAAGCATTTGGTTCGTAGCCATGTATGTATATATACGAAAGAGAGGAGCTAGTCATATACTTCTTTTATTATATATAGCAAACTGCCCTTTCTAAGGTTCAAGTATTCTAGGCCTAATTCTTTTATTGACGGAATCAAATAATAAAACAAAGACACTATTAATTAACTAGATTAACAATCTCGCGTAATTAAATAAAATTAGTCTAGTGTTAAGAAAGAAATTCAACAAATAATCTCAAACTTGAGATAAAACCAAATCAACACAAATAAGCCACTAAACAATAATAAGAAGGTTATAATAAGAATAATAAGAAGGAAGGACACCATAAGAGACCCTAGAGTGTTTCACTCATTTTGTTGCTATTTGATGAATTCTAAGGAAAATGATGTAAGGCAACTCCAAACGCAAGTATAATGAGTCAAGTCTCGCCTTGAGACTCCACTTACGAGAGTCTCAAATTAAGACTCCATTTGCTCCGAAGTGTACATGTAAAGAAAGAGAGAAATAAAGATTAGAAACTTGAACTTTGAATAATGTGAACAAGAAGCAAAGATAACATACAATCTGAGATCATAAGATAACCCAAAGCTTCTAGTATGATGAGTAAACAAATGCAAGAAATAGCACAAGAAAATGAGCTCAAACTTAAACTTAATAAACTAGATATCCTATTTGCCGAAGTGTCTCTCATTGAGTTCTTAATTACTACTGAACTCCCAAGAAAATAATTAGTCTAGATAGAGACATAGTTCATGTTCATGAACTCCTTTAAACACATCAACTGATCACAACAAATTTGACCAACTCAATAACCTTGGCAAATATAACCATACTACAGCACTTTGAACACAATCCAAGTTTAAGGCCATGGATACACTTTATTCTCTTTTAACGAATTCACAATTTTCTTTTAAACGACACAATATTTTTTCAAGTTGTTTGATCATGAAACAGTAGCAAAGTATATTAGCATGAGCTGATTTTTAAGAGAGAGTAACCGTTGCAAAACAGTCCCTTTTGAGCAGTGAAAGCAAAATATTTATAAACGGTCAAAGCTCTTTAAACGTTAGCAAATTTTGACTAATTTTAATTTATATAACTGGGTGGCTTCCTCCCTAAATGCCCGTAGTTCTCTTTTAAACCTTGATTTCAAAATAGGAACAAGCAAAGCATATTTTTTAACAAATCCTAGAACAGAGAAGCTAAATGAGCGATACAATGAAACACATATTCGACAGATCAGTAGTATTCCTTTAAGTATCCTTACTCCATCTCAAATTGTTTACTTACTGATTTGTCAAAACAAAAGATGGTAAGGCCACAGATTCAAACATTCAAAACAGAATTTCAGGCGAGTAACAGAGTTGTTCAAACGAAACGAAAACTTAGGCGAGCAACTAAGTCATTCAAACGATCACATATTCACCAAATTTTATCCTTACGTACAGAACAATAACTTTTCCTTTAAGGTTTGTAATTCTAAATATCCATTAATTACATGTTGGTTTCTTACGAAGAACTAAAAATAAAACAGACCATACAAAGCATCAAATATGAATTAAACGGGAACACTAACGCATTCAGTTCTTGAAACGAAACTAAAAAGGAAGGAAAGGAAGAGTACCGACCTTGTGTGGAGCAGTGAACAAGGGCTCCAACGTCAAGATCCAAACTTAAACTCGCTCAAAATAAAAGTTTCGGAAAAAAAAAAACGAAAACGAGAATGCAAAGACAAGTGCTTAAGAGCAAAAACCAGTAGATACAATAGTGCAGGGGGCGGAGGAAAAAGGCCTCCCTAAATGAGTGCAAAAATGTAGTATTTATAGTGATGAACTAGGGTTGAGATTGAGCATTTGGGCGGGATTTTCAGAACGAATTAGTCGTTTGAATTTTGAATCAAAGCTCTGAAAAGTTGATGATTCTTCTTCAGAAATTTCAAAAGTATTTTGGCATCTTGTTGACCAAATTAAAGATGAGAGATGTGAATGAGAGAGAGGAGGAGAGTGCCTGATGTTTTTCAGAAAAGAGAGACGAAAATTGCACCAAAATGAGTAGAAACCTTCTGCCATTGCTGAAGCTTCGTTTGGAGGTTTCTGAAAGAGGGAAGGGAAGAGAATAAAGCTAAAGAGTGGCTAATGAAAAAGAAGTTTAGGGTTACATGCTTTGGGCTGAACATTAAGATGGGTTTGGGCTGATTAATGGGCTGTTAATTGGTGGGTTCGTTAGCTGAAAATAATGGGCTGGTTAGGGATATTTGTTGGGCCATTTCTTTTGGTCTTTTCCCTTTCTTTCTTTTCAATTATTTTGAGCTTCTAACTTAATAACTAATACACTACATATTACGTAATGGCAATTAATTAACAAAAGATATCGATTACAAAATATCAATTTATAATTAATTTAATAAATATAAAACTTAAAATAAAGTAACAATAATAAATAATTTAAGAAAAAGAGGTGTAAAATGATAGGAGCGATTTCGATAATAATAAAAAATGTAATTTATAAAAACGTGATAACATTGATAACAATAGTAATAATAGTAAAAATAGTAATAGTTGTTTAAATATAGTAAAAAAAAATATACATATTATTAATTTAGAAGCTCGAGAAAATAAAAAGGGCGAAAGGAGGGTCAAAATTGGTGTCAACAAGTGTCACGACCCAACCCGTCGTGAGTGGCACCCACCCAACCCCCGGATGAGCAAACCAATAGAGTTCAACCATTGCCTAGACTAACAGCCTAAAACCAGCAAGCGAAAAGTAAACTATCAATCAAACAATTCAATAACTAAACATAATTATTATCATGCGGAAAATCTCTCCTAGGAACTGAAAGTCATTGTACCAAACATCAATACAAAATATCTAGAATACGGGGATGCAACCCCAAAAGACAAAATGAAATAGTTTTAAGTCCGAAATAAATGGACTGAAACTCTAAGATAACCCAAGGTAGCTCAAAACAAGCAGCTCACCCTTGAAAGTCAAAAATCGTCGGTGCTAGATGAGGTCGTGTCTCAGTCGCTGGTAGATTTTATGTACTCTCCAAAAGAAAGACAAGTGCAGTATCAGTACACCACCACTGTGTACTGGTAGGATCATCAGCCAGTTTCCAAGTAAACAGTATATATAACAGTACAACATATACAAGTAAATATATGGAAAACATGCAACAAGTATGCAGACCCTAGACTACAAGTCTCTACCTACCGTGTCCCAGCATAAAATCCATCTCTTACAGTTCTATACCACGAACATGAGCCATTAACTATACCCTTCAGTCTAGCCCGGACTCACCCTGGAATCCCCTCTAGACACATACCAAAGTAATGATTCAACCCGGCCTAAACCAAGACCAACACAGCAGTTAAACAAGTTCCCAGCCACTCAAGGACCACCAACAATAGCACCTTTAACTAGACAACCCGGTCCACTCACGAAACTAATACCAAGTATCACATTCAGTAAAACAACTCGGTCCACTCATGAAACCAATATCAACCAACGCAATACAATAGTCAATGAAACAAGGCAAGATGCAATAAGGTAAACCCGTACCAAGTGTGGTACCCGTGCCAACCAAATGTTATACCCGTACCAGGCGTGCTATCCGTGCCAACTATGTGTTATACCCATACCAGGCGTGGTATCCGAGCCAATCGAATGTCAACAAACCACAATCAATATATGAACACACACAACTTGTAAAACCAACAAGTAAAACCGTTCAATCACAGACTGTAAACAGGAACCTAGACATTTCACACAATTTCCCTAAGCCATGTAATGCATACAATCACTTAGACATGAGTACATGAATATACACATTCACAGAAAATCATAAGCCATCACCTACCTCGAAATGTTCCAAGCTCGATTCGACCCGAGCTTTCCCGTGTTCTGGATTCCTCTCTCGTTCTTGGTCTAAAAATAACACACAGGACATATAGTTAACACCCAAGGCCTGTACATTACCCATATTATACTAAATTCCCAAACCCCAGGCCACCCACGATCATCCCACCCTTTTTCCGGGCTTTTTCACCGTTAATTCTCCTAGTTCTATCATCTTTTACGGATAAAACAGGGAATTAGACAACCTATGATCATAATAATGCACTTTCATCCATACCTAAAAACTCACATGCTTGGAATCTCATTCCTTCCCCGAATTCCACCATCCCTAGGTTATTCTAACCTTTCCCAAATTCCCTCCTAGCAATTCTACCGCATAGAAAATGTAATACAAAGATTGGGGAATAAAAACGTTACCTTAGAGAAGAATTTTGATTGAGAAAGGAAGAAAAACGTCTGGAATCGCCTAGCCCTTCTCCCAAAATAAACTTGAGAAAAACTAAATGTTTTGGGAGCTGTTTATGCATTAAAAACCCATCGGCCCGCTATAGCGGTAGCCCGCCGCTATAGTGGTCTTAAGTGAGTTGACCGCCGCTATAGCGATAATTTCTACCACTATAGCGGTGGCCGCACTCGTCACAGACAGAAAGTCCAGAAATCTGTCAATTTTGGCCATTTCACAACACACTTGTTTCCCCCGACGTCCTGAAACAACCTCTTCACGTCAAACGCGATTCCGGGAGTTCTACTTACCCAAATGCGATTCTGAAAAGTCCCCCGGACTCCTTTATGTCTTGGCTACGTGAAAAACTAGCTCAATCCAAGACACTTAAACTCATCTTTACCCGGATTTCCCTAGACTCTACCTTGCTCCAAAATTGGTCGAGGCTAGCCTAGCCCAGAATTTCAAACTCCCAAATCCGGAGTTTTCTAACTCTAAAACTTGTCACGATTGGACTATCCGTAACGACGAACCCGGTCATTAAACTCAATTTTGTACCTATCTCTTCAGAAGTTGCAGAAAAGAATATAGCTTTACCGTCAGATAAGGTGATTGATATCCTAACAAGGTTGTTCCTTTTCACTAAGATTTTCTTTTTAGGGGATTGAGCAATCTTGGAAGAAGCTGAAATAGTCGGAGACATGAAATTCTTGGAACCCTCTGCCGGTGATTTCAGTTTCGCTGCTTTGGAGGAATCATTCTCCTTCTCTTCAGAACCCCATGATAAAGAAGAAGGAGTGAATTGGAGTGAATGAAGGGGGAAATCACTAACAGGGTTATTGGCAGGAATAACGAGAGAGAGGGAGAGGGGGAGAAAGGCGAGCACAGGTAGTGTGAGAGAGGGAGGCATAGGCAGCGAGAGAGAGGGAGAGGGGGAGAGAGGCGAGCAGAATAGAAGAAAGGGAGGAGAGAGTTTTCCAAAGTATTGTTATTTGAATCTGATTTGTAATTAATACAAACTTAGGCTACGTTGGCTAATTAAGGCCTTAAGTATGCCTATATGTGTAGTTTTTCCAAAGTAAAAAAGGAAAATTAAACAAAATGTCTATTGAGTCAAAAAAAACTACTCAAAATAATTCAATTATTATTTAGAAATAAATAGATAAAATATTCATTGAGTTAAATTTCTTACACAAAAAAGCTCACTTATTTTTTACTACAAAAGTAGTCATTCAGCTAAACATATTTATGAAAAATGGTCATTCAGCCTTTGTTATTGCACCCAAGTGCATATGTTGTTCCCACATTGCTTCTCTCTTTCTTTTTCTTTCTTTCTCATCTTTCATAATTTTCTTTCATTGTGATGTATAAATATGTAAATGCATTTTTGATATATAGTATCATATATACATGATCGATACATTACATATATATATATATATATATATATATATATATATTTGATAATTTTTGTTGAATTTTTTTTTTTACAACAATACATTTACATAAGAATTCCTATTATTTATTACTCAACATACCATTCGGCCACTTTTTTGCCGGCAAATTGCATTCGGCCCACTTTTATTTGAATTGTTTCAATCTTACCGTATTGTTTAGGAAAAATGACTTGGGTGACTATTTTTTAATAAATAATTACTATTTTTAGCGATACTTTTTATTTATTATCATTTATAATAATATATAGCAATAATATGATAAATTTGTATTATATATTAAAAGTGAATTATGCATACAATATAGATGTATTATAAGTATTTTAAAATACATTATATTTGTTTGGTAAGAAATTGGCATAATGTATTATAAGTATATTAAAGTGTGTGATAAATATATTGTTCATGAATAAAATTTGTATTATATATGTTTTATAAATTATTTTCTGTATATGTATTAAAATTGTATTATAAATATATTATAAATATTTACTGAAAAAAAATATTATTATTATAAATAATAAATATTTTCTTAATATAGCATATATATAGCTATGTAATATAAGCTATGTAAGTTCCCTATTATTTATATAGTGTATTTTAGGAGTTGATGGAGTGAATCATGTGATGATATCATATGATAATGTTGTGGGAAATGTCTTAAGCAAAATGTCGTATTTGGTGGGTTGCTTTTGTACAGTATATGGCGGCCGTGACACGAGTACTTTTTTTTAGGGATAATTTTAAAAATGCACAATAAAGTAATTAGTTTATAATAAATATAGTCAAAAAAAAATTAAAATAAAAAAGTTCGAAAATAAATTAGCTATAAAAAAATTATAAAAAAATATAATCGCATATATATGTAATGTATATGTAATGTATCTATATTGTATAAAAGTTATGTAATATATCGATATTGTATAAATAACAGATAAGCATATATAGATATTGTACAAATGGCATATAAACATGTATCGATATTATATAAATAATAAACATATATCGATATTGTTTAAATAATTATGTGATGTATATGTAATATATCAATATCAATTTTTTAAAATAAACACTAGCATAGTCATGTTGCATAGAGATGTACCCACATGGTTATGCACCAAAGACGTTGGTGTTGCCTTTGAACTCAGACACTGGTTGTGCCCAAGTAATAAAACTTTATTGATTCTCCCTTAATTAACTAAAGCAATATACTAGAATAGTTAATTAATAAAATCATTGTTTTTGTCTATTTTACTGTAAGTTTATTCTAATTGGTGACTGAAGCAATTTCTCCTAACTATTTGTCATAGAATTCATGAAGAAAAATAAGTCTGGGATATATATCTTTATTAATGTGCGAGTTGTTCTATTAAGAGTTAGAACTTCTTCACTTCAAAATTTGCTATTTTTTCTTTTGTAGTGCGTTGCGAAATTGTTAAATCAGTAGAAAGAAGAGAAGAAAAGGAGGAGGAGGAGAAGGGGAGAAAGCAGCGAGGCATATGACCAATTAAGGTAATAAATGAGTGATAATTTCAAAGTGGATTATTTTTTGTGTAAATAAGTTTGATGAACTCACATTTTGCTTAATTTTCTCCTTTTTTTTATTCAATTTTATTTACTGCACCTATTTTGAAGAAAAAGAATTTAATTTCTCTTATATTTTAAGCTTATTGATAATATTTATGGTATTGCTATTTTGCTTTTTTGTATTAGTCAAGCAAATAGTTTTTTGTTTATTCAGTGCTTAGTTCAAATTTTAAAATTTGACTCGTCGCAAACGTGAATCATTTCGAGTAAATAATATATTAAAATATTCGAAACATCGAGAGGAGTTCATATCTAAAATTTGAGAATGTTTAGAGAAGATTTGAGTTAGTCTGAAATTGTAAAAAAATTCAACTCTTTGAGGAAGATGAATTGTTGCAATGTCTAAATATTGTATAAATAATGTATATGAATAGATATACGTCTTTGATACATAATTATACATTATATATACACATTACACATTATCTATATAATATCGATATATTACATAATTATTTATATAATGTCGCTATATTATATATATATATATATATATATATATATATATATATTATATATATATATATAATAATATATATATAGTATATATATATATATATATTATATACATGCGAATATTTTTGTTGAAAATATTTTTTGTCACATTTACAATTACGTAAGATCATCTGGTTCAAATGAAACCTCGAATGGTTTAATTAAAGTTACTTTATCGTTTAGAATATTATTATCATCGATGTATCATTTCCCTAATTTTTTAAAAAACCAGAATTTGAAAGTTGTAAGGTTAACCGCTGGCATAAAAATGTTGTATTAAAGAAAGGTACTTGGTACTTTTCTCTAACTCGCATACCAAAAAGAGCAAATTTCAAAAATATCAGTCTAACTTAAATTAATTGGACTTTTGTACAAACACTTTGCTAATTACAATTCATATCAATTATTTATATGCCAACTAAAAAATAAAAAAAGAAAAAGAAAAAGCGCTAGTCGCCTCTCCCTCTCTCCTTTTCTTTCTGTTTCTTTCTCTCTTCTCGGCTGTCTCTCCCTCTTTTTCTTTCCTCTCCTTCTATCTACTCACCACTTTTCCACTGTACTATTGTCACTCTCACTGCTCCTTCAATCAACAAACAATAATGGCGTTTTCATCCTCCATATCGCCATATTATTCATCTAAATTGTCCTCAAATTCCTTCTTACCAGAGACGTATTTGAAGGCCTAGGAGAAGAAAATCAATACATCTAACAAGACATATCCATTTTCCCTCCTTCAATGCGCTCCTTTTTGAAAGTATACTTTTCGATTTCTCTTTTCTCATTCTCTCTGTAATGTATTTATGTTATGTGTTTTTGTGTATTTGTCAAGCATTTCTCCTTTTTGTCTCTCCCCCTATTTGTATTTTGTATTTTCACCCTTTTCTCTCCCTTTTTTTTCTTTCGAATACAATTGTATTAAAGAATACAAATACAATTCGTATCAATGAAATACAATTAATATTTAATTATATCAACGAATACAAATACAATTCGTATCAACGAAATACAATTTGTATTCAATTATATCAACTAATACAAATACAATTCGTAAGTGAAAAATAATTTGTATTCAATTGTATCAACGTATACAAATACAAT
This sequence comes from Jaltomata sinuosa, assembly GCA_003996215.1. NCBI lineage: Eukaryota > Viridiplantae > Streptophyta > Magnoliopsida > Solanales > Solanaceae > Jaltomata > Jaltomata sinuosa. Next base: position 1,444,476 of record QJPP01007186.1, on the reverse strand, counting down.
TCGTATCAATAAATAGAAAATACAATCCGTATCAACGAATACAACTTCTTTTTCTCTCCTCTTTGTATTATACATATTATAAATACAAATATAATTCGTATCAACGAATACAATTTCTCTTTTTCTCCTCTTTGTATTATACATATTACAAATACAAATATAATTCGTATCAACGAAATACAATTTGTATTCAATTGTATCGACGAATACAAATACAATTCGTATCAATAAATAAAAAATACAATTCGTATCAACGAATACAATTTCTCTTCTCTCCTCTTTGTGTTATACATATATGTTATATACAAATACAAATATATCATTTGAGAATTGTATTTAGAGAAAATGAGAGAAAGAGATGGAGGAAGGAAGAGAGGCAGCGAGAGGGAGGGAGAGGGGAGAGAGGGGAGAGAGGGAGAAGAGTGGCCAGCGAGATTGGGAGAGAGGGAGGAGAGTGGCGAGAGAGAGAGATGGGAGAAGGAGAGGTTATATACCAATAGTTTTGACTAATTGGCAAGGAGCGTAATTGATTTAAACTATAGGCATGTAGCGTAATTAGGCCTCTAATGTTGGTGTGTTATGTAATTTTCCCTACCAAAAAATCGAAAAACACATACATGTGAAGAGTCTTGGCCCATTAAGAAATTGGTTTGGACAATCCTCACCTCTTAAGTTAGCTTTCGGATTTAGGTTAGGCCCAAAAAACTCATTTCTTAACGATACATATCTCGTTTGATATTGCCCAAAATTCATTTTTTAACTAAACTTATCTTGTTTGATATTGTAGTTCATATAATACCTTTAAGACTTTTTTTATAAAATAAAATGATTTATTGAAAATTCGGGTTGGGGAAGGAGAAATAGGGAGAGGATTACAAGGTAGAGAATTGAACCATCACCAATAAGGTGGGAATCTAGCATTTGAAATTGAGTTAGACCCAAAATTCATTTTTAACGATACATAGCTAATTTTAATAGGTTAAACTATCAAAAGAGACATACCTCCTTACCATATCTACTAACTCTCCCACTACTTTATTTTAATTACTTAATATACCACATGTAAACACTCTGATACATTTCTCCAGGTCATGATACATCGTCTCACTTCGTGATACATCGCCCCGATGTATCAAAGGTAATTATCCAGAGGTGAGGCGATGTATCACGCCTTGAGGGGATGTATCACGCCTTGGGGTGATGTATCCGAGCGAAGTGAGGTGGAAAAAGAGTAATTAGCCCCCAAATATGTGTGTTTTATGTAAGTTACCCATTTTAATATTGTAGTTCATATAATACCCTTGAGACTCTTTTTTAAAAAAAAAAAGATTATTTATTAAAAATTGGGGTAGGGAAATGGGGAAATAGGAAGGGGATTACAAGGTAAGGAATCAAACCCTCACCAACAAGGTGAAAATTCATGTAGCCACTCAACTGAGCTATTAAGATTCCCCAACCTTGAGACTAAAAATGTACAAGAACTATTCTATTTCAAATTCTTCCCACCACAGTATCCAAAAATCACACTAGACAAAAAAAAATACAAGTGAAGACAAGTCAATCTAGGCATCCTCCTACAAAATCCAACATAAATGCAAGTAGCTATAAAAATTGGGCAAGGACATGTTTGATGAGAAAATCAGAAATAATGTTGTTTGTTTTGTCTGTGACATGGAATGCGTCCCAAAACACGAACTTGTCTGCATTTGTGCATGTAAATGGAGTTTGATCGCACAAGTAACTCATCTCAAATAATCCTGTGCCACAACATGCTATACTTGCCACTTGAAAACCTGCACTTCTCAAAATGGTAAGTAATTTGGTTAATTGCTAGGCATGAAGTGGAGTACTAATAATTAAGAGATTAATTAACTTTAACAACCTTTTCACCTAAGTTGCTCGGACTCAGGTGTGGGTGTCCGATACGGGTGCAGATCTAGAGATCGGATCCTTCATGATCTAAATTTTAAGATTCGAGGATATGGATACGGGTGCAGGGATTCGGCTAAAAATAATTCAAGTATCTAAAAATAGAGTTATAAAACCTAAATTATGAGATATTGTGTGGAAAACTTGAGAAAATATTGATCGGGAGGAGAATCCTGGAAGGAGGTAAAAGAAAAAGGAGTGACATAGAAATTTCTATATACAAGGTATTCCATTTTCTTCGAAGTAACCCAAAACCAGTCACTCCTTTTCATTGAATCTGTCAAGAATTTCTCTGTCGATTTTGGTAAAAGTACCCAAAATCGGTTGATCATATCGGGTACAGATCCCACACCCACACCCATATCGTGTCGACACGAGTACGGCACCAAAAATGAAAAGTCCGAGCAACATAGCTTTTCACTATGATTTAACATTCTAGGAAATTTCATAAAGGGCAGGTTGAAGCTCCATTAAATCATAAACTTTGCTAATGATAAGGGCATGACTGACAACCAAAGTATAATTTTAGAGAGATTAATTAAAATTTTCTGTATAGTAAAGAAGTATGTTTTACCCTTTTCGCTATTATATAAGAGGAAAAGAAAAACATTTTGACCCCTTGTGGATTGTGATAATAGAGTACTTCCAATTTTAGTCAATTTGATATTCAAAAGAACCTCTTATAGAAATGAGTTTAACTTCAATATATTGGTAGTACAATTACTTTTGCGATATTTATCAGGTAGTAACCTAAAAAATAATTGCAAGTTAGAAATTTATAACTTGAATTAAAGATATAGACAGGAAAGCTACTACTACATTAAGTTAAAATTACACTGATAGTAGTATACATAATTTAAAATTATATTACACTGGTAGTTATATAATTTAAGTCCTTATAAAAAAAGGAGGGCGTTTGGTTTGCGGACTAAGTTATTCCGAAATTGTAGTCCTGGGATTATAGTTTTTGGACTAATGAGGTAAGATAAAATAATATCAAGTTGAATGAGATAAGGTGGAATATCCACTGATAGTAGTATATCTCATCTTATCCCATGAATCAAACAACCCCTGAAATTTCTTTACATGACAAAACCCATCCCAATTCTCATTCACGATGTTGGAACCCCATATTAAAATTGTCTATGCTCCAGAAACTCAACTCTAGGCGTGATGAGGGTGTTGAAGAAGTCCATATCGGTCAATTATGAGATGGATGATCTGTTTATATGATTTGGACAATCACATAGTACATTTTCTTTTGGGCTATTTATCAGGTAGAGTTACCTAAATAGGATCTAACCTATCTCACAAGGACAAAAATGTTTTCAGAGGTAAATAAAAATGGAAAGTGCATAAAAGATAGAAAGAACAACTAACCATATTCAGAAGGTTTTGCAATCATTTGTAGCAAAAGATTATAAGCATCAGCAAAGACCACTCTAATCCCAGGAAGCTCTTTATTTAACCTCTGAACCAAACCACCCAACTTCACATTGAAATGCTTAGCCACATTATTATATTTCTCAATGCATCCCTCTCCATGTCCACTTACATAATTTGTTGTTCTTTCCAATGGCAAACACCCCATTGGAGGAAGTCCAGTTAATGAAATTTTCCTAGCACCCATTTCATATATTTCTGTCACAAAATTCTGTGCAATTCGAAGAAGGAAATCTTGATATTGTTCTTCTGTGTATTGAGCAGCACGTTTACTTTGGATTGAGTAATAATTTTCCAAGAAGTCATTTGTTCCAATGCTGACTAAATAGAGTGACTCTTTTATTATGTATTTGGCTTTCTTTTTACCTGTGTATGCTCTTAGTTTCTTCTGATATTCTTTGTAGTACTCCACTTCCTTCCACAATGGTATCACATTCTGCAAAGTTAAAAAGTTTAATTATATTATTGTACACTTAGTATAATAATTTTTACATTATTATTTATCAAGTCACGCCATAATATAATATGAAACAGCTTTTCTGTGAGGTAGGGGTAAGGAGTACTACATATCAAACAATTTGGCCATGAATATAAGCAATTAAAATAACTCGTGAACCAAACAAGTATAAGGAAACAATTTTGGACATTTTCGCAAATTAACCACAGTGGCAACTTTGGACGTTTTCCAATTTTTCTATTAGCTAAATTGACAAATAAAGGTAAATGTGTGCTATTTTTATACTTTCTCTCTTTCAAACTAAGTATCATTTTAACAAAAAAAATAAATAAAAATTATTCCAAAATAAGTGACACCTTTAGAATTCAAGGAAAAATTAGTACTTTATTTATTTTATTTTACTTGGCCCCTATATTAAAAATTAATAAATGTTTCAATTTACTTATTCATTTTCGCAAATTAAGAGAATTTTATTACTTCTTTCTCATGCTACTCTTACTATTAAATAACTACATAAAGTAGTAGGAGTCAAATTTAGAGTTTTAAATCATCATCATTAATAAGATTGATTTAATAAAATATACCTCTAATTAAAGCTTTTCTTAAGGGATTTGTCAAGTTAACAAGGTGTCAGGGTCAAAGTAATATGAACTGAGGGAGTGTGATTTTTCAATTATACCCGTATACTCCATTTTCTTAATAATGTTCAATTTTCAAAAGACATTTATTGAAGAGGAAATTTCAAAAATATCACCCCAATTGAAATTAATTGGGCTTTTATACCAAAACTTTGTTAATTACAATTCATACCAACTATTTGAATGCCAAGCCAAAAAAAAAAAAAAATCCATTGCCTCACTCTCTCTCTCTTTTTCAATTTTTTTGTTCTGTCTCTCTCCTTCTCTTTCTTTCTCGCCTTTCTCTCTCTTTTTCTTTCTGTTTTCTCTCTCTTTTTTCTTTTTTCTTTATGTTTCCTTTCTCTTTCTCTTTCTTTTTTTCTTTGTATTTAATACGTTTATCTCTTTCTCTTTCTTTTTTCTTTGTATTTAATATTTTTACCTCCCTCCTTGTATTTTATATTTTTCAACACTTCTCTTTCTTGTTTTCTGTTTCTCTCCTTTTCTCTTTCACTTTTTATTTCCCTCGTTGTATTTTGTATTGTTATTTCTCTCTGTCTCTCTTCCTTTTTGTATTTTGTATTTTGTATTTTCACCCCCCCCCCCTATCCTCTCTCTCTTTTTCTTCTTTCTGATACAATTGTATCAACGAATACAAATATAATTCGTATTAATGAAATATAATTTTTATTCAATTTTATCAACAAATACAAATACAATTCGTATTAACGAAATATAATTTGTATTCAATTGTATCAACGAATACAAATACAATTCGTATCAATAAATAGAAAATACTATTTGCATCAACGAATACAATTTCTCTTTATCTCCTCTTTGTATTATACATATTACAAATACAAATACAATTTGTATTAATGAAATACAATTTGTATTCAATTGTATCAACGAATACAAATGCAATTCGTATCAATAAATAGAAAATACAATTCGTATCAACGAATACAATTACTCTTTCTCTCCTCTTTGTGTTATACATATATGTTATATACAAATACAAATATATCAATTGAGAATTGTATTTAGTGAAAAGGAGAGAAAGAGATGGAGGGAGAAAAAGAGGCAGCGAGAGGGAGGGAGAGGGAAGAGAGGGGAACGAGATTGGGGAGAGAGGGAGGAGAGTTGTCAATGAGATTGGGAGAGAGGGAGGAGAGTGGCAAGAGAGAGAGAGATGGGAGAAGAAGGGGCTATATACCAATAGTTTTGACTAATTGGCAAGGAACGTAATTGAGTTAAACTATAGACATGGAGCGTAATTAGGCCTCTAATGTTGGTGTGTTATTTAATTTTCCCTTTCTGAATATGGGTAATTTAATAAACTATATATTATAATGTATAATTTCCTAATGAATGTGATCTTTATTGAAGTGACACTTATTTTGAGATAGAGAGAGTAACAACAAGTGCATAGTTGACTCTAACTTTAAACAGATGGCAAAAGTAGACCATTTTGCAAATTACAAGAATAAAATATACTCTCTTCGGACCATTTTATTTGTCGTTCTTATTAAAAATAGATAGTTAAAAATACTTCATCCATTTCATATTAGTTGGTCACTTTTCTTTTTACACACATGTTAAATAAGAAAATATTTTTACTAATTCACCCCTTAAAAAACTTCTTTGGAACTTTATAAACACTTTTCTTTTTACACACATATTAAATAAGAAAATATTTTTACTAATTCACCCCTTAAAAAACTTCTTTGGAACTTTATAAACAAATGTGGACATTTTAAAAAAGAATTAATTATAAGGATAATATGAAAAAAACTTAATTAATGCTTTCTTAATTTATAGCATGTTTGGTCAAGCTTTTAAAATCTGCTTATTTTGAAAAGTGTTTTTTTCATAAGTGATTTTCAAAAAAGTAGTTTTGGTGAGAAGCAGTTTGTGTTTGGCTAATATATTTAAAACACACTTTTGAGCAGCAATTACGGTCAAGCTTTTTAAAAGTGTTTCAAAAGTGCTTTTCAAAAAAGCTACTTTTTTTAGCTTCTGAAAAACTGTTTTTGCTACTCTCCAGAAGCACTTATTTTCTTCCAAAAGCTTGACCAAACAACTCTTTTTTTAAAAATAAGTACTTTTAAGAAAAAAATAAGCTTGGCCAAATAGGCTATTAGTAAGGTGACCAACTAATATTGAATAATTATTTTTAGTATAGTGACCAACAAAAGGGAGTAGTTGTCATTTAAATAAAAACAATGTATAATATCAATATAGTGTAAAAGAAAAAAATATTAAATATTAAAAAATAATAAATAAGGATAACTTTAGTCAAATTAGACTCTAAGGGTGTATCAAACAAAAATGTGAAAAAAAAAAATAAGAGCACCTAAAATTGGGAAAGAGGGAGATGAAAAGAAAGCTCACAAGGACATCAGAAGTGGCATTATCATAACCAGTACCAGCAGAAGCAAAAGAAACCCCTTGTGCAAAATCAGGTATACTATACTCCGGGTCCAAATATGCCGGAACAAATGGCCTCAGCCCAAAACCTTCCGATATAAAATCCGGTGGAATTCGCCCATTGCAGAACCTACCTGTTGCCATTTTACCGTAGAAATCTCGACCGTATGGCTCGAAATTGCTCTTCAGAACCGTCGGGATCTGATTGTTATTCCCCGAATCCACCGTCGAATCGCCGAAAACTATAATTGCTGGTACTTTGCCAGCCAAAGTTGTACTCATTAGTAACAAAAATTGACTTAGGATTATTACACTGATGAATGTGGTGGTATGAGTCATTGTTGAGTTGGGATTTTTTAGTGAATTTGGTGAGTTTGTTTTATACTACAAGTGGTAAATTGGGTTGTTGAGATTATTAATGGCTGTCAAAATTGTTATGACTAGCAAAACTTTTTTTTAGAGTCCAGAAAAAGTTTTGAGTGAAAGCAATTAATGAGACTGGGTTGAGTAAAAGCATGTAGTAAATGACAGTTCAGCGTTTTTAATTGTCAGTTTCTGGGCTTCGGTTCTTTAAATTTGGTGAATCGGTAATTGCAATTTTGTCACTCTTTTGCAATTCTTGGTTTTAGATGACTCAAATTTAATACTCTAAACTCCGGTAGATTTTGAGGTTGAAACTTAAGATCTAAGAATTTGAGTTTTTGAAATTATGAAATTTGAATTTGTATTTGAACATACATTTTACTTGGAAATTTATTAAAGTTTTGTGAGTGAAAATTTCAAACACTTATCAGAGCAATTTTGGGAACTTAAAAATATTTGAAAGTTAAATTTTTCTAAGCGAATTTCATGATTAAATATATATTTGAAGATAAATTTTTAAAATTTATAATCAAATGCTGGTCAAGATTGTGACCATCTTGCATTTGAATTTGAACCAAACATACTTCCAATCTGTGGCGTTATTTTTTCACTCCCTCCTTTTCAATTTATGTGCATCGCTCTACTTGGCACAATAATTTTTTGCAAAGTGTTTTTTTTAATAAAAGGTGCTTTTAGGTAAAAAATTATTTTTTAGCTTTTTAAAAGCAGTTTCTACTACTCCATAAAAGTACTTATTTTTTCTTAAAAGTTTAGTCAAACATGTCGCTTTTTAAAAATAAGCACTTCTTGGAAAAAATTAAGCACTTTTGACCTTTCAAAAATTAGGTCAAATAAACTATAAGGAAAAAAAAAAGATTTTTTAAATTTATCGTCTAAAACAGATCTTAGACATTTTTGTGGCCATAAGTCATTTTATTATGGATAAAAATGAGTATTTCAAAGTTAAATTATTTTTAATTTTGAAAACATGATATTCTTTTTGGACAAATTAAAGAAAATGGTGTTACATAAATTGAAATGAAGATTGTACTATTAGGATTAAATACGGAGTTTAAAAAAAAAAGACTTGTGAATTTTATAATTTTAAAGTAAAAATATATGTTATAATGTACCAAAATGATAAATACAGAGGATGAAGTGTTGGCATCCTTTAAAAATGAGTTTGGGTTAATGAGTTGGATTGTGAATTGTTTTGATCATTTTGGATCTGTTTTCTGTTAAATGATGAGCAACATTAAGATAATTATCGATCAGTAGGTAAAAGAAGGATAATTCTAGATTATTTTTAATGTGTTAGGAGCCTTTTTACTTCTTTTTTATCCCATTACTAGTATACAATTGTTAATTAATACCGCTCCCCTAGATTTGTACATTCTTTCTTCAATAGATCATAATTGTATGCCTAACACTTTCATCTCCTACACTAGCTACAGTATACAACTTATAATTAATGTTCGACTCTTTTATAAATGCAATGGAGGGGTGATACGATCGAAGTGTTTCTTTTTCTCCTTTAATAGCAAGATCATCTTAGTAGAAGTTAGACATCATAAATAAGGGCATATCTAGGGTACTAGGTGCAGATTTTCAGGACTTCAGTCATTTTTGTACATATCATGTATTTATTTTAAGAAATCTATTAAGTAATATATAAGAAATATCTTTTGGAAACTCAATAACAAAACAATCACTTGATCTAGTGGTGGCGAAAGACTCTGCTTTAGCTTATTTGGCCAAGCTTATTTTTTCTCAAAAGTGCTTATTTTAAAAAAAATGAAGTGTTTGATCAAGCTTTTGAGAGAAAATAAGTGCTTCTGGTGAGAAGCAGAAGTTGTTTTTCATAAGCTAAAAAAGTAACTTCTTCCTAAAAGCATTTTTTTGAACACTTTTGAGAAAAATACACTTAAAAACACTTTTAAAAAGCTTGGGTAAACACTAATTCTTGTTCAAAAGTGTTTTTTAAATTTATTGGTCAAACACAAACTATTTCTCACCAAAAATACTTTTATGAAAAGCGTGAAAAAAGCGTTTTTCAAAATAAATCAATTTTAGAAGCTTGGTCAAACATGTCAAATCTTAGTTGACCTTGTTGTATGGGGTTTCAATTCCCCTTCGGGACCATATAAAAAAACTTTTTTTTAGTTTGAGATTATTGAGAACCCATAAACTTTAGATTCTGAATCAGAAATTATGAAAAACTCATAAACTTTAAATTTTGAATCTGATCATAACAAATTTCTTTTAAAATTTGATATTCAACACTAAAAGCAGAAGCAGGGAAAATGTGATACAAGAAGTACAGACAAACTTAAAGAGTATTTGAGTAGAGATGTATAGAAGTTGCTGTGGTGAGGATGAGCAGACAAGGTGTGTGCTGCTATGGCTTTGTACTGGTTGATACTGATGATTAATAAAACGTTAATTGCCGAAAAAAAATTAAAAAAATACTACTCATGACTACAACCATCATCAATTGAATCCAAAGTGAATTAGAAGGAGAAGCTGAAGTTGTAATAATGGTGTCTGAATCTATAATCGAAGAAGTGTAGCCTTGTGAATTCTCCGAGTTTGGGACTAAAATTGTCCCTTAACTATTAGAGTAGGTTCATTTTGGTCATTCAAATATAACTCTGAGCATATTTAGTCCCTTAATTTTACTAAAGTGGAGCACTTTTGATCTCCCTAACAAAATCCGTTTAAAAATAATAGTGTTAAACCCATTTGGCACCCACGTGACTTGTAAAATACAAACTCATAGAGGTTAAGTATTAGTTATTATGAGTATATATTTAATTTTGCACGCTCTTAAACACAATTAAGAAGAAATTCGCACACCCTTCACCAAATTACTCGCTACGCCACTGATTTTAAGACCATTTTGTTACTGCAATTAAGAAAATGGTTATTTTTTTCGAGTGGACAGATTATTGTGTTCTAAAGTATTGTCTTCAAATATAAATAGTTACTACTACATTAATCCTAAAAAATTAAGAAGACAAGAAAGAAAGAAAATGTATATCAATTAAGAAAGAGATAACACTGTCAAATTTACACCGTTAGAAAATTATCCTTTTCGTTAATTTTTAACATTATTATGTTAGAAATACCAAAAGTGCTTCACTTTAGTAAAGTTAAGGGACTAAATATGCTCAGGATTATATTTGAGGGACCAAAATGAACCTACTCTAATAGATGAGAGATAATTTTAGCCCAAGACTCTGAATTCTCCTCTTCCGAATCGTCGCAGTCTGATGTCGGGAAAAATTTTGTGGGGATTATAGTTATTCTTGCGAGTTGATTACTCAGATGATCACTCAATTAATAAAAATTGGGCATTCTTACAAGTTGATTTCTCATATGATCAATTCAATGAATGAAAATTAGGAATGAATTAGGGGTGTGCAAAAATTGATTTAACTCATAAATCGAATCAATAAAAATATTATTGGTTTATTGATATCGAATTATTGGGTTAACGATTTGTTGACATTGATGAGAAATTGAGCTTGAGCTCTTTGCAGAAGAAGGCGATATAGAGAACAGGAAAATGACTTTGGCTCATACTTCGAGCTGCAATGTTGGCCTGGTCCGGTGCAGATTGATTATTGGGCTGATCATTAATAACAACTCGGCCAAGTCAGTGCCCAAGCCCAATTTGACAGACCCATGTCTTTATTCTCTTATGTTCATTAGGAGTTGTGTTTGCATTACATTCATATTAGGAGTTGTATAGGAGTTATATTTGCAATATACTAGGTTGTACATACTTTATCCTTTTATATCTTTGTATTAGGAGTCTGTGTAAATAACTGTAGAGGTCTGCATGTATCTGAACTCGAGGTGTATAAATACACGGCTATTCTACAACTTGTAAACACATGATCAATAAGAAAAACAATACAGAGAAATTTTCTCTGCAAAATCCTTCTCTTCTTTCACGATTTTTAAACGATTTTTAATTTTTTTTTATTGGGCTATTGATTTGGTATCGGTTTAAGGTTTTAGTTAATGGTTAAACTGATAACTCAATAAGATTATATTAAAATTATATTTTTATCCATAATGATATAATAGTGACTTTAAATTTTAAATATATACCCTATATTTAATAGTGGCCTTGCAAAGAGTATTCTTAGAGTATCTTTTTGCTAAAAAAGGATACAAGGTACTTAATCTTCAAACAGGTCAAGTAACAGTATCCAGAGATGTCAAATTTTCTGAAACCATTTTTCCATTTTCTCACTCTACTCCTATGTCCAGATTATTTCCAGTTATATTCACTTCCACCCAAAGTTCACATATTTTTCCTTTACAACAGGATGTCACTAGCAATTCTGAAACATTACTAAGCGATACAGAAATACACTCACCTGACTCTCCTTCTTCGGATAACAATGAACTTCCCAGGGTGCAATCAAGTTCGGTACAAGTCCCACGCAGGTCTACCAGACAACACGATGCTCCTTCTTATCTCTCTGACTATATTTGTGATGCAGCATACTCAGTTATCTCCCCTAATCCACCACTAATCCCATTTCATTCCTATTCTTTTAATGCTCTTTCACCACAAAGCCAACAAGTTGTTAGTTCCATGTGCAATATTTTTGAACCAAATTTTTACCAAGAAGCAACACTACATCCAGGTTGGCAAGTTGCGATGGACAAAGAACTTGAGGCCCTAAATTTTAATTGAACATGGGAAGTAATCCAATTACCTCCTGGAAAGAAAGCACTTCCCTGCAAATGGGTATACAAAGTTAAAGTTAGATCTGACGGGACACTGGAATGACTAAAAGCGAGGTTGGTAATCAGAGGGGACATACAAAGAGAAAGTATTGACTATACGGAGACTTTTTCAGCGGTTGTGAAAATGACAACTATCAGATGTATATTGAGCATTGCAACAAAGAAGGGATGTAATTTGTACCAGCTTGATGTTAACAACGCTTTTCTTCACGGTGATCTAGATGAGGAGGTTTTCATGAAATTTCCTCCCGGTGTTGTTGCCCCATCTCCATCTCATGTTTGTAGACTTCGTAAGTCCCTCTACAGGCTAAAACATGCATCTCGTCAATGGTATGCACGACTTTCTTCTGCTTTGGGTTTCAGGAGATTCACTTCCTCTTTGAATGATTATTCATTGTTTTTCAAATTCACGGGAGATTTAATCATTGTGATTGCAGTTTATATCGATGATATCTTGATAACAGTGAACCACGAGGAAGATATTGCTGAAATTAAATCATTTCTTGATTTAGAATTTCGTATCAAAGATTTGGGTATAGTAAGCTATTTCCTGGGAATGAAAATTTTGCACGAACCTGGTGGTTTTGTTGTAACCCAACGAAAGTTTGCAATTGATCTTCTAGATGAGTATGACTCTACTGAACATCGATCTGTCTCCACTCCGCTCAATCCCACAGTAAAGCTTTCTTCTGATTGCGGGGAACCTTTGCAGAATCCAACCATCTATCGGCGACTATTAGGAAAATTGAATTTTCTAACCCATACACTCCCCGATTTATCTTACGTCGTACAAACTCTGAGTCAATACATGTAAAGCCCTAAGCAAGGTCACCTGCAAGCTGCGCTCCATACCCTTCGTTATATCATAAATGACCCCGGATTGGGGATTTTTTTGTCATCATTAGCTTCTTTTCAACTTGTGAGATTTTGCGATGCTGATTGGGCTTCGTGCTTAGACTCCCGACGTTCAGTGAGAGGCTTCTTTCTAACTATGGGAGATTATCCCATTTCCTGGAAATCAAAGAAACAACAAGTTGTCTCTTTATCATCAGCGGAGGTCGAATACCTCTCTATTCGTCGTCTGGTTGCAGAAATTTAATGGGTGGTCCGTTTTCTCAATGACCTTTCTGTTTCACTCTCTCTTCCCGTCGATGTCCACTGTGATGATCAAGCAGCAATTCACATCGCTAAGATCCCACTTTTTCACGAACGAACAAAACATATCGAATTGGATTGCCATTTTGTCAGAGAAAAATTACTTGATGAGCTGATTTCCCTATCATTTGTGCCATCCTCTTCACATATTGCTGATCTTTTCACCAAGGCATTGGCAGGACCACTTCATCATCATTTTTAGGCAAGTTAGGAGTCCGAACCTCGGGCTCCCACTTGAGGTGGGTGTTGACATTGATGAGAAATTGAGCTTGAGCTCTTTGCATAAGAAGGCGATAGAGAGAACATGAAAATGACTTTAGCTCATACTTCGAGCTGCAATGTTGGCCTGGCCCGGTGCAGATTAATTACTGGGTTGATCATTAATAATAACTGGGCGAAGTCAGCGCCCAAGCCCAATTCGACAGACCCATGTCTTTATTCTCTTATGTTCATTAGGAGTTGTATTTGCATTATATTCATATTAGGAGTTGTATAGGAGTTATATTTGCAATATACTAGGTTGTACATAGTTTATCCTTTTATATCTTTGTATTAGGACTCTGTGTAAATAGTTGTAGAGGTCTGCATGTATCTGGACTCGAGGTATATAAATACACGGCTATTCTACAACTTGTAAACACACGATCAATAAGAAAAGTAATACAGAGAAATTTTCTCTGCAAAAAATCCTTCTCTTCTTTCACAATTTTTAAACGGTTTTTAAAAAAAATTTATTGGGCTATCGGTTCGGTATCGGTTTAAGGTTTTAGTTAATGGTTAAACTGATAATTCAATAAGATTATATTAAAATTATATTTTTATCCATAATTATATAATAGTGGCTTTAGATTTTAAATATATACCCAATTATTTTTTGCATTTTATAATTGTTGTCTTAGTGTTGTTATTTTCTTTCTAAAGTCGTTGATTTGGTGGGGTTCTACCTATCAATGTTGTTTTTCTTTTTGAGAGATTGCTACCATTGCTACTGCATTCAAGTTTGTTACTTAATAAGAAAGAAAATAAGTTTGTTTTAGGAATAACGTATTTGAATTTGCTTATATTTGAAATTTGTATAGACTTTTATGCATGAAGGCAGTGTATATATGAAGATGAAAATAAGAGAAAATAAAAAAAAATTATAGAAGCATTTTCTTATCGGTTAAATCAAAAATTGAACCATTAAAGACCAAAAACCGATTAACTGATAACCGATAAGGAATAGCTTATTGGTTTGGTTATCGGTTTTGCATGTTTATAAATCGAAAACTTGTAAATTAAACCAATAATATATAAAATTGAACTGAACTGACCGATGCGCACCGCTAGAATGAATGTCATTTTTTTAACAAAAAAAATTGCTCCAATTTTCTTTTTTTCTTTTTTAAATTATTGTGTTTACTATATTTTAATTTTATTGGTAAGTCGGCCCAGCCGAGTGGTCGAAAATATCACCTGAATATGTATAGGTGACTTTAATGTATAATTTTATTAAGGGACAAGGACACAAATAATACACTCGGATAAAATAATTCCAATCAAATAGCCCATGAAATAAATTTCCCAACTTGTAGCCTTTCTGTTTGATTGATCTTTTTGCTGCAAAATTTTTCTTTTCTTTTTTTTAATTAAACGGCCAACAGGCCAGAAACGTTGAGACAAGGCCCATTTACAAACAAAACACTGCTACTCTTCTTTCTTTTCTTTTTTTCTTTTTTTGCTTTTCCACCACTTTCTTCTTGTCTCTTTTATTTTATTTTTAAAAAAAATTATTGCAACTATTTTTAAAATAATCAATGTTCTTTTTTCTTCACTGTTTTTTTTTTGCTGCTTTTTTTTCTTTTAAAATAAACTTTTCTTGCTTTTTTTATTTAATAATTAAATACAAAAAGAGTATATTTTTTCAAATATAATCAAAATAATAATAATAATATATTAGTGAATATTTTGATAGCAGATACATGTATCTATTATTATAACAAATACATATATCTATATTTCTTCTTCTTTCTTCTTCTTCTTCTTCTTCTAATGCATTGATACAACCTCCATATGTATTGATATATATTGATACAATATAATACATATTTGATACAGTTTTTATACATACCCTATACATATACATATTATATACAATAATGATACAATTTCTATACACATCATATACAGATACATATTTTATACAATAATTATACAATTTCTATACACATCCTATACAATCTGTAGGTGCAATAATTATTCAGATACATATTTTATACAAAAATTATACGTGTATACAAATCCTATACAAATTTTAATTTATTTTTTATAAAAAACCAAGTAAAACAAGATTGACTTCTTTGCTAGCTCGTGACGAAAGCCCTTTTCGATTTGGGACTGAGCTTGGCCTCGAATGTCCATATAAAGAACACGACGAGCATAAATGCTCTCTTTAACTTTTATTCTAACGGATTGGATATCTTTTATAAGGAATCAAAACAAGGAGTACTTACGAAATTGCAACTATTCATGGGCAAAAATCAAAAGGTGACACGAAACAACAAGATTCTAGACAAAAAGAGAACAAGTTGGCACCAACGATGGCCTATGATATAAGCCCAAAGAGCTCTCTTTTAAACCGTTGAACTTAGTACAATAGCCAATAACCAAACCCACATTTTTAAAACACTATTACTATTTAAGATATTAGTTTACCTAATTATATTTTTTATCACTTTTCATACTTCGGATACATGCATATTTCAAACTGATTGTATGTATCTCAGATACATGGACAACTAATTATGGAAATTTTAATTAATCAAATCCCTTAATATAAGGCGGAAATCAAGGCATGTATATATGTTTAATTAATTTTATTTTTTTTACTTTTTAAAAATAATAAAATCATTAATTTTATTAATATAAGACGGAAACATGTATATCTTGGTTATATAATTTGATTACTTTTCATCTAATGTATCATTTTATATGTAACTAGTATTAATTTCATGTATATTTTAATATGTATCAATTATTAATTTCATGTATATGTTTATGTGTATATCTAGTATAAATTTCATGTATTTATTTGTATGTATCTAATATTAATTTTATATATATGTTTATATGTATTTAGTATTAGTTTGATGTATTTAGTATCAATTGCATACATTATATCCAAAATACAATAAATTCGCTATTAATTTGATGTATTCAATATAATAATAAATTGATGTATCCAGTACCAATTTCATATATTATATCCAAAAATACATGTATCCATAATCAACTTAATCTAGTGTATCCAGTATTATTTGATGTATCCAATATAAATTTCATATAGTGAATTCAAAATATATGTATCTAATATCAAGTTGCCCCATTGAACTTTGAGAAAATGCATCAAGACCCCCCTAAAGTTGGTCGACATTTGGAAGTAGACACCTAAACTTTACGGGGGTCCTATTACCCCACTCAACTAACTATACCATTCTAAATACCCCATTTTAACCTATTTTCTCACCAGTTTTTGTTTCAAAAGGGGCGCGTGTGTCTCACCCCTTAATTAAATATTAATAATAATTTTAATTACCCAACCCGTGTAAAAAGGTCGGGCTTTACCCGCCCGACCCGCCCTCTTTTGTCTTCCCCCTCTTCTAGATATTTCCATTTTTTCTAAACCCATCAAATTCAAAAAAGTAAAAAGCTAAGAAAATGTCATCGTCTTTGTCAATCTCTGAGATTGTGGTGTCGATAACTAAGAAATTGCATAGTAAACAAAGTAGTGAAGAGGAGAATTTTTTTTTTGGAGAAGCTTCAATGACTATAATGGAGATTGGGGGAGTTTGAGAAGATGGGTTTCTCTTTATAAAGAAACAATTTAAATTAACAATGCCACGTGGCTTTATTTAATTGGTTTGTGGCAGCAAATTCAATCACTCACACGCTCTTACCACGTGAGAACACTGCTAGTGAGAAAATGGGTCAAAATGAGGTATTTAGAACGGTATAGTTAGTTGAGTGGGGTAATAGGACCCCCGTAAAGTTTAGGTGTCTACTTCCAAATGTCGACCAACTTTAGGGGGGTCTTGATGCATTTTCTCTTGAACTTTTGATACATGTATCTGTGCATAGATACATGCTTAAAAGAAGAGCAAGAAGAAGAAATACAAATCTGACAGATATACATTCGTATGTACATGAATAAACACTAAGTTTCATATTCAATATGAATTAGTTGACTATGATACATGGGTACACATGTACATTCATCCTCCTCCTTGCCATCCTACGATACTCGTCACCCTACGGCACCCATTATATCGATAATCTTCAAAAACAACACAAAATTTCGGCTGAGAAACAGAAATATCACAAGACGAATCTTCTCAAACAGTAACAATAGTCATGAAAACAAAATAATACAGATCTGCTGGTCTAGGATGAGAAAGGGCAACATTCTTTGTTTGAAGGAAGGAAGGATTAAAATATTGGTGCGAAAATGCTACTAATTGATGAAATTTACTGGTCCTACCACTACAGAAGGGAAAAAAGCTATTAGGAGAAGACCAAGATATCTTTGGGGCTTTCAATAAACTTGATGTATTTTCTGTTTGGGGTGTCGATACATATTGATCTAAAAGTAAAGCAAAAAGTTATTATTCAACGAATTTGTTTACTATTGAGGGGTTAATGCTTCCATTGATGAGCATGTGTTTAAAATTAAACTTTGTTTTGGTGTGGGCGTTATCAATCTATCTAATGATGTCTCTATTATCGAGGAATAAAAATTTTGTTGCCTTTTTGCTCTTCATTCTTCTTATCCCAGTAACGGCTTTCTTCCAAGTCCGACTTTCAGATGGAACTTCTATGCAGGTTTTTCCCTATTTCTTGCTCTGATGATTGTAATGTTCGTAGTGCGGAGATGGCGGTTGTCGATCAGTTTGGGTGAAAGTAGTGGTTGTGGTGGTGGAGGAGGCGGTAGTTTTACTTTTAGCAGAGGAAGAAGAGAAGACAAGGAAGAGGGGTAGATAGATTAACCATGATTTGGGTGATTTGAATTTGGGAGGAGCGTAATTTACTCCATTAAACAAGGAAATATACTCCATTAAATAAGGGACCTGCTTTAGTAATGTATCTGATATAAAGAAGGGAGTTTCTAATAAGATATGGTATATTGAGTAATTAAAATAAACTGATGACAGAAATAGTAAATAAGGTATTTAGTTCTTTAGGTAATTTACCCTTTGTTTTAATATACATCGACGGTTCAGTATCAAGGCAAACATGAAGGCGGCCTTTGAAATTATCTCAACTTTATGTGAAATAATAATACATATATTATCAATGCGTGAATTAAATTATTTAAAAACAAGAGTATCCTTTTAAAACACCACAAATCTCTGCATAGTTTATATACAATCTCGTCACATTTTTTACCATTTCAATTCATTCTTTTCTGTTTTAGTTTTTAGTTTCAACACGTAAATGACCAAATCCACTGAATGTTAATGTGATAGATTCTCAATTAATTAATCAATACTAATACAATATACGTAGAGGCTGAATTTTAAGTAAGACCATAATTCATCGCCCTCAAGATTACGCATATAACTGTTGGTCAAGATATCAAAGACAAAATTAAGTTCTTAAAGAAAATGGCAAAACATAAAACAAAAATTAAATAAGTCTTTTGATATAAAAAGGTAATAAATAGTAGTATTAATATCCAATACTTCGATTCTACCGTAATTCTATAAAAAACTTAAACTTAAATTAAAGAGCCAAAAACTTCAAGTCTTCATCAACAAGCTGTATTGTGTGACTCCTAATCAAACAAGCTGAACATGGCCTCATCATCACTTTCTTCTTTTATTTCCTCCTGAAAAAACAAACAAGACAATAATGAGATATATTATTATGCTTACAATTCACTCTCCAGGAGCCAAGTAATAGCTATACTAATTAATTTGTTCTTAAAAAGTCCAAAAAAAGAAGAAAAGATCTCTTTCATCCATATTGACGAAAATTAATTTGTTCAATTGACTTTCAAAAGTGTTTTTCAAAAAATTTGGCTTAACACAAACTATTTGTTACCAAGGTAAATTGATTTTTAGAAGATTGGTCAATCAGACTATAGATTATTATTATAAGCAAACGCTATTCATGTATAAAAAAGAATTCCCTAAACTTAACATAATATATATCTATGTTTCATGTGCATATTCTCCTGATAAGTTGAATTAGCAAATAATATAAGAAGAAAGTATACCTTCTTCTTGTCTTGGGCGGAAGGTGCAGTGGCGGCATCGTTATCACTAGTAGGAGGAGCAGCAGCGGCAGCAGCGTTAGTAGGAGTTCCGGCAGTACCAACATTCATGACAAGTTCATCCACGTTCATCTTTTGACAAAGTTTAGCGAAAAGGGTAGGCCAGTACGATTCCACCTTCAAATTTGCTGCTTTTATAAGTGTACCAATTCTCTCCGCCTACATATATAGATAAATCATTCAACTAGTGCCCACAAAATTTAAATTTAATGAGTTTAACGTAAACTATGGGTCATCAGAAATTAGTATTTTTTTCCATATATATGCTACTTGTCCAAATTATGGGTTCATAAGTTGAACCATTGTTTACTTACGAGAGAAAGCTAAGAGGTTCTTTCTAGAGAACAAAATTTTATAAAATAAAAGAGTAGAAACGAGGATCTTTTTGAACATGATTACAACAACAACAAATTCTTGAACATTACAACAACAACAACAAACAAATATATTGCAGGTGGGATCTGGGAAGAGTGGAGTGCACCCAGATCTTACCCCGTTTTCAATACTCTTGATTCAAAGAAAGATGTAAAACAAAGCAACAAGAAGTAGAAACAACAACGACAAAATAGTACAATAATTGAGGCTAACGAAACAACAAGTAGTAATAAAATACGAAAATACAGGGTTTCGATTTAAGATTGGAATAACAAAAATATAGAGAGAAAGTATATATGATGAGAGAAAGAAAGGAGAAAATACATTACATTGATAGGAATGCCATCGTCATGAAGGATCAAACAAGCGTAAGTACAAGCAAGTTCACCAATGGAAGACATCTTTTTCTC
Source organism: Jaltomata sinuosa (assembly GCA_003996215.1). Lineage (NCBI taxonomy): Eukaryota > Viridiplantae > Streptophyta > Magnoliopsida > Solanales > Solanaceae > Jaltomata > Jaltomata sinuosa. The sequence goes on along the minus strand of QJPP01007186.1, from coordinate 1,424,220 downwards.
TTCTTAACAAATATGCAGAAACTCTTGCCGTTCAAATTTTGATTGAGGGCAAGAAAGATTTTATATGGAATTTATAAGCTTTATGTGCTATTTATAGAGTATAATTTATTGCTATTCCAATCCTATTTCAATTTGGTTAAAACGCCAAAAAAGGGATCTGATATATACGATTCCATATAGGTCAAGGAATTAATTTATTTTTTATTTATTTTGGGAAGAATTAATAAGGATTAAAAACTTAAAACCAAATACTGTATATTATGGTTTACATCATGAACTCTACTACTATTAGAAGTGTAATTACTACTTGTGGATTTAGCTTAAAAATCCACACGAAAGAAAAAGAATTAATTTAAACATAAATAAAGCTCTATGCCAAAACAATGTCGGTTTATATTGATATGACTATTTATGAAAAGGGTAAACTTTACTGCTGGTAACTCAATTTTGAGTTTATTACACAAAAATACTTTTCCTTTTTTTGTTATATAAAAATCATTTAGCTTTAAAGTTTATCATCTAAAATAACTTTTCTATATTTGATCACACAAAAGTCAATTCAACTTTAAAGTTTATATATCACACAAAAGTTATTTTTCTGTTTTTTTTTAATTACATAAAAGTCATTCAATTTTGTTTAGTGAATTTCATAAACACTTTATTTTAATTAGCAAAAGATTTATTCTTAAAACATCAAAGAATTCAATGACAAACACAAATTCTACGAATTTAATATGATTACTGTAAAATAAAATTTTGTAAACCACAAGAGAGAGGTCTCGAAAATTATTCATTATATTTAATATGTTATATTAATAACATAATTAGCTACATTGAGGTGTCATATTATATTTAAAGTTAAATAAATATGTTTTGAGGTATGGTCTATTGATGAGTGAGGCAATGCTATGTGATGTTTTAACATAATTTCGTGTTTAATGCAGCGTACTGCGTATGGTGATTAAGTGCAGTGCTATTTGCATAAAGAACTTTTTACACGAAAACTACGTATATAATTCAAAGTTTTCGAATAGTACATATAGTAAATGCAATGCTATTTGTATTTATCGATTTTAAATTTTAGATTCACCTCTGAATTAAAAATAGGGATAATTTCAAATATGTACAATAAAGTAATTAGTTTACAAAAAATATAGTCAAGTTTTCTTTACAAAAAAAAAGCCTAAAAATGAACTAGCCACAAAAAAAAATTACAAAAAAAATAGCAACATGTATATGTAATGTATCGATAGCGTATAAAAGTTATGTAATGTATCAAAATTGTATAAATAGTGTATAAACGTTTATCAATATTATATAAATGGTGTATAAACATATATTTATATTGTATAAATGGTGTATAAATATGTATTGATATTGTATAAATGATATTTACATGTGTATCGAAATAGTTATGTAATGTATCAATATCGTATAAACGTGTATATACGGCATATTGCACTAATTACAACCCTCCAAATTCTCATAAATAAACACTTTCACGTTGGCTTGTTTAAGATTTCATTAACACGTTAGAATAAATCGCCAAATTCTTAATAATCACATCCCCATTTATAGGCTGCATTAAAAATTAAAAATAAACCCACCAATTTCCAATAACTAAAACTCACATTTCTTGGCTCCATTAAAATAGAATAGCACTAACAATTTGCGGAACAATACAAAAAGGTGCAAAACAATACGGATAATGAGAGTTAAGCCAAACCAACAGCCGACTATTGAATATTGATGTCTACGAATAGAGAACAAGACGAAGGGAAAAAGTTAAATTACCATACTTTTTTTAAATATTGAATATCTCTACGAACAGATAACAGAATTGTTGGGGTTTCTGAGTTTTACTGTTTTGTCCATTTGGGGAGTTGATTTTCTTGTTTTAGATTCATTTTGGGTTGAATTTTGTATAATACTTGATTGAGTTGAGTTTTGATTTTCTTGATAGTTTAGATTCATTTTGGGTTGAATTTTGTATAATACTTATCTGATTTGGTGGAAAAATCAGATCTTGCAGTTGGGGAAGAAGAAGAAAGAAGCAGCGAGACAGAAGAAGAAGAAGAAGAAGCGAGGAAAAAGAAGAAGAAAACAACGAATTGTCATTTATGATGTAAAGTAAAATTTGACTATTTTTTTTGTAAATAAGTTGCCCAGTGGCCATTTTACATAATTTTCCCTTAAAAATATCCTTGATGCAAAAACAATTAAATTGAATCCTATTTAAATTTTGGCTCCACCTCTTAATCGAAAACAATTGTTAATATTTACGGTTCTCAAATACAATTCAATTTCTAAAAGAACATAATAATTTACGTGTTTCAAGAAAAATTATAATTTGAAACAATCAAATTAAACACTAAATCAAAGCAATATTTTATTCTCACGTACAGTGAAAATGAAATTATAACTTCCATTAAAAGAATATACATGAATATACACACGTGCAGTAAGAGAAGGAAGGTCAAATTAATCAAATTAAGAACATAAATTTTGTTCTATTTATATGAGTACGATTTCTGTGATTTTTAAGTATTAAGTACTAGGAGTTGAACTTGTACTCAAAATAATTAGTATCATTCAATTAATATTAGAAGTATATTAAACCTCTAAATTCCCAGCATTTTATAACCTATATATGGACTTTAAATTAATTTTGATTCTATATTTCTCTTTTAATTAATTTCAACTATCAGATAAACATATTATTATCTTTTTGAGAAAGAATATATACCTAAACATATATGTAATATGTATTCTAAGAAAACGAAGCTATGTTACAGGGATGAAATTAAGAGAGGAAACTCGTAACTGTTCTGCACTCACACTAAAATTCTTTTAAAAAAAGTTCCAACTCGCCTCATCCCACCCTACCCCACACTTGCATAAAGTCAAACCCACCACGTCCCACATAAGACAACCCCCTCCCCTCCCCCGTTGTCATTTCTAAATCTCACATGAACAATTTCAAATTTTCATGTTATGTCAAACCATTTGGAATATGTGAAATGTTCAGGAAAACATAGCTCATAGGGATTAAGGACTCTTTGGGCTGACTATTGATGGGCCTGTTAGATATATGGGTTATAACTAGGATGGGCCATTATTCAATAAAGGCAAGATTTCATAGACGAAAAAATTATCCTAGATAATAGTTTAAGACTCTTTATTACACTATATACATCACTTTTTTTAAAATTATTAAAATATTAATTTAATTACAAGTCATACCAAAATCTAAAAATTAGTTATTATTTTTTGATTATATTTAATTATGTTTTTTTAATGCTACTTAATTAAGGAACAAATAAAAAATGAGACCCACTAAATATCTCATTGTAATTAAGGAAGATAATTACAAAACAAAATCTTTCTTCTCTCTCTTAGTTTTATTTCTATATTTATCCAAATTTTATTTTCTAATTGATTTAGTAGGCTTAAATTTAGGAAATTACAATTACCATTATTCAACTAAATTAATCTTTTTTCTCTGCAATTCATAAATATTTTTCTTCTCTCTTCTAAACTTCATTATATGTTATAATAAATTACATCAAAATAAATAATTTCAAGTATATAATGTGATTTTTGTGTGGTATTATCTAAGACACTCTATGCTAATATTCATTGATTAATTTAATGACTATAGTATACATACATTGAAAATAGTTTGTATACCAATTACATACATAAAATGTAATTCATTTTTATAATGTCTCGATATATATATCTGGTATAAAACTGATATGTACATGAAGCATTGTACTACTAGATTGTATATTTATTGCATACACAAATGATTTTTCATATTCTCAACTATCAATGTATGAAATTTATATACAATTTGATATCTATGGCGTGATAATTTAATAATTTTTAAATCTAATTAAGTATAAAAGTTGATATAAATTAAAGTGAAAATAGAAAGGAGTAAAATAAGGAAATTATGATATAAGAGATATATGAGAGAGAAGATATGCCCATTTTAAGATATAGGAGATATTTTTGGGTTGATTAATATCCCTCAACCATTTTTGTAGGGATTTTGTTGCACCTGATTATGTTTTTTTTTTCATTTTTCTTTTTTTTTCGGATTTTATTAAGTTGGTAGATTTTGTTAGAAAACTTATAGTAGATATTGAAAACTAGAATCTATTGGTATAAGTTATAATATTATATCTAATATAGTATATATGAGTTTTTTTCCTTTCATAAATAGTTAAGGTTTAGACGTAATTGGGGGGGGGGGGGGGGGGGGGGGGGGGGCTCTATAACTAAAGTTTGCTAATTATAATTCACAGTTGCAAGCTAAAAGAAGGAGACTTAAAAATAGAAGGAAGTACGATTCATGCCCATTATTATCTCCTTCTTCCCCTAATATTCTCTTTTCCTGATTCACCATTACAATTTCGAAATTTCCTCCACAAATTCTTTTTTTTTTTTAAAAAACGCCATGAATCACGTACATAATCTCTCTCCAATCATTCGTCTTCAAAATTGACTGTTATAGCTTACAACTTCGTGAGAAAATATCAAAACAGATATACAATTTCATAGATACGTTTGGAAGGAAATTTCAAATGTAGCTTCGTGTACATACAAATTGAAATTATATATACAATTACACATTGATACAAATATATAAATAAATAGGATATACAAATGTATTTCAAATTTAGCTTCGTGTATATAAAATTAAAATTATATATACAAATTGGCACATATACAATTTATACAAAATTTATACATATACAACTCTTTCACTACACCTTTACCTAATACATATAACTATACCCAATATATATACAATTTGCATCTGCAATTGTATGTTATAATTGACACATATACAATTCATGCATATACAACTCTTTCACTATACCTATATTCATATACATATAACTAATACGTATACAATTGATACACATACGTCGGGTGTATGTTGGGTATACATTGAATACATATACATATACCAAACTACCTATACTACTCTTCCATTATATATATATTGAATTAATTTAATTTAATTTAGCTCTGAATATTAATATGTTAAATTGATTCTCATGAAGCAAAATATGACAAACAAAAGTGAAGGAAGAAAGTAAATAATAAGAACTCCATTGACAAAATTAATAAATGAAATTAAGAGATCATGGTAAACGATGTTTATGTCTGCTTAGCGGGGGAGTACTATGCAATTTTAGGTTATCAATTGCAAGCCATATATGATGTGGTATGTAATGAGTAGATTACCATTAATCTTTTACTCTTTCAATTTAAAAAACAATGACATGTTTTGATTTGACATGAAGTTTAAGAAAATAAAGAAGATTTTTGAATTTTGTGATCTTAAATTAAAAGTGTGTCAAATGTACTAAAATATCATTTAATCTTGTGGTCTTAAATATGTCACGTAAAAAATTAGAATTAAAGTGTTGCCAAAAAAGGAAAAGATCATTTTTTTAAATCAGATTAAAAAAGAAAGTAGATCATTCGTTTTTAAAGGAAGAAAATATTAAAATGACAAAAAGCTGACAGATTGAAACCAATAATTCTATAATATAGAAATGTTTAAAAATGAAGAAGGGATTTTGATATCTTATCCAAAATCTTTTTCCTACCATTTTCATAAAGAAGGATGCGACAACTTGATCCAAAGCAACCAATGTTTTTGACCACCTTTTGCCTACTTTATCATTGGATTTCAATCACATATATGGTGGATTATAAATGAATGTTCTAGAAGCTCAAGTATATAAATAATTGAATTTTTGCATTGAATATTATTTCTTTTATATTAAAATTGAATGTAATCGTGAAATATAAACAAGCCATAATATCAGGATAAATAGTTGAGATTGTAATTGTCAAGTAAGCTAGGGTTTTATATCGAAGTCTTTCTATGTTCATAATTGATAATTATAAGAAAAAGTGCCTTCTTCAAACATATTTAGGATTTATTCCATATTGTTAATTGAAAACTTTTAATTTACTTAGCCTAAATGTCCCTATAATCAAATCTGAACACTCAATTTTAGTGGCCAAATCAAAATTTTCATTAAGAAAATTTAAAATATAAAAAAGTTAAATGAAATTCAATATTAATTATATATACATAATAATCAATTTTAACCGTATACACATAATGTGATTTTTCATTTAAGGAAGTTCAGTTCCACCCCTGGTGTCTCATAAAAAATATAAGAGGATTGAGAGTTTGATTTATAAGAGGAGGTATATTCGAGTCAGATTACCAAAGTATTGTAGTTTAATTTATGCTAAGCTATAATTTTTTTTTTGCTCTAAATTAAGTATCATGTTAGAAAAAAAATTATTTTAAAATAAGTGTCATCTTAAAATCTCAAGACAAAATTAGTAGTATGTTTTTTCATATTATACTCTTAGGGGTTATTTGGTGTGAGGTATAAGGTATAATAGTCTCGGGATAAAATGCATGATTATTTTATCTTGCGTTTGGTTGAAGGTATTAGTTAGTCTCGAAATTATTTATTCCACCATTTATATCATAGTGATGAGATAAGTTATTCCATATACATGGTGGGATAACTAATTGCAGGATTAATTCGGGATAACTTGTTTCCAACCAAACGACCCCTTATACTCCATCCTTTTAATAGTGTACAATTTTCAAGAGACATCTATTGAATAAGAATAATTTGGTAAACTACACATTGTACTTAATATTTTTTTAATGGATTTGACTTTTCTAAGGTGATACTTATTTTGAGACGGGGTAGCAATAATTCTGTGGACAAAAGTTATACTCCCTCCTGAACACTTTACTTATCATATTTTTTATTTACATGTCTCTTAAGAAAAATATTAACTACTCTCTCCGTTTCATATTAATTGCACACCTTTTTTTACACGCATATTAAAAAATCATAAATAAGAAGATTGTTTTACTAATTTACCCTTTAAAAAACTTCTTTGAAACTTTACAAACAAATGTGAACACTTTCAAAAAGAATTAATTACAAGGGTAATATGAAAAAAAATTAATTAATGATTTCTTTATTTAGTAAGATGGTCAACTAATATGAGACAATTATTTTTAGTAATGTGAGCAACTAATATGGGACAGAGGGAGTATAATATAATTTAGCTAAATTATTCTTATTTATTACTTCTCAATATTTAATATTTATCTCGTTTGCACTATATTACTATTTTTCTATATTTATGACTAAAGATAAAGATAAAATAAATAACTAATTATACCTCATATTTTAAAATGATAATTATTTTGAACCATCTAACAAAAAGACAGAGGGAGTAATAATCTATAAAAAAAAAAAATTCTATAAATAAACCAAAGATAGATGAAAAGGGAAGAACTAAAATTAGACCATAGTAGCAAAATTATCCCCACTGCTATTGGCTAACCTTGTACTACATCAAACTCTCAAGAATCCCCCCTTTGCCAAAACCAAAAATAATTAGCACCGGTAGCTATAAAGTCACCAAATTTAGCCTAAATTCCCTTTTGACAAACTTCTCCTTATACTACGAGATCCTAGTCACTACACAAATCGGATCAAATCTAGGCAAAGTTTCTCACTTTTCTTCTTCTGGGTCGTTCTTGTTTTTCTCATATTGTCAGTTCACAAACATCATGAGGAAGAGAGAGAGGGAAAACCCATGTGGTATTTGTGGTCATTATCACAAGTACGAGGAAGGGGAGCCTTGTGGGGTTTGTGGTCATCGAATGGCTGATGTATCTGATAAGGCTTCTTCAATCCAACTCAGTGCTTTTCCTTCTGAGATCTTGCCCGAGTTTCTATTCTTGGGTAGCTATGATAATGCTTCTCGGGCTGAGCTTCTTAAGACTCAAGGGATTTCTCGCATTCTCAATGTGAGTACCTCTTATTACTAGTCCTTTCTTTCTTTGTTGGAGTTAATTGAATTGTTAAGTAGAGTTGAAAAGTTGCAAAAAGTTTTTTTTTTTTGTTGGTAGAAAGAAATTATAGCCTTTTCATACTTACTTTGGTTTGTTGTACTTGAGCCAAGGGTCCTCCGGAAACAACCTCTCTACCTTTACGAGGTAGTGTTTGTTGTTGGTAGAAATCATAGCCAGTTGACATTGTTCTGTTCTCATGTTTGAGGGATTTGGAGATATGCTCGTTATCTCTTGCATTGTCTTTTTGAAGAACCAAAATCATTGGAACTTGATATCAGCCTACTTTGTGTGGAAGGAGGGCAGGATGAGAGTGTGCAATTTCTTGAAGGAACTCTTCTTGAAATTACTTCACCAATATTTAGATAGTCAAAGTCAATCACTTGGAGTCCGGTGGTGCGTTGTGGGGATAAAGACTAGGCGATTTACCTTATCAATTTTGTATTGTGTCAGAAATTCTCATTCATCCACGATAATAGTAACAATCTGCAATAACTGGCCTGAGTTTCCAATCCTTAAGGTCTGTCAATGAATATAAATCACTAAATTGACCATAAAGAAACAACAACGTCTCAATCCCAAGCTAGTTGGTGAATCAAGAGCCATCCAAATTTAATGTTTGTAATACACCCACGCCTTTTGTCTGCATAATCAATGGCAAGTCTGCATAACAGCTTTTCACTAGGTCCTTTGAGTTCCTGGGAACTGTTCGGAAATCTCTGCTTTAAATTGGGGCTAAAAAGTTGATGTTCTTGCTTATGGAATAGTTCGTGAGGGAGGGATAAGAGGACTATTGCGGCAAGCAATGAAGAAGAAGAATCTTTCACAACAATTTCTTTTTCTTCTCACTTTTGTGAAAAAAATTCAGTTCAACCCTCTTCTTATGAATGAGCTGGTGTCATAGTTGTTAGTATCTTATGACACGCGAAGTTCAAATTCCAGTAGAGAAAAAGAATCGTTAGGTGATGTCTTTCCATCTGTAAAGCCCTGGTGGCTGGTGCATAGAGTTACCTCGTATTTGTGTTGGTGAGAGATAACAGGTACCCTGTGAATTAGTCGTGGTGAGCATGAACTGGCCCGGACATCACTCTTATTAGTAAGAAAAAGGAGTAGCTTATAAGACATGATGCATGTCTTTATGGTCCTATACAAATCTTCAAAGCTACTTATTTTATGACCTTGTCTATTTAGTGGGCGACTTCAATTGCATCCTGCAATTGAAGTGTGAATGTCTGTGTTGGTTCTGAATTTTCTTGGTCTGCTCATATTTAGGTCAGGACATTATTTTTGATGATGGTGATATCGATCTTGGAAATGGATGATGAATTTATTTCGAAGGATTTTAAGTTTATCTTATGTTATTCTTTATACTATTATTGTGTTGTACTATTGTAGTTTAATTTTGTTTACATAATCGAATATCTTATTGATATAGGATTTCTAGCACATTTGTAGTGACATAACTATAAGTAATGACTGCTTACTCAGAAGCATGCCATTTATGTTCATAATAATTCTAACATTAGTAGTACCAATTTTTTCGTCAGCATCTTAATAAATTTCCACAAAAGAAACGAAAGATACAGGGGAAGGGAAAAACTTAAATTGACTACAGTTCCAAAATTAATGTGTATCACTGATTTATTCCCACTGTTATTGGCTAACTGTTATGCAACCTTGTACTCCATCAAACTCTCAAGAATCCCCGGCCATAACCAAAATTATTAGCAACCGGTTGCCATAAATCCACCAAATTTAGCCTAAATTCCCTTTTGGCGCTTCTCCTTATAGCACTTGGAGTTGGAGATCTTCTTTTCTCTTCTTTCCCTTAAAGAGTCGCTACAAATCGGATCAAATCTAGGCAAAGTTTCTCTTTTTTCCTCTTCTGGGTCGTTCTTGTTTTCTCTATTGACTATTTTAAGGCGGACATAGTTTCTCATAGTGTTAGTTCACAAACACAATCATCATGAGGAAGATAGAGAGGGAAAATCCATGTGGAAAGAAGAGAAAAGAAGGCGAGGTTTGTGGGGTGTGTCGTAATCAAATGGCTGTTGTAACTGATAAGGGTTCTTCAATCCAAGTCAGTGCCTTTCCTTCTGAAATCTTGCCAGAGTTTCTTTTCTTGGGAAGCTATGATAACGCTTCTCGAGCTGAGCTTCTCAAGACTCTAGGGATTTCTCGCATTCTCAATGTTAGTCCCTCTTACTAGTCCTTTCTTTCTTTGTTGGCGTTGATTGAATTGTTAAGTAGAGTTGAGAAGTTGCAATCTCGAAGTGAAAGTTGTAAAATATGATTTTTTTAATTAGTAGAAATCATAATCAGATGACCTTGTTCTGTTCTCGTGTTTGAGGGATTTGGAGATATGCTCGTTGTCTCTTGCATTGTCTTTTGAAGAACTAAAACTGTTGAAACTTGATGACTGCATACTTTGTGTGGAGGGAGGGTAGGATTACAGCATATCCAAATTTTTGGAGATACCCTTCTTGAGATAACTTCACTAATATATGGATAGTCAAAGTCAATCACTTGGAGTCTGGTGGTGCATTGTGGGTATAAAGACTAGGCAACTTCCCTTATCAATTTTGTTGTGAATACGTTTCATTTCCTTTGTTTGATGCATGTCGGAGATTCTCATTATTGTAGGATCTGCAAAAACTGGCCTGAGTTTCCACTCCTAAGGTGCGCCAATGAATATAAATCACTAAATTGACCATACAACAACAGCAACAACATCTCAATCCCAAGATAGTTGGTGAATCTATAAACCATCCAAACTTAATGTTTGTAATATACCCACCACGCCTTTAATCCACGTAATCAATGGTAAGTTTGCACAGCAGCCTTGCACTTAGGTATTTTGAGTTCTTGGGAGCTGTAGGGAAATCTCTGCTTAAAGTTTGGGCTAAAAAGGATATTCTTGCTTTTAATAGTTCACGAGCGAGGGATAAGAGGTCTATTGTGGCAAGCAATGCATAAGAATCTTCTTTCGCGAAAGTATCTAGTTTCTTTTCCTTCTCACATTTGTTTGAAAGATTTCAGCTCAACCTCTTCTTATAAATGAGTTGGTAACTTAATACACTCAAGGTACAAATTCCAGTAGGCAACTAAAAACCTTTTCTTCCCATCAAGGCTCGGTGGATAGAGTTACCTGGTACTTGTGTTGGTGAGGGATAATAGGTACCCTGTAATTAGTCGAGGTGAGCGTGAATTGTCTTGGACACCACCATCGTCAGAAAGAAAGAAAAGTATCTTATAAAACTTTATGGTCCTACGCAAATCTTCAAAGATGTCTTATGACCTTGTCTGTTTAGTGTGCGACTTCAACTGCATTCTACTATTATAATGTGAATGTCTGTGTTGGTTCTGAATTTTCTGAATCTGCAAAGATCTAAGTCAAGCCATTATTTTGATGATGGGTGATCTCGTTCTTGGAAATGGATGATTGATTTATTTCAAAGGGTTTTAAGTTTGTCTTATGTTATTTTTTATACTGTTGTTGTTCTACTATTGTAGTTTTATTTTGTCTACATTATCGAACATTTTATTGATATGGGATTTCTAGCATATTTTGAGTGACATAAGTACATAACTATAAGTGATGGCTGCCTACTCAGAAGCATGCCTTTTGTGTTCAATGTTCATGTCCATGATTTGTGATATATTATCATGATTCAAAAAGTGATATTTGATGGTATCTAGTGTCGGACAAAAAAGCCTTTGTTCTTAACCTGTGTCATCAAGACAGAGGTCAACACAATTTATTGAAAATAATACTGAAATTATGGAAGCTTACGACAGGAACCAACATGGACATTATCTCATTTTGTTATTTAATAAGCCTGGTGAGGGTTTGTTGTTTTCAATTTTGAACTCCATGGGATTCTTTTTGGGCTTTTATACTTGCCATTTTGGTCAGTAGCAATCTGTAATGCATTTTATTTTTTCTGGTGAAGTTCTGTAGTACATTCTCTTGTAGTTAATATCTTTCCGAATCCACAGTTTTAAGTGCTAAGCCAACTTAAGTGGGAGTAGTCCATATCAGATGATAGAAGCTTTGTGGAAAGACATGCTGCAGTTTGGATATGATATTGTCTGTTTCATGTATGATGATGCACGTGAAAAACTTTAATAACTGTGATGTGTAATGTACTGGTGGAAAAGCATGATGTGCTGGTATGGCTGGTATCAATGATGTATTGTTGTAGGAAAAGGCAAAAGATTATAGTTCATTGGATTACAATATTGCGTAAGACAGTAGGAGTTGTGTACACAATCTGAAGCCTTGGGGAATTTTTCAGTGGAGCAGGAAGTTCCTGCCAATGAAGAGAAAAAAAAGGAACTGACAAGAGAGCTAAATAAAATGGAACTAATATCAATTAGGGTAGTTAGAGGGATGGAATTACAGCAAGGTAGTACACATCGTGGCAGTAAGTCTGGATCGGCTGAATGTTAATTTGATTGGGGGTCCTTTTCGGGGTTTTGTGGACATAATTATGGATCCCCAACTCTACTTGATTTATATGGGCTGATTCCTCTCTTGGATGCTTTCTCATTGTTTATAAATTAGTCTTTTGTCCAGAGGAAGGGAAATGTTAGTTTCCTTTTTCCGTTGTATATCTACGATTAGGTTATGCAGAAGATCTTGAATAAGATGTTAGTTTCTAAGAAAAAGAAGAGAACCTTATTCATTTTTAGATTGAGTGCTTGCCGGTTGTTGGCTGTTTTTGTTTTTGTTTATGCCCTTCCATTATTGATCAGGATCTTGATGAGCTATCATGAAATACCATCAGGGAGGTCGTGATTTTATAGTTCTTTAAAGGAACATTCTTTGAATCCTTTAAATATGAGCTGTGGAATAATTATATAGTAACAGAAAGAAGTGGTAAGGTTTGTTTGTGACCTTTACAATCAAGCTGGACTTTGGGTCTTTAAACTTTTACTGGTGAATAACTCGATTTAGAGGGTAAGAGAGTGGCAAACAGTTCTACATAGCTCGTTCACTTTCCTGCTCTTTTCAAGTACACTGCACTGTTTCTCTGCAATTTTTTAATTGATGCAATTTAATCTTGAGAATATATTACCATCTGAAGCGAACTGAAGTATTTCTGGCACTCAGACAGTTTGCTAAAACAGCTGATGTTTCTCTTGCTACGCCATTTCAATTTTCTTTATAGTGCTTCAGAAGTTGTGCATGAGAAAACTTTGCATGCTATCCGCTATTGCTCTCAATATTATGGAACCAAGTGCTCATCCACATTTACTTTTTCTCTGTGCAGACTGTACCTGCTTGTCAAAATCTGTATAAAAATTCCTTTACTTATCACTGCCTTCAAGATGACCAAGATTTGCACTTTGACGATGCTATCCAATTCTTAGGTGAGTGTCATTACTTGTGAACTGAGTATGTCTAAGCTTATTTTTGACAATTTTTGACCTTTCAGGTTTAAGAGTTTTTTAGTCTGACATAGGGTTTCAGATAATTTCTTTTTTAGGTTCTTGGCTTTGTTGGATATCAAGGAACAATAGGATTTGAAACATGTAAAGTTACAACCACCAAATAAAATGGTTTTTGAACGTCTTTTTAAAGAAGTTCTAGCAATATCTTTTGAATTTCTCTTTTTAAGTTTCCTAACAAATAATTTGTGGTTGAATGACTTTTCTCTGAAGGAAAGTTTTTAGCTAACACATAGTTATTTCTGCGGTATTTTCATTAAGAATACAAATGTTACTTATCAAAAGAACTTTGTAGAAAACCTCTTCAAAACCCGAAACATAATTAGAAACCCTTTATTTTGCAATGCCCATCAGTCAAACCTCTGCATTATTAATTCCCTTCACGTTGTGTAAACATCATAGCTTTATTCTTAAAACAACATGCATTATTTTAATAGTTAAATAAAAGATAAATAATACTTATGAAAAATACAGACAAAAGTTAAAAGAATAATTTGAAAGCATGAGATGAAAGAAACTCTTAAGAAAGTTTTGGATATAATTATAGAGATAGGAAAGATAGGTGAAAATTTAAAAGGAATATATAACTTGTTAAAAAAGAGGGTCAAAGGGATAATAGTTAGAAGCATGTGGCCATTGTGAAAGTAAGCTTGGTTTAGTTTCAGTTTGATTCAAAACAGAAAAGATCTGTCTTTTAGGAACAGACAGATATATTAGCCAAACATGACAGAGGAAGAAAAATTAATTTCTTCCATTGACTTGATATTTACTCAATGATAGTTTTTGTGTAAGATTCTCTACTTTTTGTATACAACTTGTGTGGGGGATTTTTCCAATTACACCAACAAACTGTTCCGTCATAAGAAAGAAAAAAACTATTATTGACATAGGATCACATAATGATTCTTTAATTGAGATAATTGTTCAACTGTAACTGTTATCAGCTTGTTGATCTAAGATGAGTTTAAGTAACTCTTTGATTGAAGTTTCTCCCTTGTAAGTTAACTTCCGATCAATTTATTAAGTCACGATATGCTTGATTATGTCCCTTACTTGTTCCTTTCCTAATAATCACCTAGTTCCAAACTTTGAAGCTTTAGCCTTGTATTTTCAACGAGACTAGGCATCCTTCCTCCGAGTTGACATGCTTTGTATAGAGAGTTTCATTGTATGTGTTTTACTTCTGCCCTCTAGTTGTTTGTCATTGATCTCTGTCTGTGAAGGACAAAACTAGTGTTTTAAACTTCTCTTATGAATTTAACTACCTGGACTTCGACTCCGAGTTCTTCACAGAATCCAATTCTTCATTCTTTCACACATCTTCAATTGTAGCTTTTTCCAGTTGAATGTTGAGTCTTCTACTGGCTTCTTGTGTATAGATTTGTCTCCAACAGGCCCTTGTTTTGAATTTTCGGGGTAAAAGTAGGAAGATACGCTTGCACTCTTCTTTCCCTTTTCCAAATTCTTTGGTTGTGTGTTGGATATGTATTTAAACTTGACAGCACTTGAAGATTTAACTTGAACTTTCTCTACGATCTACAACTGTTGAGTAGGAAATTATTAGTACATTATGCAATTGGACTGCTATAGTTGAAACTATCATGTTTATGGATTCAACTTTATTTTAGAGCAATCTTTGTATGCTTTGTGGGAGATGTTCTGCTGGATAAACTGATGCTAATGGTTTTTTTTCTTCTGCAGAACAATGTGAAAAGGATAGGGCTCGTGTTCTTGTACATTGTATGTCAGGGAAAAGCAGGTTAGGAGTGCATAAGTTTTCATGATTTTCTGTTCTTTCTTTTTGGTTTTGTGCTGCATTCTTTCCTCTGTTCTCTTTGTTTTCCCCCGTGTTTCCCTGAAATAATGGTGTACAAGTCAAAGTGTGTTATTGTTTTCAGGTTCTACCGAGTAGTCTTATTATTTTGATTCTGAAACCTAGATTTGTTGATTGAGAATGAGAAATGCAGTTATTTTTCGTGTTGCATCCCTCATCTTCACAAAAAAAAAAAGAATGAGAAATGCAGTAAACTATTCCATCGAATTGCTTTCAATTGATTGTGCTTGTGAAGACCTCCATTCTGGTTCACAGAAGTAACTATTATTAGAACTTAATTCTGCATTTTTGACAGGTCACCTGCCATTGTAATTGCTTACCTGATGAAAAGGAAAGGCTGGAAACTTGCACAGAGCTATCAGTGGGTGAAAGATCGGAGACCTTCTGTCGAGCTTAATCAAGGTTTAGATATACCCTTATAAGCATTTCTTCAATACCTTTTATTAATCTGAAAAGCTATGATACCTAGCTAGTTACTCTACTCGGATATGCTCGTGTCTAGTTTAACAGGCAATGATCTAGATTTCTGTATGACATATTATTTTCTTTAGGGGTGGGGGTAGGTTGGGTGAGAGAATACTAGTTGAATTATTATATAAAAATAGAACTCGAAAGCATTCTGCCCCTGGAAAATATTCAGTGTAATGTTTTACTATGACTGAATGGAGCTTGTTCATTCTAAGTGCAAATCGAGTGCTTTTGCAGTAAGAAGCTCAGAGCACATACATTATGTCTGCATCTGCTGCAAGCTCTGTGTGTTCCTCACTTTTGTAAAAGTGCCTCTTTTTTTTCTTTAAAAATCATGGAAAATCTTTCTTCCTTTTCTTTTTTCGTGTCATTCAAATCTCTGTTATGTTTTTAGATTTCGGATTGCTGATCTACCATATTCAATTACATTACTTGGGTCGCTTTGCTGTTTTAGATTGGTTGTAGATTTTTTATTGTTTTCTTTGTAATGCAGGGGTTCACCAACAACTACAGGAGTATGAGCAGAAGATCTTTGGGTCACTGGAGAACCAGCCTGCATCTGTCATGCCAGTCTTCTCTTCTCCTGTGCCATCCTTCAGCTTTAACTACCCAAAGCCTAGTGATTCAGTTCAAATTCCAGCCTTCAACAGTTCTGGTGCTACATCAATTTTTGCTCGTCCTGCTTTTGGCGTTCCTCCACAGGAATTCACCTTTGGAGCTTCTCATAATCAGCGGAATGCCTCAGAGAGCCATTTGATTTCGAACCAAAATCCAAATAGTAGTGACATTTCTATGGATGGTTAGTAATACTATCTGCCCTTTTTTGCCTTTGTGGAATCCTCGACTTGAATGATTGTTTAGAAAGTTAGACAAGTCACTTGACCAAGTTCTTCATGAGTTTTGATGTAAAGTGGGAGGGGATGCTTTATATTATACTCACTAATTTTAAATTATGAAATGTCAGTATGGTATGGTGCCTTCAATCAGTTGATTATTCTGGAAAATCAAGTGACTCTTGCTCTAATCTATACAAGGCTTCTAAGAATTATGTTCTGTTGATTATGCAAATGACTGCATTGTGTAATGCAAGTAATTATTAACCATGGGAGGCTGTGGCGAGCCAACATTTTCACTCAGCGAATTCAAAATATGAAGAAGTTAATACACGAAGAAGCCAAGATGATTCAATATCTACTATATATACATTAAAAATCGTTTAAACCATAGAAACTTGCAGTAATTTTTCACCGAATCCCCTTGCTCCCACTTAACTCCACCCCATGGGAGGGTGAGAATTTTGACACAGTATTTTTGTGTTACAGAAGTTTTGCAGAATCTCTCTTCTTGTTTAGGTGAACAAGGCTAGTTAAAGTGCCAAATTTATGCACTAAATTAGTGATTTTCGGCAGTCCAAACATCAGGAACCGTATAAGCTTTTTTCAAGTGGATGCCATACTTGGGAATACTTCTATGGTAAATTGCTGTTTTCTTTCAGCTGGATAACCTGAGACATGAAATCCATTTCGTATCCTATTTTGCCTTACTCAACAACAACAAAACCATGTTAATCTCACAAAGTGGAGTCCAGGGAGGGTAGAATGTACGTAGTCTGTACCACTACCTTAGAGGTGGAGAGGTTGTTTTTGATAGACCATCAGCTCAAGAATAAACAGTTCAAATAGTATAGAGCACCTAACAAAACACCTAAACACGACTAATAGTACGACTACTAGTATAGAAAAGTAAGTGAGACAAGGCTCAACTATCTAACTACCCTTTGTCCTCCAGAACCTACTATCTAAAGTCATGGCTTCGGTAAGTTGAATCTGCGTCATGTCTTGTGTAATCACCTCTCTCCATATTTCTTTGGCCTACCTCTACCTCTCTCGAAACCATCCATAGCCAACTTCTCATACCTCCCCGCACTGTGACATCCGTGCATCTCCTTTACACATGCCCGAACCCTCTAAGCCTTGTTTTTCGCATTTTTTCCCTCTATCGAGGTCATTCCATCTTGTCTCGGATATCTTCATTTCTAATTTTATCTCTCATAGTATGTCAACACATCCATCTCAACGTGGGAATTCTTGACTGACCAACACTCCGCTCCATATAACATAGCCAGTCTAACAGTTAAGCAGCAGCAACAATGACATACCTATAAATCCCACTAAGTGAGGGTCTGGAGAGGATAGATGTACACACAATTTACCCCTACTCCGAAGATATGGGGCTGATTGAAAAATAAAATAAACTGGGCTCTCTTGCGAGATTTCCGGGTTAAATAAAATATGACAATGATTGAAAGCCAGATCAATTAGATGCAAGAAACACTTTATTATACTTGTTTTTAAAAAAAATCATTACTCTGTTTCACTTCTTTCCAATATGAATTTCACTACAAAAAAATAGTAACAACCCCCCTCCCCCAAGATGAAAATATTAAAAGTGATTCTCTAAAGATCTTTTCAAGAAAAGAAATGACGTTAGAAAATATTGAGAATGTCATTAATGGAGCAATTACAAAGAGGGCACAAGCCTCTGTTCAGCAACAGCTCTCTGGAACAAATCCTACAATAGGTATGCCCACAGGGGATAAACGCCGCGCCTTTATTCCTCTCCATGCACACGCAGCACATTTCATCAATTCCTTCTCCTTCTTTAATGTACCACTTGAGACTCCTCCTCCCCTCATCTCTACCGTCCGTTTCCTCAAACAATCTCATCAACGTCTTCAGCTGCGCCGTGTCATCCACGCTCCTAAATCTACGCTCCGCCGCCAACGCTGTAGCGAGATTCACGTTCCCTTGATGGGCCACAATCATGGGTTCTTCTTCACCGAATAATTGGGCCTCTATTTGTTGGGCCTCTTCTTCTTCTTCTTCTTCTCTCATTGTCACGTCTGATACTCTCAGATCCCATGAGGACCCACAACAGGCCAGTCCGGTGAATCCCAACCGTTGCTTCAAGCTTCTCCACATCGTCCTCGGCCTATCTTCGCCGTCCATTTCTCTCTCTGATAAACTAAGATAACAGGATGATGAGGAAGAGAGAAGAAAAGGGTGAAATTCTAACTTATTAATAGAGTTCAAAAGCTTGATAAGGATGATCACATTGATTCTTTTGGATTCCGGAATGAAATTTTCTTCTTCTTTTTCTTGGTATGCGTGTGTGTGTGTGACAAAGAGAGAGAAATTAAGAAAGAAGGGGGAGTGATGTAAAGAGGTGGGAAGATGTTGAAAAAGAAGGCATAGGTGTAGTTCAAATTTTGGAAAGATTAAGGGGGGGTTAGTTGCAGGTTTACAGCTCATGACTGAATTTTCTGAAATTGGTAAAAGAATCACTGTGAAAGAGAATGTGGAGTGTCGGGGGATGGGGGTGGGTGACCTTTTTTCACTTACTTTACAGCATAAACTGCGTAATTATGATCAAAAGTTCATCCTAATACTTTCTCACTCTCATGATTTGATAGCAAGTTTAACAAATTATAAAAAGACTTTTAAATGTTGTAGACTCAAATTAAAAATATGTAGAATGTATTAGAATATTATTGAACGTTATGATTTTAAACATGTTAAAAAATAAAAGAGACATTTATTTGAAACAGATTAAAATAGAAAGTTGGACAAACAAATTAAAATGATGGAGCAAAAAATTTCACTAAGTAAATATACGAGGAAGCCAAAGAGAATTTATTATTATTAATAATAATAATAATTTTAATCATATATAAACAGTATAATTTTTTATTAAAGGAATTTACATGAACTCCCTTAACCACTTGGCTCCACCCTCAGAAGGGAGTAATACCTCACACTCCCGGAAATTTTTATGTTAGGTGATTTGGTGGAATGTATAAAGATAGTAATTCTTTCGCTTTAATTTATTTGATCTATTTTGCTTTGGCACGAAACTTAAGAAAGTAAAAAAAACTTTTGTATCTTGTGATTAAAAATTAAAAATATGTCAAATGTATCAAAATATCTTTTAATTTAATTGTCTTAAATATGTCGTGTGAAAAAGTGGGATTTGAGAGTTGCTAAAAAGGAAAGAGGTATTCTTTTTTAAACGCGCTAAAAAAGAAAGTAGGTCAAACAAATTGAAATAAAGAGAGTATTGAATATGATGTATTAATAATGCTAATATTATTTTTTAAAAAGAGTATTAAATAAGAAATTAAGTGATATCAAATCTAATACATACAGTATATTAATTTCTCTCCTGCCGGGCGAATACATAGTAAATTTTGATATATTGAAAACACACGCTATAGGAGAATGTCACTAATTTCCAAAATTCAACTCTGAAAAAAAAAAAAAATGGCCAAAACACCCACCAAATATAAACGTCAAGCGAAGGAGATCACAATTTAAACGAAAAAATCATGCTAAAGTATTACTATCAACATGTAAAATAAAAGAAACTTAGATACTGGAGTATCTACAGATATAACGAATAAATAATAAAGTATACTTATCACAAGTGTTGTCAGCTACAACCCTAATAAATCTTCTTTTCATTTCCAAAAAAAGTAACTCATCAGAGTACAATTGTAAAAATGACTACTGTTAGATCAGTGTCATATATGATGCAAATTTGCAATGAGCTTTTAGACCTTAATTCTTAAATCAACCTGCAGTGGATTCAATTTACAGGAAAAGCTACTTATTCATGATTTTAAATGGTAAGTAGTATTTTGTTACTATAAACTTCATGGTAACACCGGGTTGATAATTTTTTTTTTTTTTTTTTTTTTTTTTTGTGGAAATGACTTTTACCTTTTCTCCAATTTTTTTAAAATGTCAACAAAAGGGGGAAAAAAAAAGAGAGACATTCATATTCTCTCCTTCAATGTAGCTAAGGGTGTAGCCTAGTGGTTCATGTAGTAGGTTAAGAACCATGAGGTTTCATGTTTAAATCTCCGATGGAGACAAAAAATAATGGGTGATTATTTCTATTTGTTTTAGCTTTGGTAGACAGAGTTACCTAGTAAGTGGTACCTTTTTGCTGGTGAGAGTTGGTTGGTATCCCGTAAAATTAATCGAGATTCGTGAAAGTTGGTCCAGACACCACGATCATAAAAAAGGAAATATTCTCTCCTTCAATACAAACAAAATGTGGAACTTTTCTTTGTGAATCCATTCCAGAGAGAAAAAGCTGTAAAAGGGAGCAAAAGAAAATTGAGATAATTAAGCATGTGCAAACATTATGATTATGATTAGGATTTCAATGCAATAAAGAAATTAAAGATCCCTTAAATAATCAAATTCCCTAATCAAATGCCTTTTTGTCATTATGCAAAGGCTCAATTTTCTTACTGATTTGAAAATCAAACAAACATAAGGGACCCCAGGGTTCAGCACTTTATTAAAAGTCCACCTTATATTAATCTGCCCTAATCATTGTTCAAAATATTGTCACCTTATTATAATTTCACTAGTTCATTTAATAGAGTTTAAGCTAGATTTATTTTCAACGACCTGAAGCCTTAGAATAACGATAAATTATTTCTATATGATTTACAGATTATAAATTAAAGTTAAAATCAATCGTTAATACTTGCATCAAGATAAACTATTTACATCATATTATGACTCTTTTAAAATACGATCCTTTTCAAACCATATATGAATATGAGATGGTTCTCCCACCAAGACATTTTTCTTTCCAACACCTCTCTTTTAGTTAATTAAAGATTAAATATATCTGAATTATATATCATAAGAAGCAAAATTAAAATTTACCGATAATTGAGTGATCAGTGATGAAAAGAGTTATTATACCAATAAATTTAGTGTTGCTGAAAAAGATAGAACCTTACGATTTACTAAGATTTGTTGCCCTGTCTGTATATTCATTGTCGTGTAATCACTTTTCTAAGGCAAAGTTTAAAAAGCTTTCTGTCATTTCTGACTTGGTTGAATGCTTTACTATTTTCAAAATATAATTTCTACATTAAATTTTGCATTTACAGCTCCTTAATTAGTCCTTCCTCGTGCTTTCTAATACTCTCTTCATTCCTAAATAAGTGATCTTTTTAGCTTAAGTACACCTCTTAAGAAATTACCCATTTCTAGAAAACAAAAAAGTTTTACAAACTTAGCTTTAAAATGATGTACTCCTAACTCTTTAGTAATTTCTTGACGATGTAAGACTCTCTTTATTTAAAAAAAAGCTAAATTAAAAGAATATCATTAATATCTTCTTGATTATCTAAAAGATCACTTATTTAAAATAAAAATAAAAAAGTTAAAAGACCAGTTATTTAAGAACGAAGGGAGTAGCTAGCACATACTACAAGTTAAAGCAGTGCTTTCTCAATATGGGGACTAGTAAAAACACATCAGAACAATATTTTTGCTGATTAAAATATTCAACTTATTTGAAATTGAAGCATAGCAATAATTATAGAAGTATTGTAATTTGATTTAAAGTGTCCAAGATTTATGTCTTATGAGCTTGATAAGGCCATTGGTTCACATGATTACTCAAGTAATAGTTGCTCGCGATTAAGAAAAATAGAAATTAAGGTCTTTGCATCAAAATATAGGAATTTATTTATCCCTCAGATTTTATTTCCTCCACACCCCACACCCAATCATCCACCCTTCTCCAAATCTCCAAAGAATAATGAAATTGTTTCAATTTTGTATTGGATCTTATAAATTATAGGTTTAAGTCGTGAAATCAACCGTTAATACATGTTGATACAGTAATACAAATTTTGTAAGAAGGAAAGATGATTTGTTGTGCATTTTGGACAAATTGCCATTTGATTCTCACAAGCACCAATCTAATTCTCATTATTTGTCTGTCTTATCCTCTCTCACCCTCCCCACCACGTTAATAATTGAAGCTTATTAAACTATTAATAGTTACATCTCCGGCGATAATTGCATATACTCTTGCTTAATTGTTTTCTTCTCCAAAATTTAACACTTTGTATTATTGCATCAACAAATTATATAGTTTGAGTGTACCCTTAGTATCATCTACGATTCAACTAGGGCAAAACTTCTCTAAAGAGATCTTTGAAGAATAAAAAATCTAGCTAAACTATGAGTTATTTTGTTCAAACATCTTGGAATATATATAAAATCGACATGATCCCTAATATTCTTGAGAGTTTTCAAATATCTTCCCACATCACTTCTTCTCCCATGAAGTAACCACTCGTTTTGAAATCATATCAACAACATTTTTAGCGTCAGATAAAATCTTCATTCTTTCATTCCTTACTAATAGCACATCCAAGATCTTTCCTAATAGCAATCGCTTTAGTAGTCATGACTTTTCCAACATATTGGTGTCACATACTTTGCAGACATCAATCGCAACAGTCACCAGTCTGATCCCGTACACCACAAAGTAGCTTGATGGATTGGGGATCCATGGGCGTGAAGCAATTTTTCAAGGCTATCCAAAGCCCAAATACCAATACTTGCCCTTTTAGCATCATTCTGCAATTCTGCATCTGTGAATAATAAAATACCATCGTACCTTTTTTTTTTATTAAAGTCCATGCTTTATTTGTGCTTAAAGCTTTAACATCTTAGAATCGTTTTTTCACCTTTAGCTTTTGATTACACTTGCATGTCATACCAATCTGATATAAGGTATAGGTCAAAACAAAATTTGAGAACTCCCAAAGCTTTATGCGTACTAATTCGCAGTCTATAATGACTTTATCCTGCCCATTCCAAGTAATTAGACTGAATTTGGTAAGCAAAAGAACTATCAAAACAGAAATCAGCCTTTTACCAAAAAAATTTGGACCATTTCTCGATTTGTGCGTGTCATCCTTGCGCAGGGGCCATGCTAATCTTCTCTGTATCGTTCCAATTTTATCGGATGTCCCCGAAGGGACGAACACATAACTTACTATTCCGCAATATAAACTCAGCAAATAAGCTTTCTGCAGTCGATGAGGGAGAAATAGCTTGTGGGGAGCTGGGCTGCTGTACTCTTTTTCTTTTCGTTCCATCTGAACGAGGCCCAGTTGTGCCTGGACTAAACGTAATGGGCCGGCCTACTTAACCAATACTTGTGTCAATTAATAAGAGATGCTAAAATCTAATAGTAATGTTTTTATACTCCATAATTTGCTTCTTTAATTTTACTTGAAGATAAAATATTACCAGTAAAAGATAAAGACAAAACATATGTAAATGTAGTACTGTTTCTTATAGTTTGTGATTGACTAAGTTGGAGCATTGGTGTAAAGTGTTTGCAAAAGTATAAAATTATCTAGGTAAGCTTGATTATGACACTTTGTATAAATAGATTTAGGGATAGTAATTACACATCGTAGCAATTATACAATATAGTGTTTATAAATATGTGTGTTTGTCATAATGCTATTACTTCAATTATGCGTAGGCGTTGGTTGTTAGAAAATTTACGCACATAGTTTGTTCTTTTTAGAATGTTATGCCACACGTCTCCTCATTTGTAAGTCTAATTCTTAACACTAATATTTTGTCAATGGGGTGTAAGAGGAATTTCAGTAGCCACGTAAGACGTAACTACTGAAATTCCAAGGCTAATCTTAGCACAATGGAAATGATAAACACATATCGAAAACAACTAATTGACTAAATGAGGATTTCACAATCTCAATAAAAATTTAAAGTTGCAATGAGAAATGCAACTTTATTATTTTTTTAAAGCGAACTTTGGTTTTTATTAATGATCAGAAAAACTCAAACAGGAAAAGTACAAAGAGGGTCAAACCTTACCTTACTAATCATAAAGAGGTAGCTTCAAACCACTAAGTAAGTGGTGAAAATTAGTGACTGCAGTAAAAGCAGATGATGTAACAATAATTTGCAAAGTGAACTTATTCCATAGTATATACAAGTAACAATTGAACTAGGCCAAAAGAGCATAAGGCACTATACAAGTTATCAGCATTATATATAAACTTTTATCCCTTTTTTCAATATATCAATCATCTGCAATTTCCAAAAAGCTGACTGAAGCAGTCTTCCAGCTGAAAATTTCAAAGGAAAGAATTACAGGTGATGAATAAGACGAATACTAAATCAAAAACAGAGAGCATGATCTAAAAGCTTACATGGACTTCGGCAATTTTCCTTCTCATTTTCGAAGTCTTTAAAGAAAATTAGACTCATTTTCGTGAATAAAAACACATATTTTATACATGGTATGTCAAAAAAAACATAATGTCTTATTCTGACAGAATTTGAGGTTATCCCATTGTTGGATTTTATTGAGTTTGATTGTTGAAGGAAATTAAGTTATTCTAATTTTGAAGGTTTGAGTTGAATCTACACTTTAAAAATTGTGGGAATTGACATTAAAATGCTCGATATTAAATTTGTATCAATTTTAAAATAAAAATGTGTTGGTGCTCCACCGGAAAATGTGAACAATTTACTCTAAAAGTTATGATGAAATTTGTACTAATGTTCTGGTGATTTGTTAAAATTTGTTTCATCAGAAATTCCTGTTGATCCATCAGAATTTGTAAACAATTTATTTCAAAGTTACGACACAACTTGCACTAAGCTTCTAGCGATTTTCTAGTACTTATGATAAGCTCGTCCATCATAAACTCCTGGTGATCCGTCGTGACATTTTGTATTGAATTCATATTGGTCCGCTCTGAGTTGCCTTTTGGAGATCTGCTAGGAATTGAACTCAATTTCTGATAGAAATTAATTTTGTGCACTTATTTATACGGGATTAAAAGTTAAATACCAACATGAAGTGATCTTATTTATGCAAATCGCTCTTAAATTTATAAAAAATAAATACAGAAATAATTTCATATTTACCATATCTAAAAATACCATTTCACTTTCAAACGATAGTAACAACATTTTTTACAAGACATATAGAACATCCAATAAATCTGATAAACTTAGGATTCTTGTCTTCTCTTTCACACAAACCATAGTCGTCGTTGTCCCTATCCACCCACCAAAGCTTCTGTCGTATAGCTTCTTTTTTTTTTCCCGTTATCACCAACCTACTTGCGACTCTGTCGGTTGTTTTTTTCTTCATCAAAGTTCTCTTGTTGCTAGAGTTTTTATCCATGGAGTTCACGACTTGTACTCTTCATGTACACTCGTACATCACTATATGTGAATATATACAATTAATATACGCATGACATACTGTGATATATAATAAATAATATACATGCAAATTGCAATATACACACACTATACAATGATATATGTCGTTGTATTACTTTATATGTGTAGTGTGAAACATAAAATATATAGTACTAGTATACACCAGATATATATTCACCTTCAAACCAAGTCCATAACCACAAAGCATTCCACCATTATAATACAAACACCACTTCCATATGAAATAAGGAAGAAGAGTAGAGTTTCATTCTACATCTGGACAAAGGAACTATTAGTGTCTCTGCAATAGAATCATTTTACAAGGACAAAAATAGTTAGCCAAAGAAAGAGGAGAAGCAGAGATGATGTCACCAGAGTTATGATGATGCCCATATTCTTTAGAGATTTTTTTTTACAACTTTAATTTTTTAATAAATTGGACAAGTTCAATACATTAGTGTTAAATAATACTTTGAACTCTTAATCTAAATTTATCTTCTTAATCTAACATCCAATAATGGTATTTAAAAGAAGTCGACAAATTAAAAAAATTTAATTCATCAAAGCAAAAGCAAAACCAGTGTTTAAAAAACGCAAAAAGGAGATGAAGATCTGTAGGGAGAGAGAAAAAGAAAGAGAAAGAGAGGAGATATTTAAATATGTATTCTTCCTATTTTTGGTAAAAAATATTAGAGTTCAAAATTGCTTATACTACTATTTTTTATTTATATTTAAATATTAAAAAATAAAATAATTAAGTATATTACCTATTATAAGTCTTAAGTATTTCTAATTGTGTAAAATAATCATTACACTGGCAGTGTATATTAGTTAATCTCAGCAATTAATTAAAAGTGTCTACAAAAATGATAATTAGGGGTCATATTTCTTCATACAAAGTAAACTTTTAATTTTAATTTGTTCCAAAATATTGCTTTTTATTTGGCATATATCTTATTTGGGTTGGGCCGAATATTTGATTAGGCCCGATACGATCTACTACTACTACTACACTTAGCTCACAGCCCAAAGCTAAGTACCGAATTCGACCACACTTTTTTCCATTCAATCTGAAAAGTGATTTTCACATATATCTACTTTTATTAAGATTGTTTTTGAAATATAATTACCATTTTAAAAATAATTTAAAAAGTGAAAAATGTCATCTTCTTCTTCTTTTTCTTTTTTGCAATTGTTTGTTAAGAATATTCAATAAGATTGTTATGAAACAAAAATAAATAAAAATAGGATGAGTGCAAAATTATTGACACTTGTAGACAACAAATCCAAAATATCGATTTGTTTTCCTTCAAATTTAAAAGTTAATTGTCTCGTATGAAGAATCTCCTGCTTTTGGATTGTTGATTGGCTTATGCAAATCAAAGTTTCCAATAGAAAGATGTCCCCATCTTATAGACAGATAACCTATAATCAATGAATGATATTCTCCTCAATTTTTAGGAAATTTATGGATATGTCTAATTTATTAATATGATCGAAATATACTTAGTATATACATATTTAATATAAAGTATTGCATAATATATACATATATATATAACATGTGTATATTTAGTATAAAATATAAATAACTTATATATTTTGTACACATTTTGTAAATTAGTTGATTGAAATATTTAGGACCGTGAATAAAAATTATAGAAAAATGTATTTAACAAAGTTACATTACAAAATATAGCTCACTTTTTAAGTTCTTACCAAAAATGCACCAATTATAATTGTTATCTCAACTGTTGTAGCTTGTAGCTGCTCCACTCTATCATTTTTTTCAATGACAACACATCAAACACTTTGTCTTCATCATACTCCTCATTTTCATCCTCCAATTCAAATAAATCAACATTTCTAGTTTCATTTTTTTTCTTTTCTTAAGTCAAAATTCATCAACAATTTCAACAACCCATACTTGTAAAATTTCATCTTTACACTACACTTTCCATCAAAATCAATTTTGAGCAACACCCGTTTCTCAATTCACATGATTTCCCACAAAAATCACAAAGAGAACAATTTCAACTCTTGTAATACCAACTAAATTGTAAGACCCTCAAACTCAACCAAACAACAAGAACAAATCCAAAATTTTATACACTTGTCCAAATCACCCAACATCAAAAACTCAAATTTCAAATCAGCATTTAGACTCAAATGCTTCAAGGGTTCAACACAATCCATGAAAATAAAATTTAAGAAAAAAATCTAAAAATCTCTTATGAAACTCATAAAGTGAACACAAAATGAATAAGAAATATACAAGATGAATAATCTACATGTAGGTCTCAATTTTCAACGTTTTAAATGACTCCTACATACCACTATTTCAGTACAAAATACATAAATACAAGCACAAATCAGATCTGGTGATCTTTGTCCCTGACACGAGCTGTGGTGGATATTTCATGAAAAATTTGATCGCGAAATGAGTTGCGTAGTTGTTTCTGAGGTATATACACTCAGTATACAACGTTATACACCTTTTATAATTTTGTATATTATTGTATAATGATGTATAATGTTGTATATCTATAATTATAAAATAATATATATAATTATACAAATATATACATATGTATGTATAATGTTTAAATAATGTATCTACATTGTATAAGTGTGTATAAAATTGAGAGGAAGAAGAAAATCACTAAAATTAAAAGTTGTATTGTATATACAACAATATACAATGCAGTATACAAATATATACAAAAAATGAACTTCATCTTCTTCCTTGAATTCAAGCATCAAATTCATCCAAAAACAGCTCAAAACTACACCAAATTATCCAAAATTTTAGATTTGGGCTCCTCAAAATATAACCGATCTTTTGTAATCATACTCACTCAAAAAAGAGCTTAGTTACATAAATTCAAAATTGAAGCTCGAATGGCAGAAAAAAATTCGAAACAATGTTGATGTTTTTCACCAATTGCTTATGTAAACGAAATTTTTGAGTTGCATTGTATATATTTTGAATTGAATAAGAAGCGTATAAAGTTTTTTTAAGCGAATTTGAAGCTCAAAATCGGGGAAGAAGAAGCTTGAGATTTAAAGATAAGAAACACTTTTTTCTATATAACCTATAAAAAGATTAGTTTGCATTTTTGGACCAAATCCAGTTTTAGACCGTGGAATACGATGTAAGTTTTGGATCACGAAAATGAAATATATATTTGTAAAATGTATTTTTCTGTAATTTTTCCAATTTTTATTTGAAGCAGTTCGACTTGTATAAGTTTAAAATTTGGGTAACTTACATAAAAACACACATCTTTGGGAGCTAATTACTCTTTTCCCACCTCACTTCGCTCTGATACATCGCCCCTAGGCGTGATACATCGCCTCACCTCTGGATAATTACCTTTGATACATTGGGGCGATGTATCACGAGGTGAGGCGATGTATCACTACCTGAAGCGATGTATCAGAGTGTTTACATGTGGTATATTAAGTAATTAAAATAAAGTAGTGGAAGAGTTAATAAATATGATAAGGAGGTATGTCTTTTTTGATAGTTTGACCTTAAAATTTCAAGATAACGTCTAGGAGTTTCAATTACAATAGTCTTCAGAAAATTTCCTGAAGAAACACAAATTACTTCACTTGTCTTTTTAGAAATAAATGAATAAATAAATTACTTCACCAAATTTTAAACTGTGATTATTTTTCAATTACTTAACAAACATTAACTATATATTTTAATTAAATATAACAATCTAAAAATGGCTACATGGTACTCCCTTCTTCTAAAATAGTTGTCATGTTTGACTTCTCGAGAGTTAATTTGACTAATTTTTAAAGCTAAATTAGATTAAATTAATTTGATATTCTAAAATTAAAAGTAAGATATTCCAAATTATGCGAAAAGTACTATAAATTGTAAATGTTCTTATATTAATATGATGAAAAAATACATCTTAAAATATTAATCAAAATTCTTATCGCTTGACTTTAAAAAGAAAAAATTGTGACTAATATTTTGAAATAAAGATAGTATGATTTTTACAAATCCGAAATAGCTTACAGAACTTGTTGAAATTCTAGATACAAATACAAGAACTTTATTCTTGAAGATTCCACTTGTGATAAAATTGTAATCCACATTTTCAATTAATGAAATAAGGAAACAGTTTCCTAATTGATGTTGACTTTAGAAGTTTTAAACATAATTGGGGAAACTCTTCACGGGCTTATGTACTGTACAAATAATAGAAGGAACAAAATGGTTAACAAAATAAATCCAGACTAAAAATATGTTGGAGGATAATATGGGAATTAAGTTTCATATTAAATTGACGTTTGTTTTTATCTTATTTTTCTTATAATTCTGTTAGATGATATACAATGTATTATTTTATGAGTCGATCATCTATTAAAAATAATTTAGATTACATTCAGAGTGGACCCATGTTGACTGACGGGGATTTAAGGACACATTTTCACTATATATACTAATATTATGCGTAAAAAGAGATGTTGAACGAAATAACACTACTTGATTAAAGATTCATCTTGGTATGTTTTGCAAAATTTTCTTCAAATGATGGTTAAGTAACATTAAACCCAAGACCTCTTCTACCTCAAAACTAGACTCTAACAATGGATCAAGGATATCTCATATATATAAGTGTGATAATTAAATTTTTACCCATTCTTTTGTAAATTATATTGATATCGCTTACTAAAAATTTGGTGTACGTCATTGATTACACTAATATGTTATTATAGTACTTTATTGAGGTTTGTTAGGGTATGAGTATGATCTTGCATAACTTCTCCTAACAGTGATTTAGTCACCATCAAAATTTATAATTTAACAATCGAAATATCAATCTATGACAATATATTTTAATATTTAATAAATGTGAGTTCGATTGTCATATCTCCTTTTTTTTTTTTTCCTTTCATAGTAATAGAAGAAAATGACTTTTCTCATACAGTGTAAGAGTCGTGTACCAACAAAATCTAGTAGAAAAATTTAGGGAAGTTCAGGGAGATGATAATAACAGGTGCATGCATGTTACATCAAGTACAGTTATTCATTCATTCATTTATAACGTGGTAAAATTAATTAATTTCTATTTGTATAGTTCAATCTAGAGTCTAGAACCATGATTATTTTGGTATTACACTGCCATCACGGGATATTATAGACCATAAAAAGTCAATAAGTCGTTATTCAAAATATTGAGTCAACATTAACTATTCTGCTTATCAAAATTGGAATTTAAAATGAGATATACTCCTCTCGTTTAAATTTCTATGATTTATTATTTCACTAAATAAGGAATTTAAGAAAAAAAATAAAAAATTTTGAATTTGTGATATTAAATATTCATACTGTCCCCTTTTATATTGTTGTTCACTTTCTCCTTCACACACGCTTCATAAGAAATCATAAATAAGATGAATGTTTATATGATCCACGTCTAATTCATATCTACTTTTTTTTTCTCTTTTTTCGGGCTGTGTTTGGTTGAAACTGGAGTTTTGGATTGATTGATAATGAACGACATCGATGAATGCTCTTCGTATACAAGATTAATATACATATTTCGTACGATTAAGTGTTCTTGATACTTTTTAGAATTTATAAATATAAATCATGTTATTTTAAAGTAAAATATACTTTGAAAAATTATGTTAGAGCACATTTTCAACTTCATATCAAACTTCACTCAACTAGGATGGTAGGCAGTTAAACATTGTCTAGTTTTTAATACTATTATTATTATCTTCTTACTATCTTATTACAATTTTATTATTAGCTGATGATTCTTTTGTTTCGACTTACTACTACTGTTATTATTTGTTGTTGCCACAGTCTTTTCTCCACTATTTTTCTACGTGATTTCTTTATTACTATATTTTTCTTTCTTACTGATTTCTGTTATGTTTAATCTGAGTTGAGAATCTATCGAAAACAACTACCTTTACAGAATTGAAATAAGATGTGCGTATACACTACCCTCCCAAACCACTAATGGTATTACTCGAATAAGATTTTTGAGAAATTTTGTTTTTTGGGAATCTATATCCAACTCTAGCTTAATTATCTCAATAAAGATATTGAACGTAGAATCAAATATCTTGATTTTTTTTTTTATAATATTTGTATGATTCTTTTTGTATTAAGCGTAAATATAATTTCAAATTAAATTATTTATAATAAATGAAAAATAAAGTAGTACTTCATTTATAATTATTTACTTATTTATTAAAGCGGCAAATAGAGGAATAATTTGTCACGTTAGTTCCTGTTCAGTTGTCACTTGTCACCGTCCCCCCACGGTTCATAGCCCACGTCCACGGTCCAACTACCAACCGAACCGGGAACCCTTTCATCGCCCCCCCTCTCTCCTTCTCCTTAAACCCCACCACTCTCTCTCTCTCTCTCTCTCTCCATTGCTTCCCTTCCTTTTCACCATTCTCCTTCCAACTTTACCCTTTCCCTCTACGCAATTTATCACTCTCCCCCATTTCCCTCTTTCCCATAAACTTTCTCTCTCTCTCTTTCTTGCTGCTCATATGCTTGGGTTCTCTTTGTTTTCCCGGTATTAGTCCCGGGGAGTGGAAATTGTTGATACCCAATTGAGTTTTTTGGTAAGAAAATGCATCGTATCACCGAACCACCAGCTCAGCAGCCGTCTAAGGCCCAAACCCTTGACCAAATCAACCAGCTTCTCTCTCATCTACTACCCTTTTCGCTTTCTATCAAGTCTTTCACTTCCCGTTGGCAAGTTCTCCGGTCGAAGCTTGCTACTGTTAAGTCCCTTTTGACGGAAATATCTGATTCTCCTCACTGGTCGGAAAACGAGCTTCTTCCGACGCTGCTCCCTAATCTTCTGTCTACTGTGCTTCGGATTCAGACTCTATGTGAGCAATGTTCCGACCCGGAAAGGATTCCGGGTAAGCTGTTGATGCAGTCGGACCTCGATATGGCTTCTGGGTGGTTGTCTAAGCAGATCCATCATCTCGACCTCCTTTGCCGTTCCGGCGTGCTCCGTCAGTCTACTGCCATTGTCCTCTCTCACCCTTCATCTAACTCTACCAAAGACGATTTACTCCTTTTTATAAGAGACGTCTTTACCAGAATTCAGATCGGCGGTGTTGAGTTCAAGAAAAAGGCTTTGGAATCGTTGATTCAGCTGCTCTATGAGGATGAAAATTCAGCTGGTCTTATTGCTAAAGAAGGGCATGTTGGGTACTTGATTAATTTACTTGACCTTAATACGGATCCTTCTATACGTGAACAGGCAGTTCTTGCGGTATCAATGTTTGTTTCACTGAGCGAACAGGCAAGGAAATGCGTGTTTGAAGAGGGTGCTTTAGGTCCTTTACTGAGAATCATTGAGTCTGGTTCGGTTACGATGAAGGAAAGAGCTTCCTTGGCAGTGGAATGCATCACAAATGACCCTGAAAATGCTTGGGCAATCTCAGCTTATGGTGGTGTCCCTGTACTTCTGGACCTATGTAAATCTGGCTCGGTTTCTGCCCAAATTCATGGTGTTGGGGCTATCAAGAATGTCTCCACAAATGAAGATGTTCGGATTGCGTTAGCAGAAGAAGGTGCAATTCCTGTTCTTTTACAGTTAATGGTTTCAGGTAAAGCATCAGCACAAGAAAAGGCAGCAAATTGCATTGCAATTCTTGCTTCATCTGGTGAGTACTACCGGGATTTGTTAATTCAAGAAAAAGGGTTGCAGAGATTGCTTCATTTGCTCCATGAATCATCAAGTTCCGATACATTAGAATACGTTTTACGGGCAATTCATTCGTTATCTTCTTCTGATTCTGCGTCAATGATTCTTTCATCATATACCACGTTTACTATTCAGTTGGCGGAGCTTATAAAGCATGGTAGCTTAATGTTACAGTACATTTCCGCTTCATTGCTTGCAAATTTATCCATTAGTGAGGAAAAGAAGAGGACTATTGCTGGGTGCATGGGGTCTTTGGTGAAGCTGATGGAATCAGCTAAACCAGATGGACTGCAAGAGGTGGCAGCGAATGCGTTAGTTTCGCTGTTGGCTGTGAAGTCGAATAGGAAGGAATTGGTTAAGGATGAGAAGAGTGTGATGAAGTTGGTCCAAATGTTGGATGTCAAGAACGATGTGGTGTCGAAGAAGTTTCCGGTGGCAGTGGTGGCGGCAATCATGGCGGGAGGGAGCCAGGGTTGTCGGAAGCGGCTAGTAGAGGCCGGAGCATACGGACATTTGCAGAAACTGGCGGAGGCGGAGGTTGCCGGGGCTAAGAAGACCTTGCAGAGACTCTCCGGCAATAGACTAAAGAGCATATTCACAAGGACTTGGAGTAATAATTAGCAAAGCAACTAACCCCGCCAACAAAAGGTAATTTTTCAATAACATCTTTAATTATCTAGTACTAGTATTTACTTGGCAGTTCAATTCTATCTTAGTAACTTATTCCATGTGGCATTAGTGGGTCCAATCGTTTACCGGTCAACAACATTCCAATTTGACATGTTAATGTAGTACTATTTCCTTAATTTGCTTTCCATTTTTCAAGACAAGAAGGCCCATGCTCATATACTTGATCTAAATCCCCCTTGCAAGTTATTTTCTCATTAATTTTGCTCTGGAGTGAAGGTGTAGTCGCTTGCTCGAGAGGGTAAGAAGGCGATGCCCCCAGCGTCTGCTCGGCTGGGGGAAGAGGAGTGGGAACTAATATGCCTAACAATGTGTTAAGTACACATTTTTCCAAATCAGTAGATCAATTGAAACATAAATGATCTAGTTTAAGAGGTTAGAACTTCTTTGTCTAGTGGCTCATACTCATTATACATCTTGATCCCCCCTTCCCCTCCAAAAGAGAAACAAGATAGTATTTTGAGCTTCTTTTACTCAAAAGAAGTAATGATTTTGTAAAAACTGTATTTTTTACCTAATCATTTTTGAAGTAAGGAGGGAGCATGAGATGATGAGTTTTTGATATGAGTCCTAGGCCTAAAGCATAATGTCCAAGTAGCCTAGTCAAATTTTCATATATTCAAATGATACTACTTTCCTTAGACTAGTAAATTGTAGACAACCATGAAGACCAAGTCATTTGCAATTGAGTAGAAGTTGGTGGACTATAATTAGAAATCCTAACTGTCCAACCTTAAAGTAGTACATTTTCCTCCTCTTTTGTAAAACACGCTAGACATCTAAAATGCTTGCAATGGGCCAGGGTGAGTTGTGATAAATTTTCTGGTCCTGGAGTAGGGGCATGATTCTCAACTTTTATTATTCAGACTTTAGATATGAATGGCATTGATGCACTGCTTTGCTGGTTCATCATCCTATTAGAAGTGTCTTTGTTGTTAGGATTACACGTGACGAACATTAGTGCTACTTTAAGTCCATTTTACTCTTAGCTGCCTTGAAGTTCTTACTTTTATTTATTAATCTTGTTTACTGACATTATCGTATTTATGATGCTTCCTGCAGGTGGTTGTTTGGATTTTTCCCAACTGTCAAATGTGGAAAACCAACTCATTTCCTTCAAAGAAGCCAACAAACAATCACTACACGCTCGGTATACCCCAACTTTAACCTTATACTATATTGTTATCAATTATTAGAAAAAGAAAACAAGAAGAAAAAAAGTTGAATTTATTCTAAACTATATGACACATGGCATGGATGCGGTTTTTAGGGAGTATCCTTGTTTGTTTATTTTTTCTTTTTTTTATTTGTCATGTTTCTTCACCATGTGAAGCTTTGTAAGTGAGTGATAATAGATAGTGCTTGCACCCCTACCCCCTCTTTTTTCCCCCATCCTAGACATCGGTTGATATTGTATATTCAAAGGTTTGTTTTTCTTGTAATGGCCAAGCCTTAATTACAAAGTGTGCAACTTGTCTCTTAAGTTTATCATCTCTTTATTGGTACTATGTGCTTTTCATATACTACATTTGTTATTGAAAACCTTTTGGTGCGGCTTGAATTATGGTCAGTTTGCCGGTTGTTTTTTACATTATTAGTATTTATTATTGTTTTAAGGACAGAACACATAGCTTATAACCCTCACATAAAGCTAAACTTTTAGGGCGGTTGATGGAATTGATTCCATATAATGCAGTTGGTGAATTGTTTTAGTAGTCCCTTTGGTCATGCCAAGATAACATTTTTAGCTTAGTTTAATTCTCTGGGTGGTTGGTGTAAAAAGGGGGTCTAAAGTATGTACACTTGGACTGTGGATAGATTTTAGGAAAACTGAGTTCCAAATGTTGTTGATCCGAAATTTAGATGCACGAAATTGGACGGCCATGATTATCGGGAAAGGAGGAGGGTGGTCCCATGTGCTCTTTCATGGGAAAAAGAAGTTGGAGAAGGTGTATAGAGGAAGCAGAGGTGAAGGTGCAGAAGAAGGAAACTAATAAAGATAAATAGGAAAGAGGACAATAGAGGGGACCGTTTACAGCGACATCACATGGAAAGTTGCAAGTGTTAAAGGATTAGAAAAATCAAGTATCAATATAATGGGGTCTTATTTTATATGGTTAGATTGTCTATGGAAAATGGTGGGACAGACTCACATTTTATGTCTCTTCCATTTCATTTCCCTTCATCATCTCTCTCTTTCACATGCCCTGCCTTCCTACCTTGTCCCACTCCACCCCCACCCCCAGACCTGAAATATGCACTCGCCCTATTAAAAATGTTAGGCGATTTCTTTCTATCCGTTTAAGTTCTGGTAAGCAGATTACTCGTGCTTGTAGCTCATACACTCCAGCAGAATAACTGAAATACCCAAAAGATTGGATCGAAGTTTTGGTAGGTAGAGTTTCTCAGTACCGCACTGATAGGAGATATACTCGATGGAATAATCAAAATGCACTTGTATATTAAACTTATGGTGATCATAGTACACATTGTAACAATCCAAAGTCATATTGAAGTGGTCAAAGTAGTCTCTTGATATTTAGGGAGGACCCCCACCCCAGCCCCTTGAGGGGTTGGTTGATTATTCTTGTTTGGAACGCCAGTGGGCAATGGAGATGAATCAGATACTGAGGCTAAAGAGGAGAAATGAAAGGCTGAGACATTTGGGCCTTTTGAGTGTTGTCATATTTGCTGTAACATATCCCTTTAAAGCAACTGCAATATCCCAAAGCTTTTGCAAGCTGTAAAGCTTAGCACTTGTCCTTTCTCTCATTATTTTCTACTTTTTTCTCTCTATTCTTCCTTCCCGCTTAAACTTTGGCAGTTAATGATTTCTTCACTTCAACTGTCTGTCTTTCCCCCTTTATATTTTAGGGTATCATGGGGCTGGTACTTGGTAGGGTTACATACTTTAAATTCAAGCTAATTCTTTTTCTACAAAGAAACATGAGCAGAATAATTCCCCACTACTGTTGCTTCTTTTGAAGCTTTCTTGAAAATCACCTCATTTACTGTCAATTTTTTTCATTCATTTTTCCAACTATTGGACAATATTGAATTGGTCCTACAATGATTACGTCACTTGTATAGATTACACAAGTTGGTGTCTTTGTGAAAAAAAATTCAATTTCTTTCGTTATACATAAGAGGTAGAGATTACAATACGAGGAATCGAACGAACGCAAGGTGAAAGTTTAGGTAGGCAACCGACTAGTAATCTCTATAAGAAGTGTAGAAATCCTACACTTGTTGGCAAATTTCACTTGCAAAGGACTTAAAATGCCATTTGAGCGTCTACGTTGTTTGTGCCAGCCATGCGCATATTGTTCAAAATGTCCCAAATTTTTCGCAAGAAAAGGATATTTTCAAAATTTGGGCATATTTGACTTAATATATGTGGTAAAATGAATCAAATTGCTCAAGTTTGATTTGAATGTTTCAACATTTATAGTTCATCCGTCCCCCACCCCTT
Source organism: Jaltomata sinuosa (assembly GCA_003996215.1). Taxonomy (NCBI): domain Eukaryota; kingdom Viridiplantae; phylum Streptophyta; class Magnoliopsida; order Solanales; family Solanaceae; genus Jaltomata; species Jaltomata sinuosa. Next base: position 1,386,557 of record QJPP01007186.1, on the reverse strand, counting down.
AAAAGTCCATAGTTTGCATGTTACAATAAATTACATCAAAGTCGTGTCCAGCCAGAAGAATCGACTATGGTGGCCTTTGAATTTTCAGGGGTCGTTTGGTACGCGGATTGTTATAAGTAAGATATTTCATAGGTTGCGCTATCTTATGAGATTATTTTATTTCTCTTTTTATATAGGATAGTAATTACATCTTTTTAGTACAAATGATGAGATAAATAATTTAGGGATTAGCGAATACCTCAAATTAAATATGGGATAAAATTAGTTTCAAATTTTATTTTGAATTTATTGTTCTTATCCCACATACCAAATGGTCCTTTAAAGTTCTAAACTGCTTACTGTTATAGCAAAAAAGTTGTGGATCCTAGGGGTGTGCATCGGTCGGTTCGATTCGATTTTGTGTATTATCGGCTCGATTTATCAGTTTTCGATTTGTAAACATGCAAAACCAATAATTAAACCAATAAGACATTCATTATCAGTTTTTGGTCCTTAATTGTTTGGTGTTTGGTTTAACCAATGAGAAAATGTTCCTATAATTTTTTTCCGCTTTCTCTTATTTTCATCTGTGCATATATATATATATATGTGCACTATCTTCATACATAAAAGTATACACAAATATAAACATAAGTAAATTCAAATATGTTATTACTATAATAAACATGTTTTCTTTCTGGTTAAGTAGCAACAGTAGAAATCTCTCAAAAAGAAAATTAAGTCAGTTCATAGTTTACACTGATGGGTAGAAAGAACCCCACCAAGCCGACGACTTTAGAAAGAAAACAATAGCACTAAGACAACAACTATAAAATGCAAAAAATAATAGGGTATATATTTAAAATTTAAAGCCACTATTGTATAATTGGGAATAAAAATATAATTTTAATATAATCTTATTGAATTATCGGTTTAATTATTAACAAATATCTTTAAATCAAAACTGAACCAATAACCCAATAAAAAAGGTCTAAAATTGCCCCTCAAGTTTATGAAATACTTGCTTTGCCCTTTTTCACAAAGGGTTTCATTTTGAACCTCAATTTATGTATATTAAAATCACAAAATGATACTTTTGGGCCTTTGGCAATTAAATTAAACCTCATTTACTCCTCCCACCCCCCTCCCTTTTTAAATCAAATAAAAAATTCAATTTCAGAAAGTTAACCATCAAATAAGTGTACTCACATGCAAATATAATAAATTCATGAACTAGAAATAAATGATTGACACAAAATCAAGAAGGAAATAATTCAAGCAAAATATCTAATACAGTTTCAATAAATTATTGGACACAACGAGTACCAAGGAAAGGGGAAGAGGAGGAGGAGTTTGTCAATAATATTTGAATATTTGTGAATATACACAAGGATACAAAAAGTGTAGTAATTGAATGTTAAAGGGTTAAATGTACTTAATCAAATATTGTACGAATTAAATTTGAATTTACATGTAAGTGGGCGTTCAAAGGTCCTATTAACTCATTACTTATTAGTATTTCAAATCATGATTTGAAATAAATTCTCCAAAAAAATATGATTTTAAGTTTTTGGTTGTGATTTTAATTTTCTTAAATGTAATATTTGATTCATAAGTCTATATTTTAAAAATAAAATTCGTCATTTTAAATTATATAATAATAATAATAATAAAAAGAAATATGCTCGACAAAAATACTGTAGGTACCATGTGAAAAAATTATAGTTAAAAACAATTAGTTACTATTATTATTGATTCAAAAATTTATAATAGTAAGCATTTATTTATAAAAAGAGTATGGACATATGCGATTTATTAATGCGGCGCTTTGAAATATTTCATTACCTTGTTTAGAAAAATATTACTTACTCATTTGGTAAGATTATACTCCCTTCATCCATTTTTACTTATCCAGTATTAACTTGGCATACCCCTAAAGGAACAAATATTACTCTTTGTATATAATAAATTCAATGCTTTGAGAAATTGTATTGAAAAATAACTATAGTTAACAATAGGGTAACTTAGGAACTAAGTGATAAATTATATCGTGATTTTCTAAACTGGATAAATAAAAGTGAATATCTATTTTTAGTATATTGGACAATTAAAAGTGAACGGAAGTATAAGAGTTGAGAAAATTTTGATAATTTTCATAAATTGTGAAGTTTTTATATATCTATGAGGAAAAAAATATAACTTTAAAGATTCAAATTGCATGTTCAAATAAAATTTTAATTTTAAATCATGATTTAAAATTATGTATGCACCTTATTTATAGAATAATCCTTCACAAATAAAATAGTTCTGCTTTTCTTTTTCTGATAGTGACGAAAAATCTGTCTCTAAGTTGAACTTCCTTTTACTTTACAATTTAGATGTTCCAAATTAAGGATTATAAATTAAAAGGTTACTTTCTTGTTCTTTTTTATTTTTCCTTCAAATGGCTTGGTTTGCAAAAATATTACCTTTAGGTCCGTTTGGACATGAATTTTTTTTCTGCAAAAAAGGAAACACAAAAAAATTATTAAAAGCGGCATTTGATTCTTCTATATTGGATTAATTTTTCAAAATTGAAGATGATTTGTAAGTTAAAAAAATTGATTTTGACCAATTTTTCAAGTGACCCCCCTACACCACCCCACAAAATTTCTAGTACTTTGTTGAATAAAATACATGTCAAACACAATTTCAATTTTCAAATATTAGCATCCAAGAGTTGAAAATCACGAGGTCTCACGTTTAAATTTCAGTAAAGACAAAAAAAATACACTAAATAGTAATCTCTTTCCATCTGTCTTTGCCTTGATGAATAGGATTATCTGAAAAAATTAGTCACCTAAATATATATATAAAAGAACTTGCAAATAATCCTTTTCAATTTTTAAAATATAACTTTCTTTAAATATCATAATTTTAATGTTCGTTAGGATAAAGTAAAAGGTTCACGTAGTGTTGTCTTCTTTTAAAAAAAGGAAGTATTGCATGCTTGAAAATGTGATATGTGGACACAAAAAGTGTAGATTTTTGGGAGAAAATAAAGGCATTTCAAAGTTTTACTTTTATTAAAGGGAGAGAAGGCAGTTGGCCTTCAAGTCAGCTCAAGCTTTTTATTAGTTGACATTCCCCTTTCACTATTATCCCGTTTCATACTTTATTAAAGTGTTTTTTTTTAAAGAATTTTTTGGCAATTCTAAAATCTCTAACTTTATAAGTCAAATAAAAAATAACAAAATGTTAATGTTACCGCAATCATAATCACTTTATTTTCATTAGTTTTCAAGAATTCAAATTTAAACTATTCATATTTGGATTTGTCACTTTAACCTTTTCTTCCACCATTACATTTACAATGCACTCACTTTTCCATTTTATATAATACTATTTGACTTGGAAAATTGAATTTGTGATATTGGTTTTCACTAATTGTTATTTAAGTGGTAGGGAAAGAAATGTTAGGGTAATAATTTGAATCATAAAAAATTTGGTTTTAATTTCGAATTGTTCTTTTTACAATGGGAATAAGGTGACTATAGTTTATTAATATCTTTGTCAAAAGATCATGTGATGTGTCTTTTCACAACAATCATTCAAAATATTCGCACCGCATGGAGCTTGTTAAAGGGTCGATTCTAATTTAAATTCACATTATATCGGGTATATTAAAGATAAAAATACTTTATACTAGAATTTGTTTATCGTTAAAACTTTAATTGCAAATTTTTTAATTAAGAATGAAGAGTTGTCATTGATCTATTGTATCACACTCTTGGTAATTTTATCGAACTGAATTCCTTTATTTAATAACACGTGTACAATATTGGTTCATTTTAGTGTTTTTTCTTATATAATACTTCTCTGAGAACTTTATTGATCTAGCCAATGTCAGTGGGATTATCTTGGGAGCCATAATCCAAATATTATTTTATTATATATGCTGTAAAATAATCACCGTAGTTAATGCAACGAGACATTGTGAATTCTTTTTTGTTTCTAGAAAGAAGCTCTTTTTAAGATATCTTTTTCAAGTCAAACATTTGTGCTCTTTTTAAGACTAACTTAAAATAATGTGATAATTAAGATGAGAAAATGATAAAATGGTTCTTTATATTTGAGAGTAGGTTCAAAATAGTCCCTTAATTATATATTTATCAATTTTGGTCCTTTAAATTTATCACAAATTAATAAGAATGATTCCTTAAGTATGCATTTAACAGTTTTGATCCTTCAAATTTGTCAAAAATTAACACTTTTAGTCTCTGACAAAATATTCATCGCATACTATTCATTAAATTTGACGAGAACTATGAAAAAAGATTAGCAAGAAATCACATTTAGAGATATACCCTACTAGAAAAGGACAAATACTAAGAAATAAAATTGACGAACGTCTATCAATTATAGGGCAAAATTGAGAAAAAATTTGACAAGATAAATATACTAATCTCAATTTTTATTGAAAAATCGATATAAAATAATTATTTTCGTCATTTTTATTTATAATCTTCAACTACAGTTTAGCACTTTAAAAAATAACACCCGTCCATTGAAATTTCATAAAATAAACTGATGGACTCCTCTATTTTATTTTCAAAAATAAAAAATAATCATAGTTATTGCGCTAAATTAACCAACGAACGTCCGTAGATTTTTTCTTTAAAAAATTATAGTTTACACGCATTTTTGCACAGAGAAAATTGATAGATTCATCCGTCGATTTTCATAAAATAAAATTTTAAAAAATCATTGACTTTCCTGTAGTGTTCCTCGGTTTTTGTCTGTTAGTTTTTTTCTTGTTTTAGTAGTGAATTTTTAAATAGTTTCTGCTATTTCTAAATTATTTGTAAAGTCTGATATTAATTTTTTGAGGTGTAATTTCTGCCTATTTTTTAAATATTTTGTTAGTGTCTTCTAGTTTTTTGAGTTGCATATTTTAGGATTTAATGTGACTTTCTTAGTTTTATAATTAATTGTTTTTTCATAGTTTCCGTCAAATTTAATAGATAGTTTGATGAATATTTTGTCAGAGACTAAAAGTGTTAACTTCTGGTAAACTTGAAGTACCAAAACTGTCAAGTGCATATTTAAGGGATCATTCTTGTTAACTTATGGTAAAATTAAAGGACCAAAATTGATAAATATATAGTTAAGAGATTATTTTGAATCAACCCTCAAAAATAAGGAACCATTTTTGTCATTTTCTCTAATTAAGATCCTACTATTAATACTTCATTTCATTTTATTTGGTTCCTATTAACCTGACATACCTTTTGATAAAGTTTTCATTGGAGGTATTAATAATATTTTTAAACTTTAAATTTAGATTATTATCACCTTATATAGTTATTTAATTTTAAGAATATTAGTATGATAATTATTATTTTTTATTAATTTACTAAAATGAATAAGTAATGAAACATTTATTTTTAATATAAAAGCCAAGTGAAGGGAGTAGTCATGTATTTGAAGGGAGAGAGTGGAGAAGGAAAGAAAGAAGAGCAATAATAATGGGAAATCAAAACTTCACCATTTTATTAATCAGCAGTTGCTACTCCATGCGTTTATTTTTACTTGTTTGTTATAATAAAGTAAATATATATTTTTATTTGTTCAGTTTGTAAAATCGATCAAGAGATAATTTATCATTTTAATTTTTAATTTATCCTTATTATTAACTACAATTATTTCACAATCCATTTTCCCAAACATTGAACTTGTCATTCTATTTATTATCAGGGGGAGTTCAAACACATTTGTGGCCTAAGGCCAAAATCAAACGGAGGCCTTTAATTTTTAAGAAAAAACAATATATTCCATGTGACCAAAAGGTCACGGGTTCAAGCCTTGGAAATAGCCTCTCGCAGAAATGCAAGGTAAGGCTGCGTACAATAGACCCTTGTGGTCGGACCCTTCCCCGGACCCTGCGCATAGCTGGAGCTTTAGTGCACCGGGCTGCCCTTTTTTTATTTCTTAAATTTTTTGAGATGCAAGTTGTTAATTATTTTTTTATAATTGATTTCTTCTAATAATTCTTCTTCAATTAATAATATAACCAATGCGTTTAATCGAGACATAGTACTCTAGATATATCAAACTTCTTCTAATAGTTTTTTCTTTTTATATAATTTTTTTATTTTTTCTACAAATAGTATCTAATATTTTTCTTATAGAAAATCTATAATTTATTATTACTAAAAAAATGAGACCCCTCAAATTTTGGGGGACTAAGGCGATTGTCTTTTTTTCTAGTACAGTTGAGCCGACATTGTTTATTATTCGTTAAGAGGTGTAATAAATTAATATTGAACAAGTAAAAAATGGACGGAGGAAGTACTTAGTAAGAATAAGAAGAGATGCTTTCCAGTTTCCTGGAGTATAATTTTATCGTCTTAAATATTTCCCAAGTTACTAGCAAATAAATGGGCATAAAAGATGCAATTACAAAGTTGGTCACTCCATTTATAAAGTCTGTCAGATAATGGTAGCAAGTTCACTAAAAAAGGTTCATTATTTGATTAAATTTGAATATAGCACTAGATTCAATAACAAATTCATACAATTCTCTATTTATAATTGTATACTTTAAGTAATTTAATTTAAAACCGCAAGTTAGAATAAAATGTGACATCATTTGAATTAAAATACAATATGTTAAAAAAGAATTAAAATATCTTAATACAACAGGGACATTTGTTCCATGTGTTGTTGTCTCAAACTTAGGCTTATCAATGGTCGGGCGAGGGTCCATATTAACGTGGATTCTTACGTGTTAAATTACGTAGTATTAGTATAATATATCGAAAGTAAAAACTATTTGATCGAACAAATGACAAGCACAAAGAAAATCATAGTCAACTTTGAATGGATGAGTCAAAGTCGGTTCAACTATCGAATAATTAGACCACCCAAAAGTTACTACCCACTCGTGCTATGTGAGCACACACCATAGAGAGACAAAACATTTTATATGAAAAACGTTCATAGTGCCTGAACAAAGGATAATTCAGATAGGGGCTAGACTTCGAGATCCTAGGGATTCCTTTTAATCCCACTAACTCTCAGGATCCTAGCCATGTAACGATATAAATATGCGGAGGTCATGGAAAACAGTTTCCGCTAGCTACCCTATAAATTTTCCACTTTCTTATGATTATACTATCTGATTTTTCACTTGATTACTCATAATTTCACGCTTATTCTCTACAATAAGATTGTTCTTTAGTGATATTCATCATCTGCTCCAGGAAAATTGATAAGAATCTATCTCTTGTTATATTTCTAATGATTTACTGCTAATTATTCGCTTCACTATTTCAATTATTTACGTTATCAAGGGATTAATGTAATTTAAATCAATTACGTTGTTTGTGACTTAATTCAAACAAATTCAACTTATTGACCTAATAACAAACTTTAGGCAGTTTGGTGCTCACTGTGGAGCCCTAGCAATAGTGATTATCTCAAGACACTACTAGGGCTTCGTTGATGTTAAATTGTAGACCTGTGGGCTATCACCGGCCATGGCCCATGAGTGTTAGTCCATTTGGGCTTATTTTGTAATCTGAGCCCAATTTATAGAGTTCAACTTTCACTCCAGGCCTAGATTATGGGGGGATCTCAATGTTAAATTGGGTTATGCATCGGTCGGTTCGGTTTGATTTTGTGTAATACCAATTCGATATATCGATTTTCGATTTGTAAACACACCAAATCGATAGCAAAATCAATAAGATATTCGTTATCGGTTTTCGGTTAATCAGTTTTTGGTCCTTAACAATTTGATTTTCGGTTTAATCAGTATGAAAATACTGCTCTATTACTTTTTGCGGTCTGTTATTTTCATCTGTTCATGTATTCTCTACCTTCATGAATAAAAGTCTACACAAATTACAAGCAGAAGCAAATTCAAATACGTTATTACTAAACAAACTTGTTTTCTTACTGGTTAAGTAACAAACTTGAATGCAATAGCAGGTCAGTTCAAAGTTTACACTGATGGGTGGACGTGGAACCCCACCAAGCCAACGACTTTAGAAAGAAAACAAGACAACAACTATAAAATGCAAAAAAATAATAGGGTATGTATTTAAAATCTAAAGTCACTATTATGTAATTAGGGATAAAAATATAATTTTGATATAATCTTATTGGGTTATCGCTTTAACCATTAACTAAAACCTTAAAACTGAAAACTGAACCAATAAGCCAATAAAAAATTTACAAAACTGTCTAAAAACTATCAACCCAATAATTCAATATCAATAAATCATTAATATTTTTTCCAGTTCATTAAATCGGTTTTTGCATGCCTCTGATATTAAATATAGGCTTAAACTCAATTCACAGAGGAATGGGGAGAGTGTGAACAAATTCAGGCCTTGGCTTTTCAGCTGAATGAATTTACAATTTCATAGAAGTATTGTTGTAGATCACCATTTTTTTTGACAGTTAAAGTATTTAAAAGATATTAGTAGGATCACGGTAAAAAAATTGTTCGACTTATCAAGTAATATGGTTGAAATAAATTAGGATGTTGAAATAGACAATTATTATTATACTCCTTTCATACACTTTTACTTGTTCACAATGAACTTTGCACGAACAAAAATAAAGTATTTGGTCAATTATTCTTTGTTCTAATCGTGGCTGTGATAGAATTTCGTAACTAGGCTGAGAGAAACTCATGGAGATCCTCTCATTTTTCACATCAGAAACAGAAACACAATGACTGATTCAGAGGAAAGGAAAAAAAAAATCAACTGACTTCTAGACTAACTCCATCTCGTTCAATTGGTATTTCCGATCCTGATCATTCATACATGTTCCATATTTCATTTAAGAATGAATTGGAATTGATCTGACAATAGCTAGGCAAAATCCTCCTCTTCCCCCAAAATAACAAATCTTGTTATCAATCAAGTTTACCATCAAAGAATATATCTTCTTGATTTGACCCCTTACGTGATCAGACCGCTCTGAGAAAGACTGTTGTGAGCCTGGCTTCAATAACTTCTTTGTAAGTGAGGTGAGGTACTTCTTTTGTTTGAAAAAAGGGTCACCCTTTCTTTAATTTATGGTCAATTACATGATCATATTTTGTACAATTTTTTTGCATTAAACTAAGAAATTGGACAAAGGAAAAAACAAGAGACAGGAGTTATTAGAGTGATTAACATGCCAAGCAAGCTAAAGAAGGCAATTGCTGCAGTGAAAGATCAAACCAGCATTAGCCTTGCCAAAGTTTCCAGCAACACTTCCTCAACTCTTGAAGTTGCTGTCCTAAAAGCCACCACACACGATGATGTCCCTGTCGATGAGCGTTACATTCACGAGGTTGTCCAATTAGTCTCCTCCAACAAGGCCTACGCGGCTGCTTGTGCTCGTGCCATTGGCAAACGCATTGGTCGTACTAGGAATTGGATTGTCGCCCTCAAATCGTTAATACTTGTCCTTAGAATCTTCCAAGATGGAGATCCTTATTTCCCTCGAGAAGTCCTTCACGCCATGAAACGTGGTGCCAAGATTCTCAACCTTTCCAATTTTCGCGATGATTCAAATTCTAGCCCATGGGATTTCACCGCCTTTATTAGGACCTTTGCACTTTATCTTGACGAGCGTTTGGATTGTTTTCTCACGGGAAAACTCCAAAGGCGGTGCAATTATAATGAGCGCGAAGATTCCAGATATTCACGGAGTAGCAGTGATAGTAGCAGGAGCAGGAGCAGGAGGAGCAAGAGCAGGACTAATGAGGCGATACGCGAAATGAAACCACCAATGCTACTTGACAAGATTTCGTATTGGCAAAGATTGCTTGAAAGAGCAATTGCTACAAGGCCAACAGGTGCAGCCAAGACCAATTACCTAGTACAAGCTGCTCTGTATGCTGTGGTACAAGAAAGTTTTGATCTTTACAAGGATATTTCAGATGGGCTTGCTCTTGTTCTTGATAGTTTCTTTCATTTACCATACCAAACATGTGTAAATGCCTTTCAAACTTGTGTCAAATCCGCGAAGCAATTTGAGGAGATCAACACATTTTATTCGTTATGTAAAAGCATTGGTGTTGGTAGGACATCAGAGTATCCGAGCGTGCAAACTATAACTGAGGAGTTAATTGAGTCATTACAAGAATTTCTCAAGGATCAATCTTCATTTCCAGTGAAATCTTCAGGAGATTTGATTCCTCAAAGACAAGTTTCAATGAAGTCGTCAAGAAGTAGGTTTGATAGTTATGGTGGACAATCCGAATTCTCTCTTGCATCGAGTGAGCCATATTCAGACAGGAGTCCAACTACTTCTGGGAACGGTTCACCTTCTAGTTCACTAGAAGATCTAATAAGAGCCACGGTAACAGGGAGGAGCCCGTCCATTTCAATCGATTTGGAGGCCTATCCCGGTATCCAATTTAAGAAGCAATTTAATGAGGACATATGTGATACAGGTTCTGCAAGATCATTGCCAGTGTCCATGATTGATCTTGTTTCTTTGTCAGAAGATAATGGAAACGATGACAACGAAGAAGAAGAAGTACAAGATCAGAAGCAACAACCTGTTGCAGAGAAAGCGAAAGAACTTAACAATAAAGAAGCTAAACAAGAACAGATCAAGGAGAAACAAAAGCCTATGTTAGATTCAAGTTCAGCCAAAGGATGGGAAGATGTACTAAATGAGGCCTTAACGCCATCATCACCATCTTTTAACGCCTTTCCAGAACAACAAGAACCAAAAGAGGTGTCAAGAAATGGAACGAATGTATCGCCTGTTAAGGCTTCTTCAAGCAATGGTTGGGATTTGGCACTATTTGAAGCAACCCCGCAAACAAAATCAGGACAACCCATACCTAATACTGCTGCTAACAACATTAACAGCTACGACACTTCCACATTGCCATCGCCATTGCCATCTTTCAATGCCTTCCAAGAGAATCAAGAACCTGAACAAGTATCAACAAATGGAGCTAGTGGTTGGGATATGGTATTATTTGAAACAACCCCACAAACAAAAGCGTCACAAGCCATGCCTACTACCTCTAACAACGTTAACAGCTTCAATTCTTCCTATTTGGACGACTTGTATAATAAGAATTCATCGTCATTGTTTCCAAATAGTGGCCTAAAACCAATGCCTAATATGATCAACAACTATAATCAAATTCCAGTAATGGAACCAGCCAACCATTACAATCCATTTTTACAAGACACATCGACAGAGCTTCCTGCAACGCCAAATACGGCTACTAACACAGCTGCAAGCATGTTCTCATCAACACTTTTGCCTACATTTCAAGCAACACCAACTTTTAATGGTCAGAATTCTTCCTCAGCAGTGCAGAGTGATTTCAATTCTGATCCGTTTGGGACATTTCAGAGTAGTGATCAGATGTTAAATGGCGCAACGAGTCAGAAAGATTTTTCGGATGAACAACAGTTATGGTTACAGAACCAAAACAAGATCATAGCTAAACATATGTCTTAAATTTTGCTCCTGTCAAGTTAGACGCCAATTTTTGTTCTTAAAGTTTCCCTTTTTGCTTTTGTTCTTACTTTTGCTCTTGCAATGACATCGTTCAATCTGCTTTCTCCATGTTCCTGTGTTTGAATTAGAATAGTCAAAAACTTTGCAACTACTGTTTGAAGGGGGAAGATGCAAACATTCACAAACTTATTTTGATCAGACTAGTTGAGTTATGTGATTATTTCATTTAAAAAGTTAGAAATACCATAATTTTTATTTACTTAACTATGACTTTAACAGACTTGATCTGAATCATAGTTCAGATTCTAGTTTATTTTATAACTTCTGTGCATCTATCTAAGCCTTTGTTTAATTCCAAACAATGTGAATTCTGACTCAGCCCTTCTGAAAGGTTCCTAAACACTAGGCGATTCCTTCCTATTTGTCCTAGTTTTGTTGAGTCAGGGGTCTATTGAAAACAACCTCTTTACCTTCTCAGACCTCACTTTGTGGGATTACACTGGGTATGTTGTTGTTGACCTAGTTATGATGCGCAGAATTACATGCTACCAATTGCTGGTGGGATGTGACATGTATTTCGTGAAATTAATCGAGGGGTGTGAAAACTAGTTCGAATGCCACAATTATCAAAAAAAAAAAGAGGAAAAATCAAAAGTCATAGTAAAAATTTTGGGTCCTTTTGGACCAACCTAACTCCAAACTTAAAGACATTTCGAAACACCATCACAATCAATTTATGGGCTTGCATTATTAACTACTAAGGCTTGCCCACAGCCAGCTCAATATCTTGTCTCTATTTTATCAATCGAATAGTCAAAGCAGATAACTTTTAAGTAGGCCAACTAAGTTAACATTATTGATGGGCGTAGGTAATCGACTTCCCGAGACCATTTCGGCCTATACATGAGCAAGATTTATTACAAAGTTGCATAGGAAATGTGTCGCGGAATAATAGTGATTAATTAACACACAATTAAATATAAAGTAATTAAAAAAAATAACACAATAATTTAACAAGATTTGTCTAGTCTAGATTTTCGAAACGGAATCACTAAAAAGTTTTTTACTATGAAAGAGAATAATAATATAAGACATTCTTTGTGGCACACTATAGAACCTCAATTACGATATTCCCATTAAATGCCCCCAAGTGTTTCCGAAACCTACAAGGTTAATGGGCCTCATGACATAACAAAACTTGGATTTGTATCATGCTACTACACAAACCTCCAACAGCTTGTAGGACTTCTCATGTGATCGCACAAAGTTTGCGCAAGCCTCAAGAGTTCCTCGGCTATCTTCCTGCGAAAAAACTTTATTATGTGTCTCACACAACTGACATTAGTCGTGTAAAGTACCTTTCTGTCTCACAATAAAAGTAAAGCCACATTTTGATTCACAAGACGTCCAAACAACTAATATCAATTGTGGTCAACAATCGTGAGCCTTTCGGAATCAAGTTACAATTTTAATCAACCAGAAATCAAGGCACAAGTCAACAAAATGAGACATTTCATTTCTTGATCGAAAGTATACAAGTCTGAATTGGTCCAATTGGAGGTCATGTGAAGCATGATGGCAGCTTTTCATCATAAATAAAAGAACATCAATACTCCCTTCGTTTCAATTTGTTTGACTTACTTTTCTTTTTAGCTCGTTTCAAAAAAGAATATCTTTTTTTCTTTTTTGACAACTCTTTAATTTTAACTTTCGGCAGAACATGTTTAAGATCACAAGATTAGGGGACATTTTGATATATAAGACCACATACCACAAGATTCGAAACCTTCTTTACTTTCTTAAGTTATGTATAAGTCAAAATCAAACAAACAAATTGAAACGAAAAGTATATTAGATTTAATAAGTAGTAATCAAGAAAATCTATATGATTCAAATGGTAACAATGACGACATTTTCTTTTGCTACCGACGGAATAGTAAGTGTTAGAACTATAGGTAAAATAAACGAGTTAATATCTCAAATTGTCACTCAACTAAGGACTTTTTTCTCAGAAAGTCACTCAACTTTGATTTTTATTTCAAAAGTCACTCAACTATAGATGTTTTACTTACAAAGTTACTCAACCTATTTAATTAATTTTTTCATTAAAATATGCTACTATGAAATTTTTATTTAAGACCAAAATGCTAAAAAATAAAAGAATATTCATTTAAATTTTAAAAATAAAAAGAAATATTTTTTGTAGAGTTGAATTTTGATTTAAATAAAAAGTAAAAGAGATAATAAAATAATAAATATATAAAACGAATATGACAATAAATATATTTTTTTCGAACAACAAATATTGAACCTCCTTAAATTTTTATTTGCTTTTTTGTTTTTTAATTTTTATGAATATCATTAGTTACACTATTTAAAAATATTATATCAACAAATATTAGGATATGTTTAAAGTTTTGTTTTTAAAGATAAAAAAAGTTGGTTTTTAAAGTATTATAATATTAATACTCCAATTAAAAAAATTCAAAAGTAAAAGAGATTATAAAATAATAAATATTAATACTCCATTAAAAGAAAAAGAAGGATTCAACTGGAGCTCAGGACATAGTTTATATATGCCAACTTCTTTCTTCTTATCTTTAAAATTTTTTATTACAATATTGATATTATATTATTTTAAGAGCCAACTTCTTTCTTCTTATCTTTAATTTTTTTTTAAAACATATCCTAATATTTATTGATATAATATTTTTGAATAGTGTAATTAGTGATATTCATAATTTTTACTAAAAAAAATAAACAAACAAAAATTTAAAGAGGTTCAATATATTTCTTGTTAGAAAAAATATATATTTGTTGACACATTTATTTTATATATTTATTATTTTATTATCTCTTTTACTTTTTATTTAAACCAAAATTCAACTCTGAAGTTTTTTCTATTTTTATTCTTTTATTTTCAAAATTTAAATGGATATTCTTTTATTTCTTTGAATTTTGATTTTAAATAAAAATTTCATATTAACATATTTTAATGAAAAAATTAATTAAATAGGTTGAGTGACTTTTTTGAAGTAAAAATCAAAGTTGAGTGACTTTCTGAGAAAGAGTCGTTAGTTGAGTGACTTTTATAGTAAAAATCAAAGTTGAGTGACTTTCTGAGTAAAGACTCCTTAGTTGAGTGACCATTTGAGATATTAACTCTAAAATAAACCACATAATCATCCAAGGAACATATAGTAGTCAGAATGTTTGAGAAGAGAGGGAAATGGACAACAATTAATCTCATGAATAACAAGTTGGCTGTAGAAATAATAATAGTGGTGAGCATGTGAAAAAGTGGGGAAGAAGAATCTCTGCTGCAAATTTAGAAATTAGCTGATCGTCAATTTAACCATATATGAATATGATAGTGATGTTTCTATTTCTAGGTCAATTATATTGTCATATTACATGCATATGTAATTTGTCAGGGAGTCACATGTCATTGTTCTCCACTAATTATGAAATCACTTCCTTGTAATAGTTTCTTTTTTAGTCGTAGGACCATATATATGCATATTGTCGATCTATGTAAAAAAAAAAAAAAAAAACTTTTGGCAAGAGGGTATGGCCAAATACCAATATATACCACTCCGTTTGTTCTTTTTATTTGTCATAATTTCTTTTTTGAGAATCAATCGATATGAACTTTAATCAATATTTTAAAATGTATTTTTTCATCATATTGATATGAGAAAATTACATTTTATAGTACTTTTTGTATAATTTTTTACATATGTAAATTTTAATTTTAAAATATCAATTTAAACTAAGCTAATTTAGCTTTGCAAATTTGTTAAATTGATTCTCAAAAAATAAAAAGTGATAGCCATTTTGGAACGGAAAAAGTATATTATAAGAATTATGTTTGGCCACCCTACACGTAATTCAATTAATTTTATGAGAGATCTGCTACTTTTCAGCAACGCTCATAGCAGCATAGGTATATAAAGTATAAGCACCAGGAATGTTTGTTATATCCGCTTTTATTCTTGTTATTCCCTTAGGAAATTGAGGAATAGAAATTTATTTTGAATATTGTTTCCTTTGTTTTTTAGATTCCTTCATCTTCTATTATTTAACCTATTCGATTTAGGCAGAGTGTATTTTTTGTTTTTGGTCTAGTACTGCACGTGATTTGCCTTCATTGTTTTAGTTGGTTTTTCATTATGGATTAAGGCATAATGGTTTAGTAATAATCTACATTTCATTAATTCAAAAAAGAAACAGATACATAAGAATGTTATTTTACATTATTCATGTGGAAATTAAATCTAAAGTTTGCTTCTTGATAAAAAATAATTACAAGTACTTCACAACACAAATGTATCATCATTCATCATAGACCTTTTTCCAAGTGAAAGATTCTTCTCTAAGGATCCAATGAAACTTTTCATCTCACTTTTATGAACACTTGAAGAAGTGCTGGAAGATTGTGTTATATTATTGAAAGCAACAACTGAATAAATAGAATTACACAGCAGCTAAGGAGACTCCTAACTAATGACTAATAAGGTATCCTAACTAAATAATAAATCTGGAAAATAGATGTAAAGTGGACAGCTAACAGTCCTAAACAGACCGTGACAGTTCTAAGCAAGCTGCGTACAAATTGTAACACTCCAATACGCCCCCCTCAAGTTAGGCGATGGGTCACTAAGCCTAACTTGAATAAATTTCTCGCAAATGCAGGCTTGGCTAGCGCTTTCGTGAGAGTGTCAGCTATCTGGTCGGCAGCATGAACATGTACAACACGAACCCTTTTGTTTTCAACATGGTGGCGGACAAAGTGGAAGTCTATTGCAGCATGCTTTACACGGCTATGGAGGACAGGATTCTTGCTCAAGAATGTGGTTCCAAGATTGTCGCAGTAAATAGTAGGCAACTGATGTACTGGAAAGTGCAGCTCGCTTAAGAGATTGGTGACCCACAAGGTTTCAGCAAGGGCATTAGCCACTGCCCTGTATTCAGATTCGGTGGAGGAGCGAGACACAGTATTTTGCTTCTTTGAGGACCAACTGATTGGGTTGCAACCAAGGAAAAGGATGTAACCGGATGTGGAGACTCTATCAGCAATGTCCCCACCCCAATCCGCATCAGAGTATACGTGCAGATTGTAGTCATCAATGGGGTTCACACGCAGGCCTAGTTGGATCGTACCACGAAGGTATCGGAGAACATGCTTCACAGCTTTCCAGTGAAGGTCCGATGGTGCTTGCATGAATTGAGACAACTTGTTGACTGCATAGGAGATGTCCGGTCTAGTAAAAGACAAGTACTGGAGTCTACCCAGGACTCGACGATAACGAGTGGCATCAGTCAGGTGAGTTCCATCAGAGAGTTTGAGCAACTCAGAGGCACTCATCGGCGTTTGGGCACTTTTACAGTCGGTCATCAACTCATCATTTAGTATCTCATTCACATAGTTTGCTTGAGTGAGAATTATTCCTTCAGAGCTGCGTATCACCTCAACACCAAGAAAATAGTGAAGATCACCTAAATCTTTAATTGAGAATCGAGAAGCAAGAGAAGTGATAACCTGATTAACCATGATAGAGTTGCTTCCAGTGACAATAATGTCATCTACATAGACGAGGACAAGCAATGTGTCACCAAGACCTTGCCGGATAAGTAGGGAATTATCGGACTTAGTCTTAACAAAGCCCATGGAAGAGAGATGTCCTGTGAGGGCATTGTACCATGCTCGCGGGGCTTGTTTCAAGCCATAAATTGCCTTGCGCAACCGACAGATGTGAGTTGGCTTGTCATCACAGGCAAACCCCGGAGGTTGTGCCATGTACACCTCCTCATCCAATTCACCCTGGAGGAAAGCATTGTTGACGTCAAGTTGACGGAGCGGCCAGTTATAGCGAAGTGCCACAAAGAGGATAATACGGATAGTGGTGGGCTTGACGACTGGGCTAAATGTCGCATGAAAATCAATGCCCGGCCTCTGAGTGAAGCCTTTTGCAACCAAGCGCGCTTTGTATCTGTCAACAGACCCATCTGCATTCCTTTTGATCCTGAAAAGCCACTTACATGATACAATATTTTTAGCCGGATCATGAGGAACAAGTTCCCAAGTACGGTCATTCATCAAAGCATCAAATTCTGATTTCATGGCTTTCCTCCACTCTGGGTGTTTCTGGGCTTGTTTGAAGGTGTTGGGTATGAGTGTCGGTTCTAGGTGAGCTAGGTAATCAAATATTTGTTTCGGTTTAGTGATGTTGTTTTGTGAGCGAGTGACTATACGGTTCAGAGGAGATGGTGCGTGTGGCGGTGATGGAGCTAGTTCATGGAGTGCTACTGGTGGTGCAGGGGCAGCAGGAAGGGGATGATCTACTGGAGGTACCGGGGCAGCAGGGAGGGGAGCCATGGGCGAGTTTTGGCGGTTCAACCTACGTTGATAAACTAGCAAAGGTTGTCTGGGATTTTTGGGTGTATAGGAGGTGGAAGATGGCAGATATATGGGGCGTTGGGGGGCTGGCGTAGGAGGAGAAGGGGACATACCTGTAGTTGGAGAGATCATATCTGCAGGAGCCGATGGAAGCACACCCGAACAAGGACTGCTGGTTGTCGTACATCTCTGGGAGGGGGAGAGGGAAATTTCTGTGTGGGAGGGGACTGCATCAGGTAATAGGAGCGGTATATTTGAGGTTGGGGGCTGATTTGTAGAATCTGAAATGTTAGGAGTGGAATTGGGTAAGTCAGTAAGGGGAGTATTTGTCCATTGCAGAGGGGTGGAGTTACAGGAAATATGAGAAAATAAATTTTTGTATGGAAAGTTATTCTCAACAAAATTCACATCTCGAGATAAATAAATCTTTGAAGACATTGGATCAAAACACAAGTGACAATGGTGTGACAGTGAAAATCCGAGATAGACACACGGGGCAGATTTGGGTTCAAGTTTATTTTTGGAGTACGGTTTAAGCCAAGGATAGCAAAGGCACCCAAAAATCTTTAGGGAGTGATAATCAGGTGATTTTCCAAGTAGTTTTTGAAATGGGGATTGATTAGTTAAAAGTGGTGTGGGTAGACGGTTAATGAGATAGACGGCATGATGACAGGCGAAAGACCAAAATTGTGGTGGAAGGGATGCCTCATGTAAGAGAGTTCTTGCAGTTTCAATGATATGGCGATGACGACGCTCAGCAAGAGCAACTCTTTGGGGCGTATAAGGAGGGGTAGAAAGATGCTCAATGCCGTGGGTGGAGAGATATGGGTCAAGACTTTTATACTCTCCTCCACCATCAGTATATAGGGATAGGATTTTTGTGCCAAAATGTTTTTCCATTAGAGGGTGAAATTTTTGAAATAACTCCTTAACTTCACTTTTATGTTTTAATGTGTAAAGCCAAGTGTATCGTGTATATTGATCAACAAAGATGCAATAATATAACTTTTTATCTAGGGATAGAACTGGGGAGGGC
Organism: Jaltomata sinuosa; assembly: GCA_003996215.1. Taxonomy (NCBI): domain Eukaryota; kingdom Viridiplantae; phylum Streptophyta; class Magnoliopsida; order Solanales; family Solanaceae; genus Jaltomata; species Jaltomata sinuosa. Next base: position 1,367,667 of record QJPP01007186.1, on the reverse strand, counting down.
CCCCACAAATCACTAAAAATAATTTGAAGCGGTTTAGAGCTACACAAAGATAATTGGGTGAAAGGATGTCGATGGGCTTTATTAGATAAGCAAGAATTACAATGAAAAAGTTTGTCTCGCTCATGAAACGGTAGCGAGAATTTATTTAAAACAAACCTAAGAACTCTAGAGTGAGGATGACCAAGACGTTGATGCCAAGTAGTGAGAGTAGTGGATGTGGCGGTCATGTGAGCTTGGGGATGTGAGACAGGCCACTCATACAGTCCATTGTTGGTCCGGCCGTGCACCAACGGTTCCCGCGTTTTCAGATCCTTCACAACAAAGTCAAAAGGAAAAAATTCAATCGACTTTAGATTATCTTGGCAAAATTTAGAAACAGAGAGAAGCTTGCGTTTAATGGATGGGGCACACAAAGTGTGGGTTAGCTTAAAAACATTATTTGATGCATTTAATTGAGTAGAACCAGTGTGAGAAATGGGAATTTTGTTACCATCACCCATGGAGACATCCTCGTTACCGTGGTATGGTTGTAGGTTGTGCGGCTCCGTGTGATGTGATGGGTGGCTCCGGAATCGACTATCCAAGGGTTGGTAGTGGCACTGAATCCAGCGGCATAGTTGGCTTTGGCTTCAAAGTGATTATGTGACTTTGAGCGGCAAATATTTGCAGTGTGGCCAATCCTATTGCAAAGTTGGCAGCGAACTACAGTAGTTGGGTTCATGTTTGACTGCCACTGAGGTTGAGTGTTGGGGCGAGTATTCTGGCGCCATTGCTGGGAATTATTGTTTTGCCTACGATTGTTGCGAATATTTGAGTTGGGTTTGGTGGGAGTGGCAACTGCAGCAGTTATGGGAGTGGGCAGTTTCTTAGCATCCTCGTGGCGAAGAAGGAGTTCATGGTCCAATAACTTTTCAAACAATTCTTCATAGGTGACAGTCGTGTCACGTGCACGAATGGCAGCAGAGATCTCACGAAACTCAGGGCCTAGACCACTGAGTATTTTGACGATGAATTCAGGGTTAGACATTGGTGCACCAGCAGTGGCTAACTCATCTGAAAGAGACCGAATAGTCTGAAGATATTCGGTTATGGAGCGAGAGTCCTTAGTGACGCGGCCAAGTTGATCACGCAGGCTGAAGACTCGGGTTTGGGATCTGTTTGCATAAGTGGTATGCAGAGCGTCCCAAGCCGCTTTAGACGAGTTGGCTGCAGCAACAGTGGAGGCAATGATGGGTTCAACAGAGGCCATAAGGGCATTCTGAATGAGTTGGTCCTGGCGGAACCAGGGTAAAAAAGCAGGATTAGGGGATATGTTTGCGCCAAGGGTGACAGTGCGACTGGGAGCCGGAGTGGTCCCATCAAGATGGCCAAAGAGATTGTAGCCATACATGAGCATGGAAAATTGAGCTTTCCAAGTGGCGAAGTTATGACCACCACTGAGTTTGATGGGTAATTGTGAAGCAGGATTGAACTGAATGATGATGTTGGTACCAGTTGTGTTGTCAGCATTGACAACTCGGAAATTGTTTCCGTTGGTGCCCATCGTGTATTTGAAAGAAGGTATATTCTGATTTTTGAAAAAAAAAATTGGATCTTACTCGTTAGAGTTGTGTTGGCTGTGATACCATATGAACACTTGAAGAAGTGCTGGAAGATTGTGTTATATTATTGAAAGCAACAACTGAATAAATAGAATTACACAGCAGCTAAGGAGACTCCTAACTAATGACTAATAAGGTATCCTAACTAAATAATAAATCTGGAAAATAGATGTAAAGTGGACAGCTAACAGTCCTAAACAGACCGTGACAGTTCTAAGCAAGCTGCGTACAAATTGTAACACTCCAATAACTTTTGATTGTATACATTCCTACTATACATTAGATAGAATTGACATTCTCCCAATTATATATACCTTTTTCCCACCTAGTGCTCTTTTATATTGTGGGAGCCAAAAAACAATTTCCCTTTTATGTGTTAGTGCATTTCATCATTAGAAAGACCATGTTAATGACTTAAAGGACACTTGGTACCCTTTAGAATGATATATCCATTGACAGTTATCAATGAAGGTGAGTGTTGGAGTAACCGGTAAAGTTGTTGTCATGTAATCAGAAGATCAAGGGTTCAAGTTGTGGGAATAACCTTTTACAAAATGCAAAATAAGGTTGCATATGATAGACCCCTGTGATCCGGCCCTTCCCCGGACTCCACACATATTGGGTACTTTAATGAACCTGGCTGCCTTTAGTCATCAAAAGTAATAATCCCTCAAATAATATCATAGAAATTTTCATAAGACTTGGAAAGAAATATGGACTGAAAAGCAAAATCCATTCAATGTTAATCCTTCTTGCAAATGGCAAAGCCATTATCTTTGCAACTATTTGCTTTATAGCCCCAAATCCAAAAGTTTGACTTAGATCTTGCTTTTTGGCATTTGCAAATAAGTCTGCCTAATTATATTTCACAAGGCACTCTTTCCTTTTCAATATTAGAAAATTTTAAAATTGTACTTCATACTTAGACCTATAATTATAACAAGCTCTTATAGTCATAAGAACGTCATAGAATGGTTATCAGGGTACTTTTGAAATAGTTATACATGTATAATTTCTTTGTTTCTTCACCAGTAAAATACCTTCAAATAAAATGATTCACAGAGACGGTATTAGAAATGAAATTGCATATAGACAGAAAAGTCAAAATATAGCAACATACACTAGTAGTAAGTTGGTGTCATGAACACAATTACAAATAGGAAAGCAACAACTAGAGCAAAAGACATTGCTCTCCTCGACCAACACCAACTAATGAGATATTAAAGTTTACAAAATTTAAAAAAAAAAAAAAGAATAGTCTGAACTGAAAGTAGCTACAATAAATTAGAGCTAACTGCTGCTGCTATCAAAATTCAGTCTATCCCCACTTCTAGTTCCTTCTCAATCTTCAGTAGGCAATTCACAGTGTCCATACTCTGCCAAGAAACAAAAAAAGTTACCTCAAATATAAATAAACAAAGAAAAATTGAGTGGGGGTAATGTGCAAAACACGACTAGTAACTTTCAAGTACCAATAAAAGAAAATATGATATGGAATGGCTTTATTCACAGCTTTAACGTACCAAAGGTAAAATCTTTATCATCAATCAATTATAGATAATAAATACTACTACTAGTGTCATTTTGACCATCCATTGAATCAACAAGAAGTTGAAAAAAAATTATCGGTCGGATTCTACGGGATATCTGTCACATATCTCTCAACAATAGCAAGTATCAAGTAACTTAATCCACCCGACTAGAACAAATAAGAAGAAATCTCCTGGTATTTTTTATTTTTGATGGAATTTGGCATGAAATCTTATGGCTCTCAACCTATTTCATTGACTATTAGGTCACACCCTTGAATGTATCATAATATGTTATATCACCCTTTTTATTCCACAAAGTAAAACTTTATGATGCGTATCCAAATTAATCGAATCACAAAAAAAATATCGAATACTAAAAGAAATCACATAAAATCTTTCCCAAAACATTTAGCTCATTAACTATAGAGCAGTATCTAACACATTAGTTATACCACTGCAGTGTAAATCCTAGATGTGATAATGTACCCCAATTGTTCTATGAAAAATAAAATTTGTATAAAGTCCCAAGGTACTATCAACCTATGTTGCTCGGACTTTTTCCTCAAAAATGGCACTTCGTTAGAAGGATCTAACAGATATCCGTTAACATTTTTTAAAAGTTCGAGCAACATAGCTATTAACCCAAACGTTTCCGTCCATCACGTGCTGTCCCCATGACCTGCCTGGATTGCACCATATTTGTGGACCCTAATACCAACAAAAAATTACCTATGCGGGGCCCATACCAAGTAGTACACGTTAGCAAATTCATCTCAAGCAACCCCTTAAAGTGCGCCACGCATTAAATTTACCATTAAACACAACCATTATACCTCGAACCATAAGTCAAACGTGTCACAGTACTCAAGAATGAATAAACACATAATCCAACACACAAATTAAATTATAATTACTATAGAGAGAAATGATATGCTACTACTTACTAGGTTGTTGATGAACAATGTAGGCGGCCCCACCGAAATAACACGAACCCATCGCACGCCCTTTTTTCTGATAATAACTATTGAAAGCTACTGATGAATGAGCCTCTAGCGTGTTAGGATTGTAACACGTGGACCCTGGTTGAATCGAACGGCAATCAGCTCCACCCTCACCACAAGCATAATCTAGAGCTGCTTGTAGAGTATCCCTCCCCGCTTCTCCACTCGCCACGCACCATGTTTGCCCTAACACATTATTCCCCTTCCCGCCCTTCTGCATTCTCTGGTTTCCGGCGACCGGCGACCGGTCGACGTAGTGCTTTAAACCCTCCCTTGTTAATGGTACATCGTAAACTTTTTCTTCATTTGGGTAGAACAACCCGAAGTTTCTCTCCGATGTGGGACCCGGTTTTTTGTTCTCGTTGAAGAGTGCGAAGAGGAAGACGGTGAGGTATTCTTTGGGTCTTAAAGGGGTACCGCCGCCGATGAGTATTCGCCGGATAAGGTTCCCGTTGTACGACGCGGCGTTATCGACGGTAGCGCCGATTTCGGTTTCATCTCCTTTGGATGGCCAGCCAGTTTCCGTTACGACCATTTTGATATCGTCGTACTTCAAAGCCGACAATGCAGCGAAAACTGCGTCGATTTGGGCGTCGAAGAGGCTGAAGTAACGGAGTCCGTTACCGGCGTCAACGACACCGGGGTTTTCACGGAACAGAGCGTAGTCAAGAGAAATAACATCGGAATTTGACTCGTATGCGAAAAATGGGTAACAGTTCACCATAAGGTAGGATCCAGTTTGCCGGAGGAAATCCAACATGGGTTTAATTACGGGTTCAATCAACTCCGACCGGAACGACCCGGCTGAAGAAGGGTAAGAGTTCTGCAAGGCACTAAGAGCAACCGGAGAAGAAACTTTGATTTTGTCATGGAAATTGAACTTAACAAGAGCTTGATGAACATTCTTCATAGCGGGTACAAGAAACCGGGTAGTGTTATGTGGGTCAACAAAAACTTCATTTCCAACAGCAATGGATTCGATTTGGGTAGAAGGGTAATAGGCAGCAACATTTCTCTGCACCCATGAGTAAGCAAAAGATGGGCGCTTAGCAGCATTGTAAAGGAGCTCGTTAGGAAGGTTGACAGTAACCTTAATGTCGGATCCGGAAAGTGCTTTCAGCACAGCCGGGTCAGTATCATAGACCTTAACACGTTCAACCCCTTGAGATTTCAGCAGGGCTATAACTTTCACTGCTGAAGGCAAGTTGTTAGCTACACGGCCATAGTTTATCCCAATTGAACCACCATCTGCACAAAAAAAAAAAAGTTCAATTAAGATGGAAAATTAAACATTTATGTGAAGTTAGTGAGAAAAATTTAAAGAAAGTGAGTTGTGACCTGCAATGGAGGAGAAAAGGGAAAGGGAAAAGAGCAAGAGAAGAAGACAAATGGTGAGTTTTTCCATGCTCTATTGCTTGATGAAGAAACAGAGCATGAAAGTGTGTGCTATAAAGGGGGTAGTGAGTGTACTGGAGAGCAAGAAAGTAGGGGGAGTGGTATGTATTAGGGCTGGGCCTTCGATTCTTCGATTCGGTTTTGTCAAAGTTTAATTCAATTCTTCAATTCTCAATTTTGCAAATATGAGCACCGAACACCACATCAAATTAATTCGGTTCGATTCAATTTTCTGAAATTCGGTTCGATTTTATTCGTTGTTTTTAAATTGATTTTTCGATGTAAATATAATAAAATGAGGATTAAAATTTACAATAACTTGACATGTTTGAATTTTGTCTTAGCAATTAGCACATTACAAATTTACAATTACAATTAGAAGTCACAAATCACTTACTGGTTGGTCCTTCTCCTCCCTGGCTCCCCGTAAGAAACAACTTAATTAGGTACTTCCTAATCTTTCTATCTTTTCTTCTTTACTATTGCAAGAATAATACTAGTACAAAATTAATCTTGAAAACAAACATCCACAAGATATATGATCCCAAAGTTAAGAGAGTACAAATATACGGCTAGAGAAATTTAGAACTTAAAATCTGTTAGTTCTGAGTTTAGAACTTAAAATATGTTAGTTGTAAGTATGTAATATAAATATTTTATAAAAAAATTAATTAATTAAAGTTTGGTTCTTCGATGCACCGAAGAACCGCTACCTTAAGATCGAACACCGAACTGAAGTACCAAAAAGAAAAACCAAAATCAAACCGAAAAATCAAAATCGAAGAACCGAACTAATTTAGTTCAGTTCGATTTTTTGATTCTCCGATTTTTATGCCCACCCCTGATATGTATGGTGGGAGAAAGTGATAAAAATTTGTCCTTGTGGTAAGTTCTAAATGGTGCCTATTTTGCTTTTTAAAGTTTGTAAAAAAGTTAATCTTCTAATCCTGTAAAATATTTATTGAATTTTATTTATTAGATTTTGATAAGATTATAAAAAAAATATGAAAATAAAAAGGAAATTTATATTTTTAATCCCTTGTCAAATATTTATGCTTCTTTTTAGTCATAATTTTTTTTTGACAAGAATGTAAATATTACCATTAACCATACAAAAACACGTACAAACTAGAGAGCACTTAGTCCCATCATCCCCTTCTATGAAGGTTGTGATGGTGGCTTAAGCCTCCTGATAATCAAAACAGAACAGAAATAACTAAACAACTATCTAATTATAAAAATTTCAGCCAAATCTTTTTACATCTAGTGGCTTTCTCTGTGCCTTTATACATTTCAATCCTCTCAACAACTTCGCATGTAATCTGCCCAACTATATCTGTATATAGTATCTGCTTTCCTTTGAATTGCTTCCAGTTTCTAGCCTTCCAAATAAACCATAGCTCCCCACAAAGCAGCTACAATCTCCTTCTTAAACTTCTTTCGGTGCTTCCTTTTAATCAGCTCCAAACATTTGCTAAGATCTCCCATTGGCAAGGATTTTTTAGTCATAATTTTGAAAGTAAAATTTGAAACTTGAAAATTTGAGTTTTGAGGTTATATTTAATTTAAAAAATAAATAAATTTATGAGTGAAAACAAAATTTCTTTCAAAAATTAGACTGGATCAATTTTTGAAACTTGAAACTCTTTTGAATATAGATTTTCATAGTTTGATCCAAAACTATAGTTAAAAGGAATTTTTAATATAAATTCTTAAAATTTGATTCAAACATTCATGATCAAATGCTAGTTTAGAGATGCATTTTTTTATTTACTTCTGGAGCTTGATATATTTTTTTGAGGCATAATTTTTATTTTTTAAAATAATTTTTAAAATGTTTGGTGCGATTTATTGTGTTGCATATTTTAGAATTTGATTTGAAATTTTGATATTGTTAATCCATTCATCTTTACTTGTTCACTATACTAAAAATGGATGTTCTCTTTTAGGTGTCAAATTCATTAAATTAAAAGATAATTTAACCCTTAAATTCTAATTTATCTTTGTCACATTTTACTAGTCATTTTTCCAATGCATTTTAAGAAATTATATTTATTATCTTTAAAGGGTAATGTAAAATTATCTTTTAATTTATAGTAATAATAGACAAGTATTGTAAAACGAGGAATACTCCCTCCATCCAACAATACTTGTCCGCTATTGACTTTGCACACTTCTTAAGAAACTATAATTAGAAGGATAATTTTATCATAGCACCCTTTGAATATAATAAATAAATTGTGAAATGATTAGAATTAATGATAAAGTTAAATTAGAAATTAAGTGTAAAATTATATCTTAATTTTTTAAATTGAACAAGTATTGTTGAACATTTATTTTTAATATAGTGGAAAAGTAAAAATAGACGGAGGGAGTAGTAATTAAGTTTTTTTCATTATTTTTGTTAAATTTAACAAATATATAAATTACTATTAAATACTTAATAGAGATTAAATGACCAAACACTATTTAATGCATATTTAAGATACTAGCTTGAGTCTAGACTTAAATATAAAGGATTATTTTTATGATTTTTTCTTATAGTGGAGAGTGAGGATTGAGGGGATCGAGGGGATAGGGGGTGGGGCCCTAGGATTAGTGATGAGAAGAAGCCAATGGCAGAGCACATGGCCCCCACTATATTCCAGGGCCCCACTTAATCGACCGTTTCCAAATATGGGAGTGTAATGTTTAGGATCCGTTTGATCATAAAAATATAAAATGTATTTACTTTAAAATTAAAAATAGAGTTGGAATTGTGTTTGATCATAGTATTTTCAAAAATATTTTAGACTATTGAGTTAGTGTAGTATTTAAAAATAAAATGAGAGGAAAAGTTGAATCCAAAAATAGTGAATACATTTCAAGAAATGTTTTTCAAAAATCAAAAATTATGAAAACATATTTTAAAATATGTTTTTGATTTTCATGGCCAAATAAATATTTTAAAATAAAATAAAAATATATTCTAAAATATTGTGAATAATATTTATGACCATAACGCTTACTTATATGTTGAAATTGTTAATCCAAAGATCTACGCTGCTTTCACCTAAAAGGCTAAAATAGTGATGCAGATTTACTGTTGTAGATTGATGATTATTGCACTTCACTTACTTTAGAAACACATTGTGCCGTTGATGACATTGTGCTTTTGTACTCTTCAATTTATTTTTTATTAGGCATTTCATATTTGGATTGAAATTCAAATATATTTAAATTCGCACAATTATTTTTTTACATGGAGGATAAAACACTTCTTAATAAAGTCGATTTCGTAATCATGGGGACTTGAATAATCGAACTCAAAATATATGATTGAGGATGAAGAAATATTTATCACTCCACTATAACTCTTGTTACACTTCTTCTTCTTGTTATAAGCATTCAAGTATGTGATCTAGTCAATGTATTAAATGTAAATTTTGAAAATTGGAGATTAACTAGTGTTTGGACATCAAAAAAAAATCACTTGAAAAACTTGTTAAAAACTACCTTTTTAAATTTGAAACTCATTTTAAATATAAAAAAATAAAATGTATAACAAGATGTTATTTTAATTTATTTATTTATTGAAAAAAATTTATATGAATGAACATGAAGTAAATTTCATAAAAAAAAATATATTAAGTGATTTCTTTTTATTTGACTTCAGTCTAATTTTAAGTAAGCAAAGTTACTTGATATTTATGTTGATGGAAGGAGAGAGTAATCAATGAAATAATACAATTAAAGTGCATACAAAATTGACCTAAATATCATAGTTAATAAAAAAAATCTACTTCTTTTCAATAGCAGAAAAATTACTACTATTTTTATTTAAAAATAATTTTATGAGTTAACCAAACATCTTATTTTATCAAAAAAAGTATTTTTTTTTACCTTCCAACCACTAGACCCGAGCTCTTAGTCTGAACATACTTGACACAAAATAGATCACGACTTCAATACTAAATTTTGAATAAGGTCCCTCGGATGTAACACTTATTTTTGTCTTCTTTAAAGTACTCTTCTCTTTCGCTAGATTTAACATTTGTTTTACATGTGATGCCTCCTAAATAAAACACTTGCCGACTTGTTCCTCAAAATGCAAATTAAAGTGCATGTCAAAACAAAAAATAATACTCTCTCCGATCACTTATATTTGTCCAATTTTAAAAATCAAAACATAATTTTTTTTAATTTTTAATTATAGTTATTTCTCGATATTTTCTAAAAAATTAAATTTATAATATTCAAAATATAATATAATAAATTTATTATTTTAATAATTACTACTTTTTAAGAGTTGTGCCAAGTCAAACATACACAAGTAAAAATGGATGAATGAAGTATTTTAAAGTAAATATATATCGTCAAACATCGTTATAACAGTCATTCATTGTAAAAATATTTCATTATATTGGCTTATTTTTCATTAGAACTGATTTTTCATGTTATATTTTATTTCTTATAAAACCATTCTACCTATAAAACAATGTCATTCATTATAGTGGTACACCTTTTGTAAACTTACATCTCTATAACAATCATACTCAAATATTGTATAATAATATTTTGTAAAAATATATTATGTATAAGAATAAAATATTAAAATATTTGTAATAATCATTATTAGTGTCATGCACGTAGTAAATTTCAAGTACGAATATCTAAAAGGAAAAAAATTGTATTTAAGTAGTGTCCTTCAACTATGATTATAACTTCACGAGAAAAGACTACTAGTGTTTGCCTTTTTTATAGTCATACTATTTTTACTCTTTGGTTAAATTGATTAACAAATACATTTGTCCTTTTTTATACATAAAATCAACTTTTTTTTACGTACTTTATTTATAACAGCTAAAATATAATCTAAATATCGCATGTCAGTATTTATATATATAATAACATTTCACTATAATAATTATGAAACTTTTCAGATAAACACCGTTACTATAACAAGGTTTGACCGTAGATAAATATAAAATGGCTAGTCTTGTAGAGATAAAATGAGAGAAAATGACAAAAATGGTCCCTTATATTTGAGGGTAGATTCAAAATAGTCTCTTAAATATGCACTTATCAATTTTGGTCATTTAAGTTTACCACAAGATAACAAGAATGTCCCTTAAATATGAACTTAACAGTTTTGGTCTTTCAAGTTTGTCAAAAGTTAACAATTTTAGTCTATAGCAAAATACTCATCAAACTCTATCTATTAAATTTGACGAAAAGTATGAAAAAAGATTAGCAAGAAGTCACATTTAGAGATACACCATACTAAAAAAGAAAAAAATACTAAGAGAAAAAACCAACGAACGTCTATCAGTTATAGGGCAAAATCGAGAAAAAAATTGACAGATTTAGTAATGTCAAAAATAGTACTTCGAAACACAAAACCCGAGAGTCTATTATCTAGGTAAATATACTAATCTCAATTTTTATTTAAACATCAATATAAAATAAACATTTTCATTATTTTTATTTATACTCTTCAACTATAGTTTAACGCTTTAAAAAACAACATTCATCTATCGAGTTTCATAAAATAAATTGATAGACTCCTCTATTTTGTTTTCAAAAATAAAAAATAATCATAGTTATTGCGCTAAATTAACTGACAAACGCCGTAGGTTTTCTCTTACAAAACTTATAGTTTACATGCACTTTTGCGTAGAAAAAATTGATAGATTCGTCCATCAATTTTCATAAAATAAATTTAAAAAATTCATTGGCTTTCCAATAGTGTCTCTCCGTTTTTGTCTGTTGATTTTCTCTTGTTTTAGTAGTGAATTTTTAAATTATTTCTAAAGTCTGATATAATTTTTTGAGGTGTAATTTCTGCTTATTGTTTAAATATTTTGTTAGTGTCTTCTAGTTTTTTGTATTACATATTTTAAGATTTGATGTGACTATCTTAGTCTTATAATTAAATTCGTTTTTCATAGTTCTTGTCAAATTTAATAGATATGGTTCGATGAATATTTTAGCAGAGACTAAAATTGTTAACTTTTGGAAAATTTGAAGGACCAAAACTGTTAAGTGCATATTTAAAACACCATTCTTGTTAACTTATGATAAACTTAAATGACCAAAATTGATAAGAGCATACTTAAGGGACTACTTTGAACCTACATTCAAAGATAAGGGATCATTTTTGTCATTTTCTCGATAAAATGACAGAAAACCTCCTTCAAATATCAATGAATTGTCCTAAAAGAAGGTACATTTCTGAGAGGCTTATGTAGTTAGCCCATATTCGAGTCCAGAAGGAGAAAGAAAGTTGAACCATGAGAGGGCTTTATAGTTTGGACTCATTGTTCTTCTTTCTTTTTTTCGAATTTAAAAAAAAAAATTAACTTCGGATCTAATTCAACTTCAAAAGCTATAACAGGGTAAAAATTGTCTAAAGAGTCGAAATACACCATCCCAAAGCAATGTGTGATTTCCAGCATAGTTGGATTGCTATATACTTTCAAAACTTTTTAGGATCTCTTTTTTTCTTTCACATGGTGTATTGGATATATAGTAGTTCAAAGCAATGCAAATGCTTAGATGACCTAGTTAGGGTTGCGTTCAAATTAATCAATCAATAAATATTTATAGCATAGCATACTCAACTCAACAAAATTTACATTATACATAGTGAATTATACTTCCATCTTAAGTTCCCTGTGTGTGTGAACGTCATAGTACATTTAAGTCAAGAATTTAATTCCAGATTACTCCCCCATTTTAATATACTAGTTTAGTGTACGTGCGTTGCACGTGTGTATCACAACAATATAAAAAATTGCATACAAAAAGATAATAGAGTATATAATATTGCAATTGAGGCCGGTGAAGCTCTTCACCACTCACGTATTTAAATCATTATCTAATATGATTAGTGTACGCGTGTTGCATTATGTATTACGTTAATCAATAAAAATATATGTGAAACAAACATATCTTTGAAAAATAAAAGTCAACATTAAAATAAATATAAATTTTAATATCTTTACAAAAATAAAATAATACAATAATTGAGATATCAGAACAATACAATTAAATCTAATCTTCACAAAAAAAATTTAAAACCCGACAAAACATTCATTTACCACCGGTGTTAAGCAACAACAAAAAAAATCTAGTAACAGAGTAAAACCTACAAAAAAATAATGCAATAATCGAGATATCAAAACAATACAATTACAATTAAACTAACCTTCACGAAAAATCCTCAAAACCCGACTAAATATTCATCTACAACCTGTATTAAGCAACAAAAAATAATAATCTAGTAACCGAATAAAAACAATAATAAAATAATACGATAATCGAGATATCAGAACAATACAATTAAACCTAACCTTCATGAAAAATCCTCATAACCCGATCAAGCACATCTACCACCTATATTAAGCAGAAAAACAACATCTGGTAACAAAATAAAAACTACAACAAAATAATACGATAATTCAGATATCAAAACAATATGGTTAAACCTAATCTCTACACAAAAATCCCTCAAAGTCTGACCAAACATTCATCTATCACCTATATTAAGTAGAGAAAATAACAGTAAGAAGAACAACAACATTATAAGGTCCTTCACACTTTAAATATATATATATAATTTTTTCTCCTAGAACATTTTTTGAAAGAATAGTCGTCATAAACCTAAATAAAATGAGACATTAATAAAAATAATATTAATTGATTAGTTAAAAGAAATTCTAATCCTAAACCTAAACTCCTAAAGTTATGCTTAAATCTAAATACTAATAACATAATCGTATAAATAACAAAGAGACAATTAATATAAATAATATTAATTAATTTATCAAAAGGAATCCTAAACCTAAACTGATGTTTAAAGCTAAAAAACATAGTCGTATAAATATATATTTAATGAATTCTATAAATTTAGACTTCTTGTTATATATTAATAATAATAATTGGAGAAAAATAATAAAAAGACGATTTTGTCTAAAGAAGAGACTTTTAATGAAGGGTAAAAAGTTCAAATCACATTATAAGGTGCTTCACACTTTTAATATAGTATAGATATATATATAGATAGATATAGATAGATATAGATAGATATAGATTTGTCCCTATATATTTTGACTTGTTACATAGTTTTGTTACATAGTTTTAAAGAGTAAAGAAAACTTTTGAATCTTGTGGTCTTATACTAAAGATATATCAAATATATTTTAATCTTATGGTCTTAAACAGGTCACGTGAACAATTAGAATTAAATAATTGCTAAAACAAAAAATGTATTCTTCTTTAATTGAATAAAAAAAAGTAGGACAAATAAATTGAAATAGAAAAAATATATTATTATTTTTTGGGTAATTTTCAATTTTGAGCGTTGAAAAATGGAATTATGCTCCATCCACTATATGGTCCTAGATTTGGTTTGACCATTATTTGAAGCCACTATGTTTTAGGGCCCCAGGTATAGGATTCTCTACGAGCAAGTTAGGTATTTGGTCGATTGGATAAAATAATTATATTTATTAGTCAAATATGTTAAAAATATATATTATTTTATAAAAAAATATGTCTTATTATATATTTCATACAATAACTTTTTTTTTTAAACAAATAAACAATCATAGGAATTGCTAGATGTTAGCGAAAAAGGCACAGTTCGTTCAAGATTGGCCGAACAACTTATTTTGGTGTGTATTTTTAAGGACATGTCTTTTTAGTTTATTGGGTTCAAATTTATGCCTTTAGGCACCGGACTCCTTAGAGGTGTCAAATAGGGTGGGGTTAACATGTATTTAAGTGAGTTAAAATAGATCGAGTTAATAAATAGAAAACTCATATGTTTAGGGTCTAATTATTTATTTGAACACTAGTTTATTTAATTATATTTTGTTTATCACTTTTAAAGCTTTGGATACATCCCTTTTTCATGCTGATGGTATGTATCTTAGATATATGGACAACTACTTATGAAAATTTTAATTAACCAAATCTCTTAATATAAGGTGGAAATCAAGGGATGTATTTGTGTTTAATTAAAATCATTTTATTACTTTTTAAAAATAATAAATTTATTAATTTGATGTATCTATAATCAACTTTGTAGTATATCCAAATACATGTATCTAATGTCAATGATACACATATACGTTCACCAAATTATATTTCATCATTTTATATGTATCTAGTATTAATTTCATGTATATTTTAATATGTATCAAATATTAATTTCATGTATCTGTTTATATAAATCTAGTATTAATTTCATGTATATTTTAATATGTATCAAGTATTAATTTCATGTATTTATTTATATGTATCTAATATTAATTTCATTAATTTATTTATATATGTGTCTAATATTAATTTTATGTATGTGTTTATATGTATCTAGTATTAATTTTATGTATTTATTTATATGTATCTAATATTAATTTCATGTATGTGTTTATGTTAGGGTTTGTCCTGAATTTCCTACCTTATTTGGATTCTACACAATTGCGTTCTAATTCAAAAAGGTTTTGTTGACGGAAAAAGGTTTTCTTGGTGGAAAAGGTTTCCTTGTAGGAAAATAATTCTTTCATAATTGGTTAACCGTTTCTTGGAGGAGAAGTTTGGACTTCTATAAATTGAAGATCCCTCTTCTCAAATCACAACACAATAGCATCCACAGAGTTTTGTTTAATAGGAGATTTATTTTCCCAATAGTTTTAGAATAATATATTTTTTTATTAACATTGTCATATGTAGGTCAATTGATCAAACCCATATCATATATCATAAAGTCTTTTTATAGTTTTTCTTTGTTCTTGGATTTATCATCAACAAAAAATTATTTTATTTGTTTCCGCATGATGCCCTCTCGATTTCAAACCCAACAGTTTATATGTATCTAATATTAATTTGATGTATCCAGTACCAATTTCATACATATTCAAAATACATGTATTCATAATCAATTTAATCTAGTGTATCCAGTATTAGTTTGATGTATCCAATATAAATTTTATACAGTGAATTCAAAATACATGTATCTAGTATCAAATTGCCCCATCAAATTTTTTGATACATGTATATGTGCATAAATACATGCTTAAAAGAAGAAAAAGAAAAATAAGATGACCAAGAAAGAAGAAACACAGATTTAACAGAGATACAAGCTCAAAGTTGATTCATAATAGATTTAATGGAGCAAAAACTATAAATTCTGCCATGAATTTGAAAACATACCTCTGAAAAATAATACTTAACACTTACATATTGAAAAATATTGCTAGAAAAACACTAATTTACAGACATTTGACACTTTCAAAATGAATCAATATGTATGAAATTACATAACGTGAATATTCACAGTAGAAATGGTGAGATCTAGATCTTAAATCCACAAAAAAAAAATCAAAGATGATTCATAACAGATCTAATAGATCAAAAGACGATAAAATCAAAATCTAATAGAGAAAAAGGAAGAAACATTTAACACTTGCATTTTGACGAAAAATATAGCTAGAAAATCACTAATTTACATGCATTTGATACTTTTCAAAATCAAACAACATGTTTCTTCGGTGGTTCATGAAATTATGGAGAAACTTCGAATTTGTTTTGTTTATTTGGGGACTGAGGAATATGATTTTTGCTCAAAAAGATCTTTAATCCCTTGAATTCAGCCTTATTTATTGTTTGACTATTATAGGCAAATCTTTTACCATGATTTGGATGTTTTAAATTTGAGAGAAGGAGCTTAATTTAAGGGATCTGCTTTGGTGATGTATCTGACACAAAGAAAGGAGTTTCTGATAATATATGGTATATTGAGTAATTAAAATAAATTGATAGGAAAAATAGTAAATATGATAAGAAAGTTAAGTTATTTAGGTAATTTATCCTTAATAAATAGCTAGTTATTGGGATAAAATGCGGGTCATAATTCAACCGGCTAAATTGTTACTAAATTTTAAAGGAATAATTTCAAATATGTACAATAAAGTAATTAGTTTACAATAAATATAGCCAAGTTTTCTTTATAAAAAAAATAGCCCAAAAATAAACTAGCCACAAAAAAAATAGCCGCATGTATATGTAATGTATCGATAGTGTGTGAAAGTTATGTAATGTATCAAAATTGTATAAATAGTGTATAAACGTGTATCGATATTGTATAAAAGTTATGTAATATATCAAAATTGTATAAATTATGTATAAATGTGTATTGATATTGCATAATTAGTGCACAAACATGTATCAATATTATATAAATAGTGCACAAACGTGTACCAATATTATATAAATAGTTTATACACATATATCGATCTTTTTTTCCAGTCATCAAATCCTTAAATAAAAATATAATAAACAACAAAGCTTTTAACCATCAATACAACAATCATACATAATGGTGGTCAGAATTTGAAACCAATAAACATCTAAGTTAGCAATAGGTTGGATAGATAAAAGATTAGAGAAGGTAAGTGGTTGATATTAAACAAATCCACATCTTAAGCAAAATGGTTCAATTGATAACCATCACACTGATTCTCAGTCTTGCCTTCTCAGAGAATCTTTCAGCCAAACAAATATCTATAGATAAAACTTCTCAAAAAAAAAATCACAATTATATACTAATCCACTACTTAGGGGTCGTTTGGTGTGAGGGATAAGAACAAATAGTTCTGTGATAAAATAAATAGTCCAGGGATAAATTTTGGTTTCTTGTTTGGTTGTCAAGTTTGGATAACTCATCCCACCATTTATACCACAGTGAAGGGATAAGTTATCCCATATACATGGTGGGATAAGTTATCCCGGGATAATTAATCCCGGGATAACTTGTTTCCAACCAAACGACCCCTTAGTACTTATCGCATCTTCTCCCTTTTTTGGCTACTGAACAACTGTTCATGAGTTCTAATTATATTCCTGCCACTAAATTAGGAGAAGTTTTTTCGAATGATCATTCATGTTTTATTAAAATTGTATAACAAAATTATTTATTTGGTGGTGTTTATATCAATAAAATTAATTAATTTTGAATATTGTTTTCTATAAATAACTCAACCCAATTTTTTGGTACTGAAAAATGAAAATATGGCTTGAGGGCCCCTGACGAATTAAAGACCTTCACCTACCAAAACGAGCTCTATGTATTTCCAAGGGAGAGAAATTTGCATAAAATTTTAATTTCAATTTTAAAATCACAATGTTTATAAAACCTGTACAAAATTTCAACTTCAGCTTTATATTATAATTTCAAATTCTTCAAAAAGTAAGATTTAAAATTTCAATTTTTTTAAAAATATAAAACTCATTCATAAGTTTATATTTTATAAAATAAATTCATAATTTTACAAAGAAAAAAAGACTCATGTTAAACATGAAAAGGTTGTTCCTAAATCCTAACCATATATGAAGATTTTATAAAAGAATAACTAGTTACTATTATCGTTACGTGAATCTTTATAAAATTATGTGTATTTGAAAAGTTATAATAACATATGCTCACAAATAAAAGTTAATAATATAAAAATATGTAATTTATTAATTTCACTTGTTAGAAAATTTTGATACTTTGTTTATGATGTATAATTTTCTGATTGGGTGAGGTTTTGAAAAATATATATTGGAGTCGTAATCACAATTAAACAAGTGGACAAAATTTGAAAAAAAGAGTAGCGTGGTTTTTACGCCAAGGGCATAAGAGGAAGTAGAGTAAAAAAAAAAGATTACAAGTATAAATAATTGAAGAAGGAATTAAAATTGATAATGGTATAATCTTTCTTCCTTTTTGGTTTACAAAGAAAAAATGTCGCAAGCAGGAGGTGAGGAAGATAAGAAGCCAGGCGGCGATCAAGTTCACATCAATCTCAAAGTGAAAAGCCAGGTCTCCCTCTTTCTTATCAATATTGTCTTAGGGTTTTGTTTGATGATCTTCTTTTTGTTTTCCCTATTATGTCTTAGATTCAGTCTTCTGATCGTCCTTTTTTTTGTATTCCTGCTTTATCATATGTTTCTGTTTGTTTGTTTGTTTTAAAATCTGGATTTGGCGTCTATCCGTGGGGGAGACATGGTTTTCACTAAGCATCATGAAGAAGTAAACACACGAAGGGAGTTTGAATGAACCTGTTGGCCCTACCTGGCATCTTTTATGCTACAGGGTGTTGTTTATATGCCTGCTTGATCATATGTTTTTGTTTTGTTTGTGTGTTTAACAAATGGATTAGGCTTCTTTTATGCTGCAGGGGAGTTTTAGATCTTCTATAACTGATATGTTGAATCTAAATTTGTTTGTGAACATGAACTAACTCATTTTGATAAGCACCAAATTGACTTGAATCAAGTAGATAGTTTTGTGCAGAAAACTGAATAATTAAGCAGCTATCACGCATGTACAAAAAAACAGTTAATCTCGTATTAGTTACGGTGTTCTCGTATTAGCTTTTAACATGCTTTTGATCATATGTTTCAGTTGTTGTTTCTTTTTGTTTGCTTGTTTATTTGTTCTTTTATATTTGGATTGGGCTTCTTTTATGCTGCAGGGGAGTTTTAAATCTTCTATGACTGACTTGTGAGTCTAAATTTGTTTGAAAACGTTAACTCACTCCTTTGAAACTGCATGATTGAACAGTTCTCTCAGAATTTTGTTATTACTAGTGAATCTTATGATTAGTCTGGATGCAAATACAGCAAGCTTATGAAATGTTTTCAAGTGTGCCATCTATGAAGAGTTGGGTTTATGTATCATTGTTTTTGCAAAGAATAGATATTAGTAATAGTAATGTAACTGTTTCTGTTTCGAGGTGAAAAAACATTCCTCCGTATGATTAATCAAGATATCTATGTTTGTCAGATTAATTTTTAGAAAGAGTGGTAGTCATTTCCCATAAAAACTTTTGCATGCATTTTGGGGTTGCAAAAGGCAATAATTCCTGAGCATTTACTTAGCCAGGTTTATTATCAGCTGTCTCTGATCGGGTGGGCAAAAAGTATGGGTACTGAACATAATTTTGAATACATGTGCGATCTGATATATAAAGTTGATTACATGTAAATTATTGGCTTCCAGAATAGTTTTTTTCCCTTGTGGGGATTCCAACCATTCTTGTGGGGAAGGGTTATTGTGGGGGGTGGGATTATAGATGGTAAAACATCACTTTGCTTCTGTATTTGTTGTGTTGGATTGAGATAGTTCTATGTTTTTGAGTTTTGAACATGCCTTAGTCATCAATGGTAGGTTTTGATGCTCCGCGTGTAAATTGCTTGCATCAATTAGTGGTAGACAACTCCTTTTTGTTTAGTTGTATCTACCATATTAAAATTCTGTGTGATGGCTTGGCGGGTAAGCCCACCTGGAATGGGAAGAGATCATTTGTGTTTTATATCTGGTTGATCTCCATGACATGACCTTCGCATGGATACCTACTTACCCTCTGTCTTCAGATTTCTCTTTGTTTGCTTTGCTCTGATACAATCTGTTTGCGAAATGCGATGCTGTGTGTGATTGATTCCATCTTCCCTTGTCATCATTATGGTGATGGGCTGCCTGTTAAAGAGAAGTGCCCTCTTTCCTGCTATAACGAATAGGACAACATTGAGAGCATTACTGATTATGTTTTCTACTGGTTGCAGGATGGTAATGAAGTCTTCTTTAGGATCAAAAGAAGCACCCAGCTAAAGAAGCTCATGAATGCATATTGTGATCGGCAGTCTGTGGATTTTAATTCAATTGCATTTTTGTTTGATGGTCGTCGTCTTCGAGGAGAACAGACTCCAGATGAGGTATCTCTCTCCCTCTCACAGTCTCAGACGGTGTGCGCACAACTAAACTAAGGAACAAATAGGAATGAAAAATCTTATTTTGGTTTCCTCTTGTGCTTTATACTCTTGTGATTAATTTTCTTGTTTTCTAACAAACTTTCTTCCTTGCTGTAGCTGGAGATGGAGGATGGCGATGAAATTGATGCAATGTTGCATCAAACTGGAGGCTCAACTGTTTGATGCTATCTCTTTTGTTTATGGACATAGACTGTGTTTCTTCTAGGGGTAGACTTTAATGAATGTAGCTTGTGCTACTTTAGGACCTGTAGAAGCATATATGAGCTTCGTGGTTTTGCCTATGTTTGACCAGCTTGTATGAACTTAGCTACCTATTACTTACTGTTGCAAGAAGATTACCAGTTGCTTCTTGTCGTGAATTTAAGTATTGCTTGTTCTATCTATATAAGCCATCTCCATCTCCTCAACAACCTTTGCTTCCAGGAAGCATTTCCAGCTGAGATTATCTGTTAGATGCCACTAGTAAATGAATCTGTCATGAAATTATCTGTTTGATTTTGGGTGCTTGAAGGACTATCCATAAATACGCATAATTAGCTAGTTCTACTTCTAAGACATGCTATATTTTGCTTTGGCACCCGTGAATATCTTGAACTGCTCCCAGATGAAGCTTGACGTTCTACAGTACATATTGCACCATACGCTTTCAAGGTCTATTAATGCGTTGGTGTGCCCTGATTGAATAGTAAAAGAGTCCTGGTAGAAAAGTAGAGAGGAACGGGAAGGAAAAACCTTTAATTATGCACTGTCAAAAAAGAAGAAGGAACGAGCCATAGTTAACACTTGCGCAGTGTGCTTGAAAAGATATGTTGAATCATAGTATTACTGTCTCTAGTTAACACTTGCGCAGTATGCTTGAAAAGATGTTGAATCAGAGCATTACTGCCAGAGACGAAAATTAGTGCAGAAGTTGTTAACTGACTTTCTAATAGATTTGTTTGTCTATTAGTACTTTTTTCTTGTCTTTCTTACATTTTACTGTTGAACCCTCCTTCCTACACTAGAAAGTTTCTCAATTCTTTCTAATAGATTTATCCAAAATGAGGTGTGTGTGTCCATTAATCTGCAAAATCACCAATTCTTGGTACTTATTCTGGTTAGGTGACGTTTGATTAAGCTCTCAATTGCGTTTATAAAATGCAGACAACACCAGAGCCCATACTGTACCGTCTTGTTTATGAAAGGGAGAAACAGAAATCATATAATGCTGTTTTTTCCTTCACCATTCATTTAGTTGAGTACCCGTCCTCTCCACCATCTTTTTTCCCCCTGGTCTCCCTTTTTGAGTTCACTTCACTAAAAGACATGCATAATTCAACTTGTAAGTTTCTAACTATTAGACCGTCTTACCTGCTGCCACAAACTACTAAAACAGATGACAACAGCATCTGTTTTAGAAGAGTTGCTTTTCTTTTTCCAAAAAGTGAGATTTACTCTAACGTGATATGTTTGTCACCTGACCATTAGATAGGGATCCAATCAAGGATTTGACAATTAATGTTCACCACAACATCCCACTTCTGGCAACACAAATGGAAGTAGTCATCACCCAGAAACATAGAAGCCAGGAAAAGAACTCCAGACAAGTGAAATGTTAGGAAACAAGCATTGGATACTTCTAACATTTGTACTTTGTATTTCAAAAAGCATCTCCATGTTTGCATTATTTACAATATATTTTCTACTATGCTACAAGCTCTGGGTGGAGGCCGCGTACTAAAAACTTTTAAGGGGACGATAAAAAAAGTAGACTGCAACAAAACCTCAGGGACCAAGAGCCAAGGAGAAGCCAAATAACTGACTACATTGATTTCCTATATGACACTTTCCCTTGAGGAGATAGACCATATCCTACATGCCACCGATGGAAAACTTCCTGGTCAGTGACGGAGTTAACTTCTGCTGTACATGTTAAAGGTGCGGAGGTGTCTCTCATCAATCGATCTTTCTGAATTTTCGCTGGTGGTGCACTTCTTCTGTATCCACCCACTGCACAAGTGAATAATCATTTAGCATGAAAATGGTGTTCAAGACGATGAAGTATTAAAAGTTACTGTAAAGTTTCAGAAAATCAGTCTAATGCACAAATACTGGACCAAGCAAGTTTTGAAAGGAAAGGAGCAAACATAACCACAACCACTACACCATAATGAGAAAGGGACATCCTCCGAAAAGATAACAGAAATTTTATACCATTTGATAAGATGTATGAGCAAATATGATCAACAAGACTCGAAATGATGTACACTTACTGTGATTTGTGTTCCAGATGTTGGTGGACTGCGGCCACGTTCTGGAGGCTGTGACCTTTTCCCAGGCTGGGATAATCTTTGTACACAATCGCTCATATGATTATAGATACTGCAAATGTAATGTTCCAGATTCAATCAGCCAATCCAAAAGGTGAAGTAAGTGCATCCCAGGAAAAAATTAACATGAACAGTTAAAATTATTATTAGTATTTCAGATTGCAATAGATCAAAAAATCATTATCGAGATGCACAGGAAACAGGACGGGTATCACCCATTTTCGCTCTCTTCTGTAATCCAAGTCTTTTTGATAGAGCCGACAACGTAGGATGCACTAGCAGTCAGCTTACATAAAGGGGTGATAAGTACCACACAGTTTGCTGATAAACACTAACTTCCTTAGCCATCTAGATATTTAGTCCTCCATCAGGAGGATTATCAGACCCATCCCATACAGCCTAACTATATTTTTCTATGTTAAAGTAACATGCCATCCTTCCTAGTCCAAAATCTTACTCCCATCCTGTTGGTTGCAAATTCTACGTGGCAGCAGGCAATGAAGTTAATTTGGAAAAGTACCCATAGAAGTTGACGTTCTCAAAGAAAGACCAGCAAAATAGAGAACCATACCTTAGCCGGTGTCTGTTGCAGGCTGTGAAGAAGGCAACAAAACCATAGAGAATACTTCGAAGAGCTTTGAAAATCTGTATAAGTCAAAACTCAGAAGAAACCGATTAGCACGAGAACTCTTAATAATTCTCATACTAGGATTAAGTGGCCACAAGTGAGCTACCTGAGAGAAAAGGTCATTCCAAAGAGAACGCCATATGGATACGGATACCGCGCTGGATGTCACTGTAGTCTCTACCTGAGAAGTCACTCGAACTATGCTACTCACGAACAGCCATGAATCCATAATCACTTCATATATAGAAGTACATAAAAAGCCCAGAAGGCCAGACAAACCAAAGACCAGGCGAATTGGAGCATACATTACTTCCCACAGAATCCAGAAGATTGGGTACAATAAATAAATCACTGCAGTTGAGAAAAAAACTGATGAGAAAAAAGCCTCACACAGAGAGTACTAATTTTAAATTCATAAACCACATTTTAAGCAAAAGAATTGAGATCATATTCAGCGGTTGCACATATACTTACCAAGATTCCAAACAAACGATGTGGTATACCAGAGAGGTAGTAATAAAATCTCAATAGTTTTTCCCACCAGAGTGTATGAAGACCCGACAGTAAACCATATTACGGAAAAGAAATCTTCCATAATTTGTGCACACATATTCGAGTAAGGAAGGAAGAATCCCACAAACTCAACAAGTGGACCTGCCATTGGCTGTGTGAGTACGGAGAAAAATGACCGAGTAGTACGCATTGTCATGAGGAACCACCTGAAGGCCTTCTGAAAATTGTGCAGAAATAGCATGGTCCCCAAGTACTGAATTCTTGATACCATTTCCCATGTTTCAATCCAATCAAAAAGTGGACCAAACAAACTAGATGCTGTCGCTTTGAGTACAGGTACATTTTTGTATAGATCATAAAATCCAATCAGAACAGTAGTTACAGAGATCACGACATATAAGAATCTTGCTAGAGGGCACATCCATGGGCGATAAATATGGCAGAATACTGGATATGACTGGAGAAATATGACCCATGAAGGAAGCCCAGCTTCCAGTAGTCTAAGCAACCGTAAGTCCGAAAGAATGATGTCTCTTAGTTTGAAAGGGAAATCACGATGATTAAACCGAAACAAAAGCAAAACATCCTTGTACTGGGAGGCTTCAAATACTTCAGAAGTACTTCTATCAGAGGGCTCACCATGTAGTTGTGATTCAATAGTTTCAGAAAAGGGCTCCTCAGAGAGCATATCAACATTGAATCGCTTACTGATAGACTTCAAAAGTTTTCTTCTCTTATGAGGTCCATCAAGTGGAATTGGTGTATGCAGAGAAATTTCACCATTTTCTGTTGCAGGGTATGTACTAAAACTTCTAATTGAACCACAAGGAGATTCATCCTCATCACTTGAACTGGCCGCAGAAATATCACTGTCAGCCACATCAGAAGTCTCCCGAAAATTGTCTTGAGAATCATAAAATACCTCTCCTGTAAAAGTCTCCCGCAAATTTACAAGAATTTTGTAAGCTTGGGATAGGAGTTCATCAAGTACATATGAAGAAATCGGATTTACAGCAGACTAGATGGGTTTTTACGAATATTTGGTCCAAATATTTGTTTAATGGAAGCGGATTAGAACAAGTTCAATGGAAATTGAAAATCACTATTACCGAATGAGAATTTTTCATTTCTAGTAGGACGGCCAATGAAAGTTGGTTACTTCAGAGAGCCCCTTCCTAGTCCTGTGTTACTAGTCTTTAGCAGTTCCTCTTGTTTTCCCACCAGAGGCTTACTGTGTTGATTTCCTAGTCTTTGCTTCCGGGTTTGATGTTCTTTCCTAAGCATCTCCGAATCGCACAGGGAAAGGGAAGTCCTTACCTATCCACCTAAACCAAAACCTATAGACTGAATTAGGAGAGCAGAGGTTTAATTCAAGACCAGGAAAGCAAGTTATATCGAAGCCCAAGATCTTTTCCTTCTCTTCGGGCTCGAACATCAATTGCAACTTCTTTTTTCAAAACGCCAATGGTAATTTGCATTCTCTATCCCAAGATAATTAGTGGTTTGCCATTCCCTATTAACTTTGTCTAGTTACTCTAACCAAGGGAAAATGGTTGATTTCCTCTAGGCACACTTTAAGAAAGAAGTGGATCTCTGCATGCATAAACCGAAGAAAAGAAAACTGGGGAAGAGATGAAGTCATCAGTAGCCCTAGATAGGACCTGGAAACTTTCTTATTGAATCAAATTAAGAAGCATAGTATCAAATATCATGCGAATAAAGGATACCTATAGTAGATTCCAAACACACTCTCAGGAGATGATGTTCTGTGTCAGTCCCAGAAAACCATGACGACATGCATCTAGCAGCTTGTGCTACACTGTCAAATTCCCATCTTCTCATGAATTTTGTTTCTATGGCAAGTGATGTATCTGTCTGCCCAAGAGTTTAAAACAAGTGAGCAGCATACATTTACGGTCAAACAACCAAAGGTAGTGACTTATACCTGAAGCTCATTGAAATAATTTATGCCACGCACATCACTCCACGCAACTTCAAACACAATGAACCCATACAAGGTCCTGTGCAATTTGCTATTCAAGATCAAAGAGTTTCTCAATTTCTTTACAGGTAATAATTCCTTCTTCTTGGACAATGTTGCAGCATCAATAAAGGGAAACCATCTTCTGACGTTTTCTGATTCACTCGTGCTTAATTCTGGACTAGATTTTATATCCAATATATCTCCATTCTCCTTCCTCTGCTTCCGCCCTCTGGTATTTGCAAAGGGAGATAGCCTGGACTGCATTTGGGAAAACAAAATTCCTAGTTAAACATGCACAAAAGAGAATAATGAAAATAGGGAAATTATGCACTACCAACCTTGGTAACCATCAATTGCCATAAGTGTGCAGGTTTAGAGACAAGATCTCTGAGCCATGGACGGTTGTCCACCAAGATATATAATCTCTTGCTCTCAGGGGTGAGGAAAACGTAAAGATGTGAAAGATAGGACTGCAAGTCCCTGTAAAATATAAAAGCAGTATCTGAATAACAAGACAATTAAAAAGATAATTGTTGACTAATGACCTATAGCAACTTACATAAAATTAAGAACTTAATATGAAATTTAACTGCTAAATCAAATACTAATTCTGCTACATGAGCATTAGTCAGCAAGGTGCTTTTTTTATTTGCCCAGCTACACAATAAGCATGGGAGGCCTAGCATACATCTTATGGATTCATCCAAACCCAGTAGCTTTGGCTCGGACCCTTGTATGTGTTAGAAAATCCATTATCATGAGTACAAACTATAGATTGCGAACCTAGTAAATCAAATGTGCAGTATTAGAACCCCAAACTTGAACCCACAATGTTCAAATCCTAAGACAACCTTTCCTAACCCTTTTAACATTATCATTCGGAGAGCCCACCATATGGTAACTTCAAGCAGCTTCCCCAATGATGCAAACACAATTCTACCTAAAGTCAAATTCCCAATGTGAATCTGTTGATAGAATAAAGTCTTAAGTTTTCTTTTGAAACCAAGCAGTTCAGAGTCTTCAGGCTGGTTTTGGGTGTATAACAACGGAAAGACCATTTACATTAAAAAAAATGGAGAAGTCCTCTTTCTTTCGGGTTGTTTGTTTTCCTCATCAACACCTGGCATGAACTACCTTGAACTGGCAAGACCCCTCGTTAAAGTCCAAAAAAGACCATCTTTCACAACATACGTCCTGCCAATTTAATCCAAGTTGGACTCTAACTAACTCCAAAAACTTCCCACTAACTCACCAGAAAGTTCTGTAATCACAAATTGAGTGGCAGAAATATTACTGACCCCCCACCCCCACCTAAAAAACTGATGAGCAGAAGAAGTTATTCATGGTAGAAAACTAGAGATCATCAAGTAGCAGGTAATGAAAATTCAAGATTTCTCTCCCACAGAGTTTCCTGCTTAGCTCCAAGAAATGCACAAAGTTTCAACATTTTCCCAAGATTTATTGGTATGGCTGCAGGCAATGAACAAAGACAAGTACAGTCCAGCACAGAAAAATCACACAATTAAAACTAACCCAACAAAATTTATATTTATAGAGAGAAATACATACAGAATTCTTTGCAAATCAAAATAAAATTAGCAATGAAGAAGAAGAAGGGAAAAAAGAAGAGTTGTGTTACCCGATTTGCAAACTTGTCAAGGGAAAGACACATTTGCCATAATCAATGCTCCCCATGAACCCCTCAAATTCGCAACACCAATCACTGCTCCATCAAAATTCAAAAAAACACCAACAAATTAAAACAACCCACATGCGCAAATTCCTATAAAACAAGAAAAAATGTTATAATATTCCAATTACCAGAATGAAGAAAAATGGGATCAAGAAAATTCCATAAGAAATTAAACTCAGCCAAGGAAGACGAAGAAGAAGAAAGAAAAGACTCGAAAAAACTCAGGTCGGAAAATGAAAATTCACCACGGACCTTCATAACAAAGAGAGATTAAAAGCCGGTGGCAAGAAGAAGCAGAAGAAGAAAAAAGCGATCAGTGGCCATAAACATAAACACCCCACACGAACATCGGAAGAAATTAAGAGCAGTATGTAAGTAATTCAAGAAGACTAAATGCAACCAACCCTTTTATTTATAGATAGATGAAATTAATCTAGAGATACATATAATCTATAGATACAAAATGAGGAATTGGGAAATGGGAACTTGCATTTAAGAGGAAAGGAGATTATGTGAATATTATTGGGAAATTGCTTTGCAGACAAGGGAGAAATGGTGGCAAGCTGAGGAAATCGACACGTTTTTGAACAAAATTGAATGAATGAAAAAGGAAGACGTGAATTTAATTGGAGGTTATCTTTTTCAGTTGTTGTTATTCTTATATTACGCCTTTTGGGGGAAAGGAAAAGAAATTAAGGGGTCGTTTTGCAGTCGGATAAGAACCAAGTTATTCATGTATTAAATCATATGTATATATATGATGTTTGGTAGATAAATAGAAAATAAGTTATTCATGTATAAAATTCATACAATATTTGATTTGTAATTTTAAAATTTACATAACTAATACATGTATAAGTTATAAGAAAATTTGTGTATTATTTATGCAGAGTAGAAGATAGAATAATTAATACCGATATAACTAATACTTGCATAATTAATACTCACATTACTAATATCTGCATAATTCTAACCAGCTACCAAACGACCCCTAAATGAATTCTAGAATTTGTTGAGGGGTATAGTGGTAAATTTAGGTACTCTCTTTGTCCTAATTTCTCCTTTTTAGTTAGTTCCAGAAAGAATGACATACTTCTATATTTAGTTATAATTTAATTTTAAAATAATTATTTTACTTTTAATGAAATAATTTATAGTCGCACAAACAAACATCTCTGACTTATTTTAGATCATAAATTTTAAGAGTCTTTTTTCCTTTCTTAAACTTCGTACCAAGTCAAACTAACTTAAACAAATTAAGACAAAGAGAGTATATATTCTTAAGGGTCAATAACACACTTACAATAGAAAAAGTGAATAACCAATAGCTAAAATGTATTCCGCTAATCATTTAGTAATAGTTCAAATATGGAAATTTATACACATAATTTCAAGATAATTTAAGCGTATTTTTCACCCTTTGTTTTTTATGAAAGGAAAACAAAAAGCGTAGAAATCAAGAAAGAGTCAAATCACAAGGATTTATTATACAGATAACTTTACCTTGTATTTTTGTCAGAGGTTGTTTGCGCAACTTGAAAGGAAAATAAAAGAAAAGAAATGAATTTGGAGATTTGTTGAGGGGTATAATGGTAAGATATAGGTGTTACATTATAGGGAAAAGGCGCCAGCATAGTCGTTGTCATAGAGCAGGGGAGCCAGCAAAGCTACAGTCTAAGACTTAATACATTCACTCCACAAACTACTTTCATGATTTTGATAGCAAGTTAGGAATCTATTTTTTTTTCCTCCATAATTTATATTAAATAATTTAAATCAATAGAAAAATGATTAAGAGTTCTCATAATATTTATATGACTATATGTTATTTATTTTCTGGTATAGAATTTGTTACTATTAATATAGGATGTTTTTGGTATGAAGGAAAATATTTTTCTAAAAAAAATACTTTTTTTAAAAATAAATGAATTTCTTACTTATTTTTAATTATTTAGTAAGTAAGCAAATGTTAATAAACTCAGACTATATATATAATCTAACAAATCATTATAGATGATGGTATGGGGTGAAGAGTGAGGTTCGAGAATGGTGGGGATGGGATGGTCGATGAGAGTGGAGAGTAGACAATAAACTCTGAATATCACTAATGAAATTTATTTTCTTTATTTTTATTAGGAAGTCATTTTTCTCATTTAAAGAAACTTATTTTTTTAGAAAAAAAAAATTAAAAATATTTTGACCAATCAAATATAAAAAAAATTAGAAAATATTTTTCAAAAAATACTTGATTTTCAAATAACAATACTTGATATGTTTCAATTTATATGAGTTATTTCTCTTTTTAATCTATTTTAAATTAAATATCACTTTCTTTATTTAGTAACTCATTAATTCTAACATCTTACATTACGTATTAAGATCTACTCTCTCCTTTTATTTTTACTTGTTCACTATATTAAAATAGATTTTTATTTTTATTTGTCCATTTTAACATATTAAGAGAAAAATAAACTTTTTTTTCTTGTTTTACTCTTGAAATTAATTATTCATTTCAAATCATTTTCCAAGTCCATTAAGACTATACACCAATTAATGTAAATATCATGATAATTAAATATGTATATTATTTTTTAAGAGGTGTGTGAAATTTATTGTGAACAAGTAAAATAAACATGGAGAGTAAAGAACATTTTATGTATATTATACACATTTTAGTCTAAGACCGTAAAATTAAAAAAAAAAAAAGAAAATGACTTTCTTAAACTCCTATGCAAAAACTAAGATACATAAAATAAAATGAAAATTATATGGTTCGATTCCTACTAATTTCAATACTAATTTCAGCATGTCCAAAGTCCTAAGTTCTTCCTTCCAATCCAAGTCAAGGTAATAGTTTCTATGATAGGGATAACTTATATAAAAATCTATGCATTATTTTATATGTGATAAATTGTAAGATAAGAATTTTTGTATTAGTAAACATGGACAAAAATGTCCTTGAAATTGTCAATTCCTACATCACAATTACAAAATGTATGCTTTATTATACATCACGTAACAATCCTTGCAGCACTATTCATTGCATAACAATGTCATCGTTATCATTCACTTTACATATAAATCTTATACTCCATTTTTTAAAAAATTATATAGCAAAGTTTCAATAGATATGAACTATGAGAAAAACAAAGACTTTTAAATTTGTAGGCACAAATAAATCATTATATTTATATAGTTATAGCTTTTTTAATTTGTGATTCTAAACATTTCATAATGAATTCAGAGTATAATATTTGCTTAAATTTATCCTCTTTATTCTCTAGCACAGCTCATTTTCATCCTTACCTTTGTGTTCCGTTCCCACCACCCCTCATCACCCCCATCCCACCCCACTCTCATCTCTTATAGTGTTTGTCTAAATTATATACGAATATTTTTAAAATAATAATTTTTATTTACATGTCAACACAAACAAATAAGTAAAAACGTAAATATTTTCCTAAAAAATATTTTCACAAAGTATTTTCAATATAAAATATTTTCCTTGTACCGAACACAGCTCATATGTTATCAACATTAAGAAAAACGGTTGGAGAGTTGAAGTGAGTCGAAGCAAAGTTTCCAAAATAGATAATTTAGGGGAGACGTGAGCATAAGGGAAAAGCACCACATCGATGTGACGATGTGGTTCGTATGCATGAAAGAAGGGATGTGTTAGCCATATTCTAGGGATCTCTACACAAGTAATCAATAAAATGGTTGGATAGGCGACTATTAAGATTAATTATTTTATTCGATCGTTTGATTTTCATGTATTTCTCTTATTCTCTATATCTATTGTTTACTGTCGATTTGGGACAGTTAGATTTGTTTGTGGGTCAAGAGTACGCGTTACGATCTTAGCTCCGTTGTTAGAGACGTGAGTTTGTAAAAGACGATAAACGTAAAGGAAGCACAAAATAAATCAATAAGATAACCATAAAGAACAAATCTGAGACATTGGTGAGACGTTCAGTCCTTCTAGCTATGAGTAAATCGTGGTCGTGAACAATAAGTAAGCGGGCGCAATAACAATAAAACAGTAAGAAATCTAGGAGAAAGCTTAAGAACGTAATCAAGCTGAAGATATTTTATTACTTTAGAGCTAGAGTTAACAAAAATTTGATCCTTTACAATGAGGGAGGGGTCTTTATTTATAGGGTACAAGGCATTACTTCGGGCGGAAGGAATAGTACTATCCTATACTAGGCCAATAGTACCGTGTTTAATGGTTGACTGCCACTTGTCCTTGAGCCGTTGGAGGATGCCAGCCCAGTACCGCGTCAGGCGCGGCTATTCTGAGTGTTTCCCCTGTACCTGAATAATTTGACACACTGTCCTTTTTGTCTATCCTTCGTGGGTAGTCGCTATGGCTGAGCTTCTCGAGATACCTTGCTTTCGCCCAAGAAGCCATCTCCTTGTGTCGGACTTGCTCTCGAGATGACGTCATTGTGAGCTGATTCCTCTTTGACTTGACCCAAGTTGATCTAGTCGACCCAATTCAGTTTTACCTCATACATCTATCCCCAAGTTTATTAAGAATTTTGTTACGTTTTTCCTTTTCGAGTTTAAGTTTGTGTACTGATGTGTGAGGAATATCTATATAATCATGTCATTAAAAGATAGTTGCAACTAATTCTCATAAATTTTTTATATAATCATTTGATATTTATTGCACTAATTAATTTGAATTTGCATCATATAAGTTATTAAAGAGAAAATTGTTCTTTGTCAAAAAAAAATATTTATTTTAAAAATTCAAATCCTAAATCTCTTATTAAGAATGGGAGATCTCATCTATCCTACACGCATCCTCGATGATACTATGTATGTAACGATTTTAAATCTAGCATAACTTCAGATGCTTTTCTTTTCTTCTCAAATCATGACACAAGGCTACAAGTAATTTAAAAAAAGAAAGTTCTTCTAAGTTTTTGTTTAAAATTTCGGATAAACATTTCATATATACAAGTTGTAATTACATGTTCACGAGTCCTTGTTTTTCATGTTCGATATTCGATTAGGAATTTCGATTAATTGACATTCACGACACGTAAGATTTATTAACGGGGAAATGCTTCTTATCAAAAAATTTGTTATTTTCAATATTCGAATCCGAAATGTTAGATTAAAGACGGAAGATTTTATCTAGAGATCTCTTTTATCTATCACCCACAACATTTGGATGTATGTTCAAAAGTTCCATATGCACATACTCTTTTCTTTATTCAAGACGTCTAAGGGTCTACAAATTGTTAGAATTAGTTGAAATTGTCCCATCATCTTTCTCTCTCTATTTGTGAATTAAATCATTCTACAAATTGTTAGAATTAGTTGAAATTGTCCCATCATCTTTCTCTCTCTATTTGTGAATTAAATCATTCTTAGATGAGTAATGTTGCACATGGTGCACGAAATCTTTTTAAAGGTAAAGAGTAATTTGATTCAATAATTAGTTAATAATGGAAGTCGTTGGAGAAATCCCAATGTAGTTAAGCATCCACTTCAATGATATAAGCATATATAGCCCTATCACATCATGTCAATTAGTTTTATAATATTCTGTAGTGAATGCTAACCAAATCTGCACTAATGGAGAGACAATATTCAATTCCATTACTTTAAAAACTCTACTAGCGCAACTGAAAGATTGCAAAAATATAGAAAGAGAGATTGTTGTTGAAATTTTCTTGTGTTTATTTATCTGTACAATATATGTATATATAGAAGAAATCAGTCAAAAGAAATTACCTAGTAATGCCCTATTTATTAGCTAGCACTAATATCTAAAAGGAGTAAGTGGTGGAAAGTATAACAAATATTTACAATTAGTAAAAATGGAACTTGGTAGTGTCCTAATTATCAGCTACCACTAATATTTAAAAGGAGTAAAAACTGGAAAAAGAAAAACTATTAGTTACAGTTGAAAAGTTTTAGAAAGTCTCGTGTGGAGCACGTGAAATTCCAACTTTATTTGTATACTTTGTTCTATCTGAAAAAGAACACAATACCTCTCAATCTTTGTCATTCTTCTTCAATACAAAATCAACTTTCTTCTCCGATGACACCTTGTCCGACGAGTCTCCACTAAATCCAACACTTCCAACACCGCCTCTCAAGTTGGAGGGGGAGGAACGGATACCCAACTTGTTCAATAAGAGAAAATAAGAATTACCAGGCAGAGGCTTAGTAAAAAAATCAGCTACCTGGGATGAAGATGGAAGAAAAGAAAGAGAAATCAAGCCATCGAGGTATTGTTGACGGACGAAGTGACAATGTAAATTAACATGTTTCGTCCGCTCATGAAAAACAGGATTTTTAGCAATATGAATTATTGCTTGGCTGTCGAAATGTAGAGAAATTAGTAATTAAGGAGGCAGAGACAAATCTGAGAGGAGTCGAACTAACCAAGTCAACTCCGCAACAACTATTCTCCTAGATCTATACTCTGCCTCAGCGGATGAAAGGGAAAGGGAAGGTTATTTATTTGACTTCCATGAAATAGGACTACCATCGAGACTAATAAAAAAATCACTAATAGATCGTCTAGAATCCAGACAAGAAGCCCAATCAGAATCGTAAAAAGTTAAAAGAGTGAAAGAAGGAGAAGAATTGAGAAAAATCCCCAATTCAGAATCAGAAAGAAGATATCGAAGAACATGGTGTGTAGCTGCTAAATGTGCTTGATGTGGAGATTGCATATATTGGATAAGGTGTTGGACCAAAAAAGAGATGTCAGGCCTCGTATGAGTTAGAAAGTTTGATTGCCCAATTAGTCTTCTGTAAACAGTGAAATCTGGAAGAGGAGAATCCATGTCTGCTTGCAATTTAAGAGTGGGATCCAGAGGTGAAGAAGCAGGTTTGAGTTCAAGGCAATTATACTTAGATAAGAGCTCCAGAATAAATTTTCTTTGGTTGAGGATCAATCTCTGAGCCTTTCGGATGACTTCAATGCCCAAAAAATAGTGTAAGTTACCTAAATTCTTGATCTTGAATTTTGAATCTAAGAAAGATTTTAGTGCTTCTAATTCTGCCTCATCATTACCTGTTAGTAAAATATCATCCACGTACACTGCTAAAATAGAAATAGAAGTACCAGTGAATTTGTAAAATAGTGAATAATCATTCAATGAGTGTTGAAAACCTTTGAAACTCAATGCCGCAGTTAACCTTGCGTACCATTGTCGCGAAGCTTGTTTAAGGCCATATAAAGATTTCTGTAGGTGACAAACTTGAGTAGGATTAGTAACCTTTAAACCTGCCGGGAATCTCATATAGACTTCTTCATCTAATTTTCCACGTAAAAAGGCATTGTTTACATCTAATTGATAAAGACCCCACCCCTTTTTAATAGCATTTTCCAAGATACACCTTATAGTAGTAATCTTCACAACTGGACTGAAAGTCTCAGTAAAATCAACACCTTCCTTTTGCATATCTGCCCTAACAACCAATCGAGCTTTAAGTCTCTCTACAGAACCATTGGAGTTGAGTTTGACCTTGTAAACCTATTTATTGGGTAAAGCCTTCTTGCCGGAGGTAATGATACTACTTTCCAGGTGTCATTAGTGATAAGAGTCTCTAATTCTCTAGTCATAGCCTCCTGGCAACCTGGATATAAAATGGCTTGGGAAAAACTGGTAGGTTC
Source organism: Jaltomata sinuosa (assembly GCA_003996215.1). Classification (NCBI taxonomy): domain Eukaryota; kingdom Viridiplantae; phylum Streptophyta; class Magnoliopsida; order Solanales; family Solanaceae; genus Jaltomata; species Jaltomata sinuosa. The sequence continues at coordinate 1,332,564 of QJPP01007186.1, read as the reverse complement.
TTAAATTTGTGAAAGAGAATTGATATAGTGTTGATTAGAAGTGGACAAAGCAGTAAGCGAAAAAGGTGTGACAGAAATAGGAGAAGAAAAATAATTATCAGTCACATTAAAACAATGCACAATGTTACAAATATAATCTTCTAAGTATGCAGGTGTCTTAGTTGATCTAGTAGATTTTCTCAAGGTCACAAAATTGATAGGAGGGGTAGGAACGAAAGATTTTGGAGGAAGAGTGGATGAGGAAGGTACTGGAGAAGGTAAAGGAAAGTCAGAATCAGACGTAACTAGCGATTTTGTAAAAGGAAAAAGAGAAACAGTAGGATGAACATAAGAAAAAGGGTATATATCTTTATAGAAAATAACATTTCTGGAAACAAAAAAAATTTGAGAATGTAAACTAAGTAACTTATATCCCTTTTTCCCAAAAGAATACCCAAGAAACACACAAGGCTCGGCTCTAGAATTCAATTTAGATCTGTCCTGGGAAAGAGTAGAAGCAAAACCAAGGCAACCAAAGCATTTCAAGTTAGAGTAATTTGGAAGATGACCAAAACGTTTCTCATATGGTGTTTGAAAAGATAATAACTTAGTAGGACATCTATTAATTAAATAACTGGCTATCATAAGACAATCCCCCCAAAATTTTGGTGGAAGATGAGATTGAAAGAGCAAAGCTCTACAAACTTTCAAAAGATGCCTATGTTTTCTCTCATCCACACCATTTTGTTGTGGTGTGGCAAAACAAGAAGTTTGATGAATGTTGCCTTGTGAAGATAAAAAACTAGAGGTTTCTAAACTTGAACCCAATTCCCAAGCATTATCAGATTGAATGGCCTTAACTTTCTTATTGAACTGTCTTTTTACCATTGCAAGAAAAGATTTGAGAATAGAGAAAGCATTACTTTTTGTGGCTAATAAAAAAGTCCAAGTCCCTCTACTAAAATCATCCACTATGATTAAAAATATATTTATAACCATCATAGGTAGAAGTTTTATAAGGTCCCCATGTATCAATGTGGATTAAGTCAAAAATTTATTGAGATGAGATGTCACTAATGGAAAAAGGAAGCTTGGATTGCTTTGCTAATGGACAAATAGAATAAGGAACAGAAAATTTTGAACAAACTGAAATAGGAATTCCATTAATATTCAACATATTTGACAAAGGCATATGCCCTAACCTTACATGCCATAACTTGCTCTGAATAACAGAAACAGAAGTACATGACAAATTGAATTTATCATCCTTTAGAGAATGTAAATTAGAACTAGACTTAAGACAGGAATTGACAGAATAAGAAGCAATTGGACGTCTATTCTTCAAGATATAGAGACCATTCTGACTTTCACCAAGGAGCATTGGGCTCTTCATTGAAGGGCCCTGCATGAAACAATGAGAAGTTGTGAAGAATAACATATTAGAAAATTGTTTGCAGAACTTGTGTACTGATAATAAATTGAAATGGAAACTAGGCACATACAACACATTGTGAATGGTTAAATTTGAGAATAGTCTGACAGATATGAAATGATAAAAACCTTAACCCTTTGGGAATTAGGAAGACTTACAGAAGTGATTCTAGGCAATGGTTTAAGATTAAAAAAAAGAACTCTTTATTGTAACTCATATGCTCAGTTGCACCCGAGTCTATTATCCAAGTCTTTTTACTGAAGGCTTTAGAATCAATATTTGAGTTTAGAGAGAAAGGGCTAGGGGTTAATATTATACCTGCACAATTGACAGAAGCTATGACATCAGAATTATTGTCCTGATCCTTATTTTTCACCTTTTGAAGCATTTGTATGACCTGTGCTAGTTGCACCTGTGTGAGGAGTTTCTCATGCTCCTTTGATTCTGTGCTAGTCAAGATAGAATCTCCAGAAAATTCATTAGAAGTCACAACATTACTCTTAAGAGAATTCTGAAAATTTCTCTATTTAGTAAATTTGAAATCAGGTGGAAAGACATGTATTTTGTAACATTTGTCAATGGTATGTCATGTTTTCTTGCAATATCTGCAAACAAAATTAGACTTCTTGTTATCATATTCTCTTTGTATCCCTTGAAATCAGTAGTAAATGGTCTTCGTCCATTGTTTCCCTGACTAGCAGCAATGAATGAAGAAGATTCACCAGGAAATTTTGGTGTATTCTGGACCTCCCTTTGCTTCTCCTCTTGCATCAACAATGCATAGGCATTAGGAACATAAGGGAGTGGTGAAATCATAAGTATATTACCTCTAGGTGCACAATAAGAGTCATTAAATCCCATTAAAAATTGAACCAATCGTTCATCTTGCTTAGACTTAATGTTCTTTTCCTTTTCTCCGCAGGAACAAGCACAATTGCATGGAATGAAGAAATCCAAAGTATCCAGTTCATCCCAAAAATATTTTATCTTAGTGTAATAAATAGCAATGTCAGATGAACTTTGCACAAGGTCACTGAGTTTCTTTTGAAGTTGGAAAAGCTTGGCACTTGAACTTTGTCCAAACCTGGCTTCTAATTCTGTCCACAGATCTTTAGCAGTGAAAGAATATATAACATTTTCAAAAATTTCTCTAGAAAGAGAGTTCAAGAGCCAGGAAATTACCATATTATTTGCTCTGGACCAGGCACTGTGGAGATCTGTACCAGCAGCAGGTTCTTGAGTTGATCCATCAGTAAACTCCAACTTATTTTTAGCAGTCAAGGCTATGAGCATGACTCTCTTCCATCCCCAAAATTCTTGCCATCAAAAGTCGTATTAACCAGCAACATATCAGGAGAATCAGAAGGCAAAATGAAGAAAGGATGACAAGGTTTTATGAGGTCAGTGGCTGTGTTAGTTTCAGCAATAAGGGGAACTTGAGTCCCAAAAGATGTGTTAAATTAACATCTCCCATTGTAACAAAGTAAAGAGAGAAAAAAATAAAAATAGATGCAGAGAAGAACAAAGATTAAAACTCTGGTTCTGATACCATGAAAGATTGCAAAAATATAAAAAGAGAGATTGTTGCTGAAATTTTCTTGTGTTTATTCATCTGTACAATACATGTATATATAGAAGAAATCAGCCAAAAAAAATTACCTAGTAGTGCTCTATTTATTAGCTAGTACTAATATCTAAAAGGAGTAAGTGGTTAAAAACGTAACAAACATTTACAAGCAGTAAAAATGAAACTTGGTACTGTCCTAATTATCAGCTACCATTAATATTTAAAAGGAGTAAAAACTGAAAAAAGAAAAACTATTAGTTACAGTTGAAAAGTTCTAGAAAGTCTCGTGTGGAGCAAGTGAAATTCCAGCTTTATTTGTATACTTTGTTCTATCTGAAAAAGAACACAATACCTCTCAATCTTTGTCATTCTTCTTCAATACAAAATCAACTTTCTTCTCCAACGACGCCTTGTCCAACGAGTCTCCAATAAATTCAACACTTTCAACAGCAACAGAAAGTAAAAGTACTCTAGAATATTTTCTTTGATATATATTATAAAAGTATTTTGTTACAATACCATTATACATTTGCTCCTTTAGTCAAATTTTCAAATTATATCTTGTATTGGATAAAGATTCTCGAGAGTTGCAGGAGACCTCTCGTAGGATCAACAATGATAAGGACAGACAATAGTACGATTAAGAGAAGGGGTTTCGCTGGAAGATTTGCCGAGGGATGCCCCTTCTAAAAATTCGAATGATGTGGAAGAAAATGACAGGGGACAAGGTCGCCAAACCTGTTAGGTGCACGGACGCGTAATGCACCTATCTGGCCTAGGCTGTAGGTACAAGCTGGCACCTATAACAAATAAGAGAATTGGCATTACTTTGTTGGCAATAATACTATTAGAACACCACAAAATAAAGCACTCTAATTGGTCACTAGCCTCACATTATAATCTATAAATAGGGATCTCCTTTCAGTTGGAAAGCAGCCCACAATCTGTAACATAAAGCAATATTAATACAATATATTTTTACTTGTTGTCCAAACTTTAGTCTACTTACTATTTTCTTGCTTTATTTAGACTCTCATGGACGGACTTTGACCCTCGAGGAACGGCCTCAAGGGCCACTTCGCACGAATCCTTTACTGATTATAGCTTTGTTATATTTTTACTTACGTCTATGTTTATTATTCTATTATTTAGATAATTGATTCGCCGGTAACGAGTACCAAACAAAACTAAATCTAACGCCCGTAATCTTGACCTCATCTATAAATTTGACTTACCATTTTAAAGGTAAACATATTTCTACCTTAGCTTTTGGCCAATGTGGTTCATAAGTAATTCGAGTATCCTAAAGAGAATATTATTAGCATTAACACTATACTTTATTTTGAGCATTAATTAATGTGTCAGTGCATAGCAATTGAATGTTGAGATTAGTGTATTTTATAGTCCGTGTGATTGCCATGATGATTAAACCTTAGCGTGCGATACAAAAAAAAATCAATACTACTAGACGAATATTTATTTACATAGTGGTTGCAAAATCTTTTCAGAAATTACTCCATAAATTTAGTAGATCATTTTTGAAATAACTAATTATTAATGACTATATAAAAATCATTATACAATATGGTTGACTGTTCACCTCTTAATTAATACTACGTCTTGCACTCTTTATATGTCATTTAAGATTTTAACACAGCATATTAAAAATCATTTTATAACATGAAGCATAAGGATTATGTTATGAATGAAAATGACCAAAAGACTTAAGGTCGAAGGCATGTTTGGAAACTTAGCAAATTACATAGGGGTCCAGGTTAAATAGGAGCATGTCTATATTATAATGGGAACATTTTATTAGGGTTCATGTTTAGAGTTATGCTACTTATTTTTTTTTAATTAGCTATTTTGTAATAACAGTCTGAAATATTCTTTTGGGGGGGGGGGGGTAAATTAACAGATAAAATAAACGGAGAGTGTAATGCTTTTATTTTGAGATTAATCACGTAGGATTATATTTTCATGTAATAGTTTTTTTCATTTTTCACCAATTATCTGATTTCTGTTTAAGATCTCAGCTAATTTAGATTCCGATCTTACGGAAATTTTCATGTAATAATCATTTAATTTTGTACACGACCACTTGCTAGGATCTAGCTAGCATTAAGGAAAGGTCACAAGGAGACCAAATCAAGTCAATTCAAAATAACTTGATGAAATCTTCAAACATTCTTTGGTGGGTTTAGCTATGGTGGTAATTAGAAGGAAGTTTCCCATTAATATAGGATGCAATAATCGTGTGAACATGTAGTGGGGTATAGGCACAATATTATTTATTCCACTTCCCATCGAATATTGAATGAATGCCACTTTGGCATAAAGTTTGATACCGGTAATTATTCCTTTTTTAATGTGCATTTGAACAATTTTTTATTTTTTTATTTTTTTAGGGGGGGGGCTAGACTATTTTGGATTCGTGCTGATGAGAAGTTTCGCTTTGGGAGTAAACTGCTCCTTACCAAAGACGATTCATACCCAGAGTTTAAACCCTAGTTGACGCTAATAAAGCTTTGTTCTTCCTTAAATGGTTTTTCCCTTTTCTGTTCAAATATCTTTTGTTGTTTTGTTCTCCCAACTAACTTGCGTCATGTGCCCATCACATTCATTGATTTTTAAAGGGGGAAAACTTGCACCTGGTGGTGTCTGATGTTAACATAAGACTACATCAATTAATTATCATTAAGTAAGAAATTGAGATAAAATTATGCATTAATCATAGTTAATTGATGAAAATGCATATAAAAAAACTACTTTCTTTCTAAATGCACGCAATTCAAATTTCTTACAAGATTTTTCTTTTCCATTTCTTTGAATGAGAAGAATTTTCGAGAGGAACACCTAGTGTATAGAAAATTTTCACCAATACCACCAAAGTTATACAAGGAAAGTACTTGCATTATATTCTTAGACCTCATACTTACCTTGAAATTTTAAGAAAAAAAACTAAAATCTCCTTTTTATTTTCCACTCGATGTCGGGTATCTATTTTGGGACCCGACTAATCCAAATTCACGCCAAGAAATTTCACATTGAGAGGTAGAACTTGAATCTTTGATATTTGAGTAAAGATGAAGAAGTAGTATTTATTACTCCAACGCAACCTTCGATGTTTTTTTTTAAACAACCTTTCAACTTTTATTTTGCACATGGTAACTAGTATAGTAGTGGACAACTTAGATGACAACAACAGCTTTGTAATTTTTTAAATAAATAATAAAATAAAGAAAAGAGAAAAAAGACAACCATGAGAACCTAAAAAGAAACTACTACTACTTCTAAAAAGTGAAAAAAAACAGTGAGATTTTCAATTTCCATGATGTCCACAAAATTTTGCACCCAATTATTACCAAAAAGGATATACTATATTTTTTTTTATGGATAAGAGGCGCCGCTACGCGCATATGTCGTTTTCGCCCCACATATTTCTAATATGTTACGTCAACCTGCATCATGAATATTTATATGTAAATTAGACGAAAGGTTAAACTTGTCTTTGTATAATTTAGAATTGAGCAATTTTATTCTTTCCTTTGAATTTTTGATCTAATTTTACACTCGTCTTATGAGAAATATATCTTCTTGTTTCCGTAAACCCGTACGAAGAGTTCAAAGAAAGCTGAATCCGAGAAAGCTTACGCCTATAATAGAGGTTTTTTTCAAGCGATCAGGCCTCCGAACTGAAATTATTTTAAATCGTAATCAACAGTTAAGAGTTATGTATAAAGTTTTTTTTTCTTGAAAAATTTAGATATGTAGAGTTAATTCATGAGTATTGTTAATGTCAAGTAATTACTAAACACACCTGAAGAGAGGTAAATCCCGTGTACTAAACGATCCCTAACAAAACTCCAAGTGGCTATTATTGCAATTGCCCCTATAATTTTGGTCCTCAATAATTTCAGTTGTGTGATTACAGTTAAAAGTATTTTTGATAAGTTGGAATATCATGTGGGTAGGACCCAAATTCGTAAATAAAGACAAGAAAAAGAGGTTAAAATAAGAGGATAAGACAATTTAGAGGGTACCAAATCATTGATAATTGATATATTTAATATAAAATAGATGTGCCCAAGATGCCGCATGTTATGGTATGGAATACTTCCTATACTTAGACCCCAATCACTTTCTGTCAGATTTCTATAACACAAAAAGATATAAAATAATGTTTTTATTTATTTAAAAATAAATAGTAGTATTGTATAGTGGCATGTATTATGCAACTGGATTCCATGATGCATAAGCAAGCTTTTTCTTGATCCACAAATTACCAATTATCCTTTCTTTTGTTTTCATGTCTACATCTTCTTCTTCTTCTTCTTCTTCTTCTTCTTTGGTGCACTTCTTAGTTGTAAGGATTTGCCTTTTCAGAAGTGCTTGGTAATGTTTTCACTTAAGCCGAGGGTGTAACAAAAACAATCGATTTCTACTACACAAGATAGCGATAAGATTTGCGTATACATTATCCTCTTCAGACCCCTCTCATTAATCTATAATGTAATCATATGTATATGAAACACGAAATATATTTTAAAAGCCACAATCTAAAGTGGTAGATCGTATCTATTACAGTGGACTTAAAACTTGTCAATAAATTTTATTTCTCTTTCGATTGAGCACCTGAGCATATGATAAAATGTTCATATTAGATATTTTTGGCTTAAATTTTGAAAAAACTTTTTTGTGCGCTTTCAATCGCCCATTACGTAGATAAGCTAACCACTTAAAGTATATTGTCTCTTTTAATTATACACATTAGTCTGAATAACCCGTAAAACCTCATGTTTATTCTAATGGAGGCTGATATATAAAATTAAAGAATGTGTCATATTTTATATAATTAACTTATCCACATAATGAATACTTGAGAAAATGTGCATAAGCTCTTTCAAAATTTAAACAGGAAATGTCTAATATAAACACTTTATTTTATGTTCAAATATTTAATTGAAACAAATCATAATTTAAGTATCCACATAAATTTACCATGTTTCAAGGATGTTCGATATATTCCTCCTCATAAAATCCTACAAAGTGATAATATGCTCTCAATGTAATGAATTCCTACAATGTGATAATATGCTCTCAATGTAATGAGTCATTTTAATCAGCAAATCCTTACGACTAACAAAATACTCAGTATAATCTCACAAGTCGAAAACGATGATGTTGTGACCTGTGTATTTGTGGTTTCCCTCAAGTTCAATTTATGCAAATAAAGTCTTTCAGTAGAGAAACTTTACTCCGGTCTATCCGACATAAATTCAGATTAATCAAATAAGTAATTTTGAATATTAGATAATTAAATTTAAAAAAGAAAGAGTTATTGTCGTCTAATTAAATTTACAATATCATTATTAGTTAGGTGCCAAATTAACTTGTTTAATTAGTAGAATACATCTACTAACAAATGTAATAGTGGGTTTTTGATTAGTCATCTTAAAATCTGACATGATTCAATGAATATCAGTACGTATATCACTGTCCAATATAAACATTAGCCAGGTCAACTTAATATGCCTTGGCAAACATATTAATTAAGGAATGCTGAAAATGGCTTTTAATTTTAATGTAATTGTTAAGTATGTCATTATCAGTCATAGTCGAATCCTAACTGTCACCTAATGTAATTGTACACCAAAATCTTCAAGAGAATTTTGGAAACTAATTTTGTTGACCCAAAATGAGGGTGGCCAAATTTGAAGAAAACGCAACTACGCGATTACGAAATAATACTACTGATAAGGTGAAGAAGGGGAGGAGATGACAGCCCTGTACCTCTCCCACATAAAGAGTGATAATGCTCGACTACCTACGAATCTTCTACCCTAATCCTCGACCTCCATCACCCTTTCCTATCTCTAGAGTTATGCCCTCAATAAACTAAAGTTGTGTCATATTTTGTCTAATTACATTTCTCCAATTCTTCTATGGCTTACATTTACCTCTCCTAATTCCTGCTACAACCAACCTTTCAAACCTCCTTACTGAAGCATCCGGGCACCTGCTCTTCATATACATGAACTATCTCAGTCTTACTTCCCTCATCTTATACAACCAAACAACTGTTCTGAATTTCTTTGAAAGCAATTATAGACCTAAAATTTTAAATGAATATTATGTAATATTGGTGGTGTGATTAAATATCACTTTTATATAAGAAAAAGTTTAAATAAATAAAATTTTAATGATATTAATGTTTTATTATAACCTCAACCATACAAATTTATTCAGACTGTACCTATAGACTATAGTACACCAGGCTAGCCCACTTCCAGTCCACTTAAGCCCGGACCGGACCAGCTTCTAAGCCCATATAGGGGCTGAAGTGCAAATGGATAAGAATGTAAGAATGTTGGCTGGATTGGCGTGCTTAGATCGGCCCCCTTCAAGGACCCATTCCGGCCCATATAAGTTCGGGACTAGCTCCTCAATTGTTTTTATTTTAACGGAAAAGGGTCAAAACTATCCTCGAATTATTTAAAATAGAGCAAATATACACTTTGTTTCATTTTTAGCTCAAAAATACACTTGTGGTTAACATAAGAGATCACAAATACCCTCCAACTTAACTGCTCCGTTAACCTCATAACGTGACATCTGATGTGGAAAAAAATAAACCACATGGCTCAACACGCAAGCGTCCTACGTGGGGATAAAAATTCACATGGATGCCACCTAAGCTACCCATGCCCATCAACCCTTTACGCCCACCCCACTAAATGGACCGACCCACTCCCAATTAAAGGATAAAGAATAGAAAAACCCTCAATTCACTATAACACTTCTAAATTTCTCTCCAAATTTTATTGGTGTGGGACAGGAGAAAAAATCTTATAAATCACAATAATTATAACTTAAAATATTTAAAAAATATTTAAAAAAAATTATTGACTCTCAAAATTGTAACAACGCCACATAAATTGGGGTAGGCGGAGTAATATATATTATTTAAAAATTAAGTAAAAAAGTATTATAAATCACAATAGTTAACAGCTTAAAATATGTAAAATCCATATAAAAACTTGATTGACTATCTAAATATTATATGTGTCATATAAATCGAGACAAAAAAATAATATATATTGAGCCCGTACTCTCTCTCTCTCTCTCTATATATATATACTAGTACCTATGAACGTGCCTCGCACGTTATCCCCTGTCAATTATAATAAATATTAGTGTTATTTGAGATTATATTTTATTTATTTATACTTATAAAAATTTAAATATTATTTGATCATATTCACTTAATACTTTTCATTAATATGTTAACCTTTTGGTATATGTCCTTTATGATTTTAATTATGTGGAATATATGTTAGGGATAAAATTATTCAACATTAGGAATTGAGCTATTTGACCATAAATTGTTTTTATTTTTATTATATACTGAATATCACTATTGAAAAAAAGAAATTAAAAACAACATGGAATTATATATCTAGAAGAAATACTAATTTAGTATTTGACTGATACTATACTCACATACAGGTTCTTTCAAATAAAATTCTTAATGTACTTCAAAATTTCTAATTAATAGGCAAAGTTTTTGAAGTGCAAAATCGATGAGTCTTAATGAACTTTTCATAAATTCCAATACTAAAAATAATTTGGTTATTTTTTAGACAACTTAAATTTCAAATTAAAAGGATTATCATGGCCATTAGGGGCACACGACCTTTATGAACGTTATGGTTGCACGTTCTATATGGACTTTGATATCCATATTCTAATTGAATTCAAATTCTTATTAATATAAATATGAGTTTAAATTTTATGCATCATCAGTGTATAAATTTTTTTACACCATCGGATAAATTTACCTGCTTTTGCAGGTTACCCATTTGTTTCAATTTTTTTTCTCTTTTTAAAATTAAGCACTACAATTACTTTCTCTTTCCTCCAAATCCTCCTAACGTGACTATCCTCCAAACCCTCCTTCCATGTTTTATTTTTTTTAACTTTCTTTCTAATCCGTATGACTTTGATCTCTTTAATGCAATCACTTAATATACTTCAAAATAATATTAATGCAAATTTATATATAATATTTTTAGTTACAGATGCTTCTCCACTAATTACAGAAAAAAGAAATTTTTTGTCTACATAGCAATCACAAAAAAAGTAAAAATGTTAATGAGTTTTTAAAGCAAAAGAAACTTTTCAAGATCAATTAAGGCTGAAACATTGAAGAAATATTCACAGTATTTAACGCATTGAATGATTACTTCACTGATAGTGATGATCTTGTTAAAAAGTTGAAAACTTAAAGCTTTGATTAACGATATCAAGGGACATAGATTTGATTTACGTCAGAAAAGGAAATAATATTACTCAATAATAAATTTGATTAGAGTACAAATAGGACTCTAATTGTTTTTTAATATCTAACTATAATTGTTTTTTAATATCTTTTCCTAAATCTTAATTTAAAAAAATTTATATACTGACGGTGCACAAAACTTAAACTCTATAAATATTAGAGAAAAGACATCAAATACAAACTTGTCCCGAAAAGTTATTTTCACACTCAAACTAATCTGGCGACCTATTACACACCTATACATATTAAAAGTGAATTTAATACCAACAAAAAGCACTTTTAAAAAACTTGGTCAAATAGCATGTTTGGCCAAGCTTCTAAAATCAATTTATTTTGAAAAGTGTTTATTTCAAAAGTACTTTTCAAAAAAACACTTTTGATTAGAAATAATTTGTGTTTGGCCAATAAATTTTAAAAACAATTTTGAGTAGCAATTAGTGTTTGGCGAAGTTTTTTTAAAAAAATTTTAAGTGTATTTTTATCAAAAGTGTTTTTCATAAAAGCACTTTTGGGGAAAAATTATTTTTTTTAACTTCTGAAAAATAGCTTCAGCTATTCCCGAGAAACACTTATTTTCTTTTAAAAACTGGCCAAACACCTTAATTTTTTAAAATAAACATTTTTGAAAAAAAATAAACACTTTTGACAAAAAATAAACTTGGCCAAACAGACTAAAACACTAATTGCTGCTCAAAAGTACTTTTTAAAAATATTGGTCAAACACAAACTACTTCTAATCAAAAGTACTTTTTTGAAAAGTTGTGATGAAAAAACCAATTTTCAAAATAAGCCAATTTTAAAAACTTGACCAAACAAATCTATCTCAACTTTAAGTAAAATTAAACAATAATTCATTTATAGGAGTAATTTCAATCCATTTTAACCCGTTCAAGTTAAATTCAAACAGCTTATTTACGGCCCCTAAACCCAAGCAAAGATACAAAAAAGAGGCCCAAACTGGAACGGCGTCTCAGAATTAGGGTTTGAACACTCTATTTAAACTGTTATTCACCTCTCCAAACTCATTCATCCATCGCTCTTCGATTTTTGTATTCTTAATTAGGATTTCTCCTTTGCGCAGTTTCCATCCACCATTGCTCCGCCACTGTGTTTGAGGTTTCTTTACTTTCTAATTTTTATTATTGATGAAGGTCTGATGCCACGTCGACGGTAGCAAAATGCGATGACCGACGATGCTATGATTGGACCAATAACAGGTTTTTGATTAACGTTTCGCATTTTTGATAGGAATCTGTGTATGGATCTTCAATTCCTTCACGGAGCCGTTTCGTGCGATTACATTTTTTGAAATTATCTCTTCTATTTTATTTCTTATAAAAAAAAAATACTTTTTTGTGTTGTTAGTGAAGCCGATGAGGATTTTTTATATAAATATTTGGAATTACCGTCTGAACATTATTGATGTGTGATCGACTATCTGAGGCTTCCCTATTTCTTTTTTATTTTTAAATGGCTAAATATCTTTTTTCTTTTTGTTGATATTAGTATTTATTTGATTATTCGATTCATATTTATTATAATGAATATGCTATGGATTTCATCTAATTTGTTTATAATACTACAAAAACTAACTTTTTCAATGGATTGTTTTAAGTTTTACTAATTGAAATGTATAAAATCATATATTATAAAATAAGAATCAAACGGAGTATTGATGTTGTTTATTGGAATTTTAAATTAAACGATGTTTGGGGGAATTTGCAAAATGATAAATTGGCAGCTCGATTAGAAATTGTTGTGGTAGTTGTTTACATAAAGTTGTCAATTTGTGATCTGGAAATTGTTTTACCAAGGATAATCCCTACTGGGAACTATATTTGAAAAGAAATACAAGGGTAACCAAATTACTTTAAAACTACTCCCTCTAATTTAAATTTGTTTCGAATGACTTTTAAATCTTGTGGTTAAAAATTAAAGATATGTCAAATTTATCAATGTCGCGAATTGAAAATGAAGGTAAACCAAACAAATTGAAACGAAGAAAGTAATTAGCAACACAATTGAATGCATCGACAATTCTGTGTCGAACCTCATATACCTGAACTATTCAAAATGATAGTGTTTTCATTATATTTTTGGCTCATAAATGTTCCAGTCTTATATTTTTGGTTTTGAAAATGCTCCCAACTAATAAAATAGATTAAAAATACCTTTATTCCCAATGTTTGTTTTACAAACAAAAAGTAATGATTCAATTTTGCCTTTGAACTATGTAAGAATAGACAATTTTGCTTTCCATTTAAATTCCAAGATAAGTGCGTTTGTTTGTGAAGTCTTGACAAAAGTTTATATTAAAAAAACATAAATTTAATTATTTTAAATGATAATTTTTATATAATATGAACTTTATGTAAAAATATTTATTTTATTATTTTCTTTCAAAACTATTATAACGGCTTGCCTCAAACTTGGGATAATTTAAAATTATGATAAGTAATATAATATATTAAGATACACTCTCTTTGTCTCATATTAGCTGGTCATTTTTTTTACACGCATATTAAGAGATCATAAATAAAAAGATAGTTTTACTAATTTACTCTTTAAGAAACTTCTTTTGGAACTTTACGAACAAATGTGTACACTTTTAAGAAGTGTGATAGATCAATCGATTCCAAATGTAAAACTCCTTGAAGAAGGAGAGGAGCAAGTGATCAAGATGGTCATAATAATGAGTCAAGTGTTTTAAAGGAGCATCATGACATAACTCTCCATAAAACATTGGCAAAGGTTCAGGTACTTGAAAATGATGAAAAAGAAGAGATCGATCTAGATAATGTTATGTCGTAATGGAATCGATATCAAAATGACCGTCGACGGTATCTTTGATATAATGTAGCGCTCACCATTATAAATGGTAATGAGGATCTTGAATATAAATCTGTCAAATAGTATGGACAGATAAAATATATGCCAGATAAAATACGCAATTCAAGTATATTTTATTTCACTTGATAAGTGATGGTCTGAAATTAGTCTATAGACTAAATTATAATGCCAGTGGGGTACAAATGAATTATTATGCTAAATGTAAAATCATAAAATATAAAGTACGTCTTGGTCCTTGAGGCATAAAGATTTTTTGCAAGAGTTCTGGCATTATTGTTTGAAGATGTATTCTCATATTGGTGGATGCAATGAGGTTTCTTTCAATCTAGCAATAGATGAAAAACTTGAATGCGTATAGAGAATGGTTGTTATGTCTAGCTAGACGACAAAGATTATATGAAAATTCATGAAGGATTTAAAAAGGTTAAAGCGATTCTATTGAATAGTACCCCAATGGTTGTAAAATCGCTTAACATAAAGCAAGATCAATTTTGATCTCATGAAAATAGTTAGAAAGTACCATGTCTTAGTGCATTTGGTGCACGTATATATTCTGCTATTACTATCCATAAGATAATATTCTTATTAATGTGCAGGCAAGATATAATCTCAAATTTATGTGGAGATATTTGAGTTAAATCAAATATTAGTATGAATTTATTTATTTTAACCAACTTTGTCAAGGTTCATTGGTTATGAAAGTGCAGAAAAGTTATTTGATTTAATGAAGTTGATGCTTCTTGCATAGCTCAATTGAAAGAAGAATATATCAAAGAAGACAAAGCAAAGTATATTTCAGCAAATGACTATTTTGCTCAATTTTGGTGGAATATTTGATGGAGGAATTGTCGATCCCAACACTTTGAGAAGCTGGATTGGAATGTATCATCTATAAAATTAAGTTCTTTGTCAGGGGGAGTAAATACGCGCTGCACTCTTTTTTCCTTGGCCTAGGTTTTGTCTCAATTGATTTTCCTAGCAAGGTTTTTAACGAGGCAGCAAACAACGTGTATTACAAGATATGTGTACTCTTTTTCCTTCACTGGGATTTTTTCCCACAGGGTTTTTCCTAGTAAGGTTTTAACGAGCCACATTATTTATCAATGGACATCCAAGGGGGAGTGTTGTAAACAAATGTGTGGTAACACAATGTTGTCATCTTGTATTGTGGATGTCCACACTATAACCTCATTGATGAATAGTAACCTTCCACCTCCATAACCTCCTCCATTATATCAATGGTTAATGTCATATTAGTGACAACCTTTTGTATGCCTTTATAAACACTATAAATAGAGACATATTAGTTCATATCATGTACACTTGAAATACTTGAGAAACACTTTGATATTTGGAAGAGTAAGAAAGCTCTACACTCTCCTCTCTTCTCTTATATTTCTTGTCTACTTTATTGCTTCATATTGTTAATCTTTTAGCTTAGTTTTACAATATTTGAAAGTTGAAGTTGTGTTTGACTATGAAATAAATTAAAATTATTTTTGAATTGTTATGCGTAATTTGGAGTGAAAAAGTAAAAATAGCTTTTTGTTGGTTTTAAAATTTCTAAAAATTCTTGAAAAAGTGAATAAAGTGAAACAAGAATTGGTCAAAATTTTATAGTCAAATGTATTTTACGGAGTTTAACTCCGAAAAAAACTAAAAAAAATCATGACCAAACCCACCCCTAAGATTTTTTTCATTGTCATAAATTGCTATAATTTATTGGTTAGTATAATTATTATTGTTATTATTATTATTACTAAAATATTATTATTTATTTATTTATTGTAAAAGATAGGACTTCAAATATAAAATTTTTAATTAGAATCTACAAATTATTTATAGAAATATAATTTGTATAGGATGGGACGTCATTAAAATTAGTATTACTTTACTTTTAGAGGTGCAAAAATCATTTTTATAAGACTTTTTTATCTTCTCTTTACCCTAAATTTATCATCTTCAAAAGATTTAAAAAGGACTATAATTTTTATGCCAAGCATTTTTTTCAGATTCACTAGCAATTAAGAATTATACGCGCTTGAATAGAGTCCCTGTGCAAATTCAATTAAAAAATTTGATTTAATGAAATCATAATTGAATCTGAAAAAATGAAATCATAATTGAATTATGCAAATAAAATATGAGTTAATTATGCACATCAACCTCAAGTAGAAAATATTTAAGGTTTTAGGGCTTATTGAGGCAAATACATATAATGAAAGAAAACCACATATATTACGTGGTTAACTTAACTATCTAATAGACGAATGTAAACACACGCAAAAAAATATTAAAATTTAAATTGAAAGTGTGTAATTGAAACACTTTGCTAGGAGTTGAGGTGTTCAATTGAAATTTGACTTAGTTCGACTGTCTAAATGAAATATTGTAATGAGTTTAAGGGACTCGTTATGTATTAAGCCTATTTCAAAATATTCGGACTCGATAACCTTTATTAATGTAGAATGATCATTTTACACAGACTTACATAATTTTTATTACTTATTTCGTTTCAAATTAAGAGATGTTTTTAGTTTGGACATAGCATTTAAGAAAATTACACACTCCTAGTAAATAAGAAGTGTTTTTACTAACTTATCCTTAATCAAATGGCTAAAAAAAAGGTAACTCTTTGATGATTTCTTGGTTATGTCAAATTCTATTTATTTGAATAAGGATATAATTCAAATAAAAAAATAAATGCCTTCTTGATTTTGTAAAACATCACTTGTTTTAAAACAAAATGAAAAGCTGGAATACTATTCATTTTGAAACAAAATGAAACATGGAGAGTTACATATTCGGACTCGAAAGCTAAAAAAATCCTCATTATCATGCTAGGTGTGGGCGAATTAACTATCTTGAGGGAGTTCATCCTGCTGAAGCAGGCACAAGATTGACGTATTTTCTTGTGCTGCCTGCTTGGATATTTATACTTTTCTTGTTTTAATTTATTTATCTTATTTTTCTTTTTGATCTGTTATAGATTTGATAATTAAATAAAAAGTAGTATAAATCACAGTAATTGATAATTTAAAATATTTAAAAGACATAAAAATTTGATTCTCTCTAAATTTTATCAGTGCCACATAAATTGGGACATAAAAGAAAGTACTATAAATCACAATAATTAATAATATAAAATATTTAAAAGAAAAATAGAAAATCTAGTTGACTCATCAAATTGTATTAATGTCACATAAATTGGAACAGACGGAGTAATATATATTTTTTTAAAATTACGTAAAAAGTATTATAAATCACAATAGTTAACAACTGAATTCTTTAAAAATTATGTAAAAATCATATAAAAAATTTGATTGACTATCTGAATTCTACACGTGTCACATAAATTGAAATAAAAATAATAATATATATTGAGCTCGTGCTAGCACAAGCTCCTTTATATCTAGTAGGGAACTAATTTTTATCGCTTTCCCCCTCTAGGCGCGCGACCCATCAACCTACTAGCAATGGAGGAGAAAGCATAGCATGTCGTACGCTTAATCAATCCGTTGCTTCTTTCCTAATCCCATCGGCCGTGGTCTATCTGGGTTGGTCTAACTCCTTGGCTTGGATATGGTTATTATTCCCGGGTCACAGTAAGAAAGGATAAGCTATATATAAATAGACCACGAATGGCTTCGTAAAGCTCCTCGCAATATATCGTTAGGAGGATGGGACGACGTGACGGATTGGAAAGCACTTTTACCATAGCCACTTCTACCGGTATCAGATGACCACTGGGCTA
This sequence comes from Jaltomata sinuosa, assembly GCA_003996215.1. Classification (NCBI taxonomy): domain Eukaryota; kingdom Viridiplantae; phylum Streptophyta; class Magnoliopsida; order Solanales; family Solanaceae; genus Jaltomata; species Jaltomata sinuosa. The sequence continues at coordinate 1,314,641 of QJPP01007186.1, read as the reverse complement.
GGCTTATACGATCTCGTTCAATGCTGTCTTTTCAGCGCTGATGGAAGCATGCCAAGGTGAAGTTGACGATCTGTTTAACCTTTTTCCGGATCTTCATCTTGCCCTATGAGCTTATGCAGTGAGTGCCGATGTTAAGGATCCTTTAGTTCTGAGCGAGGGCTTGACCCGTTGAGGAGGACATCTTCTTCTGCATCTCTCTTCTCAGATCGCCCATGATGGGACCCTTTGTCTACGTCGTCGAAGAGATGGTCTTGGGACCCCATTTCCCACAGTAGACATAAGAATTTTCTTATTCCTATTAGATATGAGATAGCTCTTTATAGCCTCTATGGCAACTTCTCTTAAAAGCCAAAGCTTGATTCGAGGCGTCAGCAAAACACTGCCGTCTGTTCCAAAAACAAAAGCCCCATAGCACCCCAGGACGGGAGTGGGGGACGGCCCTACGCGCAGGCAACAACAACATCGGCTCTATGAAGTCACAATCAAATTTTTTTGTTGGCTTTCCCAATTCATTCATGAATAATAATTCAAGGGCGTGAATCAAGTACTTTTAGCTGCTTCGCCTGCTTCTTATTATGACGGCTATGTTTTCGTGGCGAAAATAAACGAAAAGCGAGATGAGCGTGCTATTTTCAAATTGATTGATAGATAGCTTGATTTGTTCTGATAGACCGAAAGAGATAGAGAGGGAATCTCTCAAGAATAAGGAAAATCTTCTATTTATATCTATTGATGAAACAACTATCTATTCTTGATCCATCAGGTAGAATGATAAATGAAAGTTGAGTTTGGTTTGACTTTTTTATTTATTAAACAAAATCAATTATGGTTTTTAAATTTTTAAAGCAAAACAAATCAATAAGAGTCAATTTTTTTTATCTCAATTTTTTTCAAATTGGTTTGATATTTTAGATCTTCTTTTTGGTAAAGTCTTTACAGTACAAAATAAGTGACTATTGCTTTCAAATATTTCTTTTATCCTAATAAGATATAACAATTTTATGGTGTTTTCAAAGTAAAATAAAAAATGTAAAATAAGTTATGACAGGGGCTAAGCCCGGGTAGGAGGTGAAAGTCCCCAATTGAGAGAGCAAATTATCCAATACTAAATATAATAGAGTTAAGTCGACATACAATATTATGTAAAGCCATCCGAATAAATAGGCTTAAATACTTGTCGCTAGGTTGATCACCGAGTCAATTTCTTAAATGGTCACTTAACTTATGTGGATATTCCGTCAATATTATTTTTGTTCCTTTTAGGATAATAAAGTCACTTAACTTATGAGAATATCCTATCAAAATCACTTTTAATTTTTAGGATAATAAAGTCGCCAACTATTACCTTTTAACTCAAAAAATATAACATATCATACTATATTAAAATTTTATTTTTAATAATAAAATTATTTAACCCCTAATTATTTTACTTAACACAATGTCTAGACCGTGAAATCTCTTTTTGTAGAGCTCATTTACTCTTGATCATGAAATGAAATAACTATCAATTTAAAGAAGAATGCTTTCAATTATCAATCAAAAGTAGAGTAGATTTCAAGTCATTTTATCGATATGAAAATTACTAGTAATCTCTTTTATCGTAGATAATTACTCTATGATTACGGTGAATAACAGATAAAAATAGTATTATTTGAAGTTGTTGATTCATATATTCTATCCAAGACAGAGCACAAATAGCAGAAAATAAAAGATTTTAAATTTGTCTTCATACTCTATTTTGCTTAAAATACTAATTTTACATAAATGGTAAATATCAATTAAGCAACAACGTTTGTAGCGAAATTAAGAGCATGTTTGGCCTAACGTTTGAGAAGTCAAAAATATTTTTTTGAGAAAAAAATATTTTTTAATAAAATAAGGTGTTTGGCCAACTAGTAAAACTGTTTTTACATAAAAGCAGAAGTAATTTTCTGCTATTGAAAAGAAATAGAAAATTTTGTCTTTTAAAAAAAGCAGAAGTAAAAACAAAAAAATATTTTTTTAAGATAAAAATATCCCTATCATTTATACATATTTATCAATATATCCCTTATTAATTAATTAGCATATCTCATAAATTTGATTATGTTTTATTTAAATGTAATCTTTATTTTTTTACCAATTTTTTTTTATTTTATTTTACGTTTTATATATTATTATTTTATATTTTATATATATTACTTTACGTTTCTATCAGGTAAGCATTGAAAATACTAGTGAACTCAATAAAAAAGTAACAAAAATAAAATTTTCATTTATATATATTATTTTACGTATAAATTTTTGTTATTGTGAAATTTTAACTTTTATAAGTAAGAATAATAACAAAATAAAAAATAACAAACATTAATATTATTTAATATCACCAATTTGATATTATTAGATTATTTATACAACTAATAAAATATTATATTATAGTGACAGTGTATGTGTTAAAAAATAACTTTTGCACAAACAATCAATTAATAATTTCATATGACGACATTTTACCATTGATAAAGACTTTATCTATTATACTAATGAAGACATAGTCACAGAGATCAAAGAAGGAAATGGACCTTCTGATATACCTTCAGAAATACAAGGCAGATTTTTCAGTGGTGGAGCGAGAATTATCACTAAGAGGTGTCAGAATATAAAGAAGTAAATTCACGAATAAATCAAGTGGTGTTAATACGTAATCTATATATATAAAAAAATTATTTTTACCTGGCTACATAATGTAATTTTTCGACGAAGGGGTGTCGATCATTTGAGTTAATTTTTTCCAAAAAAAAATAATTTTAATAAGATATTTGAGTGACCATTCAAGAAATTAACTCGTTGATCATCTAGTAGCGGTTCTAATATCAGTGTCACTATAATTTCAAAGTAAAATATAATAAAATTTTGAATACATATAGACCTAAAAGGCCAAATTGGTTTCAAATGATCCATTTCAATTTTAAATGAAATATGATTTTATTCAAATCATATTTGAGAAAGACTTAGGCATTTATCATTGAAGGTTTATGAGATTGAGTTGAAGCGAATTTACACTAAATTTTCTTTTCTAAAATGTTATTGTCATTTGATATTAATGCATTTTGTTTTATACCAAATGATACGCATATTATTTTTTGATAAAAATTTTGTTCGAGCTTTTATTTAGAGTAAGTTAGTGATATTCATAGAGTATTGTAACGATATACATAACTCTATTTAGATTCTCTGATTCTCTTTATTTTTCATATGAGTGATGTTAAACGTACAAATTAAATGCATTTAAAATATTTAAATTGGGACAATTTAATCATTTTGTGTGTTGTCCTTTATTGTAAATGATAGTAATGCGCTTTTTAAAAAATTTAAATTTTCAATTTCAAATTGTTACTTTTTCTCACAATATCTTTTTATATTTAATTATTTTGCTCCTTCTCAATAAATTTTTTTACATGTCTAATAAGTAAAGAATCTCAATTTTCTCAAAAATTATCTTTATCCCTCTTCACTCAATTTTATTTATACAAGAACAATAAACATAAACTACTCATTAAACTTATTATTAAGTCTCTATCATAATTTTCTCTATCAGATTTTTTTTTCAAATCAAGATTTTCATAGTCTTAATTACTATGTTAAACTTCACCCAAATTTATCTTGGTGAGAAAGACCTCATTATAAAAATGAAAGTCAGATATCGTCACAATTTCATGGAGCCAAAATAATTTGGGCAGGCGATATTGTGCTTGTTCACACTATGGTGTGAGTGACCTAATGAAAAATTAATTTATTTAATTTTTATATTTATTTTCACTCATTTTTAGTGTATATTCATTCATTTTTAATATCATAAATTAAATGACAGAGACCCCAATCATGCAAATTTTTTAAATGGTGAGATGAAGAAATTATTTGTGTCGATTCACGATTTGTAATTTCAAAATTTGTTGCTCGAATTAATTAATTATTATTCGAGTTGAAATCTCGCAGGAATGTTATTGAATCAATAGTCAATGATCACTTTGAAAAAATTATTGATGATAGAGATGTTTTTAGTGATATCAGAGCTTGAAAGTGAATGTATGTAAGAAGAATGATATTAGACATGAAATATATATAGTAAGAGAACTAAACAAAGAGAGTGAATGATCATTATTTGTGTGTTTTAGACTCAGCACGTTTCATTTACTAATTTATTAATATTTTTCATTAAATTTGATTAATTTATTTTTATTTTTATTCTTTTTAAATATTTAAAATAATCAAAATGTCTTCTTGAATATTTTAAACGTAATTTATAATGTGTTTATATTTTCTTTTAAATAAATTTTATTCATCTCAAATTTTTTATAGACATATATTTTTTTTAAAAAAATAATTTTTTAGTGATATGAGAGTTTTCTTTATCAACTGACACTAATAATAGAGTACATACACTTCACTATCGATCGACGATCATATAAATTTATAGATATTAGTAATAATCGAGTACGCTTAAATATGTTTATTTATCTGTATCAATAGTTAAGATATAATAGTAGTCAAATTTAGATTTTTAAATTAGAGTAGATTAGACTTTCTCAACGTTTCAAGAATTCAAACAAGATATAATAAACATTTCATTCAAACAAGCACGTTCAATCTGATATACCCCTATTTGAATATTTTGAATACAACTTGAACATAATTTGTTTGAATGTTTAATAAAAAAAATTAAATTTGAATAAATCACATTTTAAAAGGTATAAAAGTAATTCATAAAAGATAAATAATTAAAACTAATTAAAATGTAACCTTTTCAAATATTTTAAACGTAATTTACAATGTGTTCACATTTTATTTTAAATATCTTTTATTTATCTTAAAATTTTTAAATAAATTTTATTCATCTCAATTTTTTTATAGACATATATTTTTTTTTTAAATAATTTTTTAGTGATATCAGAGTTTCATTCTTTATCAACTGACACTAATAATATAGTACATATACTTCAGTATTGATTGACGATCATATAAATTTATAGGCATTAGTAATAATCAAATAAGCTTAAATATATTGGCAAAACGTTAAATATAGTATTGTTAAATTATAATAAAAAAATAATATTATCTTTAATATAAAAAAAAAACTTTTACTACGATTGAATTAATATATAGACATTAGTAATAATCAAACTATTTTAGTACACTGGTAAGAGAGTTCTATCACTTCTTGCACCTTGAGTAATTTCTTTTTATAATTTAACCTTGAATAATTTTATTAAACTGAACGTATAAAAATTTGTTGGTGATCATCAAAGTATTAAAATTATTGACATATTAGTCATATCCTTGCTTGTTAAAGCTTAAGTTACTGCTTCAAAATTAATTATATTTTTTTATTATCTTTTTTACATGATTATCTAATCTCTCAAATTTATAACACTTATATTTCATAATAATTGACAAAATATTGCTATTTGATTACTTTAAAAAATTATTGTTGACCAATCAAGTAGTGAAACAATGTAAAAATGATAAAAAAAAAAATAGTTCTAAGCTTAAATTCAATTATAATATTTTTTTAATGATGTTGCCTAAACTCGAGCTCGCGATCTAAAACTATTAAATTCAGCGCATGATCAAATTGATGGAATAGTATCATCTACTCATTTATTCAACTTTAATTCACATATTTATTTTTGAAATGTCATTAAATTAGACTCAAGACTAAAATCAAAAGATAATAATTATTTAATTGTGAAAAAATATTTTGAGTTCTATTTTAACAAATCAAGTAGTGAAACAGTGAAATTATAAAAATTAATTTATGTGATGAAAAATATTTTGACCTCTATTTTAATCAAGCAACTAACTTAATTCATGTAATTGTCAATAAAATAATTTAATCCATGTGATGCAACTTAAGAAAGCAAGTACATAACAAAAAATTATTAAAAATAAAATATATTATTAATTAAAATGAGAATATAATGTTAATAGAAGTTGATAAGATAAAAATTTTAAAAAAATACTTAGCAAAGTAAGTACTATTAAATATCTACACCATAAAATATTAGTAATAAAAAAGCACATTATATATTAAAATGAGATTTTAGTTATATTCAGAAAAAAATAAGTTCAAACATAAAAATTTACAAAACTACTTAACCCTTAGTTACATATGTCTATCACCCGTTTCACCGTTGATATTTTTCATTTTTTATTTTTTATGTCATCTTGACCTTAATCGTGATCTCTACCTCGATCAATTAGGTTATAGGCCCTTTCTCAACTTTATCATTAAGTATTTGTGTATCTTCACCATACTCAGCATCTTCACAATTGGTGTTGCGAGTAGACCATACTCTATTATTAAATTCTCTTCTGCTATAAGCTTTAGACTTATATCAATTTATTTTTGGGCTATTTTATCGTCGAAAAAATAGAGAATCAAGTATAGTAGACGTACCATTTTCACAAACATTATAAAAAATGATGCGTGCTTTTCAACCAGATTATCATTTCAATTTAATAGGTCTTTCACCAATTTCAGCAACTTTAACTTGATATAATCCATCTTGTTCTTCGAGTCCATACCAATATCAGTTAAGTGCTCAACTTAATTCATTACTTTCTTATATCACTGATATTTTTCAGACATTTGTAGGTATCTTTTAGTAAAAAAAAAATTCAAGTAAGGACAATAAATATTCTTTCTCCATCTCCTTAAAATGTACCTATCCAGCACCAATTGCATTTTAATGTGGGATATTAATTTTATTATGTGACAATAAATAATATTACGTGACTCAAATAACATGCAATTGCACTTTAAATATTTACCTATAAGCCTATATTCAACTGTGAACATAAATTTATTACTATTACAAAAGTCATTTTGAATGAAACTATTTCCAACACTGTACTTTTTCATGTTAGGTGTTGCTTCACTATCAACTGAAATTGACAAATTATAATGCACCATTTGATCTATTTTCGCTTAAATCATTTTAAAAATGATTCGTGTCAGCACTTTCTGCAGTTGGTGTTTTCACCTAAAACGAATTTCTTGTTTTATATTAGTGTACCTAGACTTATGCTCAATTATCAACTCCTTTTAATGCTTATCTCAAAGCGTAATTTTATACTGTTCAACGAATTTTTTTACTGTGTTCCTAGCATTCACATAATCATCAAGGTACACAAGCATTGCTTCACTCCTCTGTGTTGATTTCGTTCTAGCCCAAAAAAAATGTCTTAAGTAAACTGAAACTCATCTATACCTTTCTTGGTAATTTTTACCAATCATTCATTATTTTTCATTTTATACCTTCTTACAAAATCTTGTCATCTCCTTTCAAATTTCTCTTTCGTTAAGCTGTTTAGTATGATCGACATAACTCATCTTTTGCTTCATCATAATAATTTTCAAGTCCCTTGACCTTTTTTTATATTTTTGTAAAAATATGCCATACATATAAATAAAGTACAATTTGAAGCATTACTAACTGATTGTTATCCTTATATTTTTATATTGATCAGTCAATATAGAAGTAGGGTAAACACCACCTATAGTATCAATAAATATTGTGAATATTCAATGAAATATTTTTGTAGTCTCATGTGAAATTAATGCACAACTCAAAAAAATAAATTAACAATAATGGTTGACACCAACAAATGAAGCAAACGGTATATTATATTTGTTCACGAGATATGTAGTATCAAAATTAATTACATCATGAAATTCTTTGTAGTCGACGTTGGATTGAGAATGAATCCAAATTATATTATTCAATCTATCAAGATCATCTAGGTCGAACGAATAGAAGAAATTCCTATCCTTCATTTGCATTGCACAAAAAAAAATTCTGATGAACTCAACATCAGTTTCATCCATTTTCAACCTCCTTGTGATATGAAGGTAAATTCTACAATTCACCGATAAACAATTTAAATTTTTAAGCCCCCAACTTAAGTTTGATGTGCTTTAATACTCTAAGCAATTTTTACATCGGCTCTATCATTAGTTTCTAGTGACCTTTTCAAATCACTAGACATACTCTTATGATGAGTCATAACTCTAGACATTGCGAAATTTATTTCATGTGAATGATTTAGAATAATCTTGGTTACATGCCATGTTTCATCATAGTTCATAACATCATTAATTCTGGTAGGATAATATGACCTCTTACTCGTTTTAGCATTTTTTGGTTCTCATCCTTATTACACGTATATAGAACATACTTTGAAGTATTGTTGTTTGAATCATTACGCACTGACCTCCTCACAATGCTAAACCCAATCAATCTGGCATGTTTTTTTAAAAAAGTATAAAGACCATCAAGAATTGAGAATCGCATATCTGTAGCCGGTTCTCGTAGAATATCATACGAGCTTTGAATATCATCCGCAAAATAACTTTTTATAATTGTATTATTCGTTGTTGTTTCATAGTTATTGAAAATAATATCATTGTCGCTGAAGCCAAACAAATCGACCATGGTATCTCTTACATCATATTCTTCGTTAGATGTATTAGAATTTCCATGACTGCTTTTCCCTTTCATTTACGTTGAAAAAAATATGTTGTAAAGAAGAATTTAAAAGTTTAAGATTGATAATTTGTGTTATAGAGATGAAAAGATAAATTGCGTGTTGTAAAGATGAGAAATATAATTTTAAGATATTAAGATAAATTTTTGAGCGTGCTATTGATCCGTTGAAAATATAATATTTACATGCTAATCAATAAAATAAATCATTATTTAACAATTAGAAGGAAAGATTAATTTTTTGGAGGGAACGATTACCGCTTAATTCAGACTACTTCCGCCTAATAAGCACTTAGGAGGCTGAGGGATAGTGTAGTCTTTTATAGTTGTTTGAACACAAGAGTTTGGACAAAATTCTTTTCTCTTTTCACATATCAGAATAACGTGTGAACATCTAATTTTTTTACACAATTTTCGTATTTTAATAGATCTTTTAGGTCTAAATTAGATAATTTGATTTATTTCATTTTAATAAATTTTACTTTGAAAAAAAAATAATAAAAAAAGATTAACATTTTAGGATAAGTTTTGTTTTCTTAAAAAAAAAGGATAAATTTTGTTTTTATTTATCAAACGAAAAGAATTATATAAAAAATATATTTTTCTTTTAGTTTAGATTTTAATAAATAAGCTAATGATTTCAGTATATATATTGATTACCTTTTATTTTAAACTAGTCATTTAATTTTTTATATTTTTATTAATATAAAAATAATATAAAAAATATATTTTTCTTTTAGTTTAGATTTTAATAAATAAGCTAATGATTTCAGTATATATATTGATTACCTTTTATTTTAAACTAGTCATTTAATTTTTTATATTTTTATTAATATAAAAATAATTAAGTGATATATATATTTTTATCTTTTAAAACAAATAATTAAAAAAGAAGAAGATAAGGACTCAAAGCTAAAAGGGCAAAACACTAGGCTGCCTAACTTCCCCTATTCCACACGCCTTTCCCCCTAAAAATTGTCAACAAGAAAAACCAATTCCACTCCCTCACGTCCCTCATTTGCCGCAGCACATACACACTTTTAACACCACGCACCTCACATTATATGTAACATACACACACAACACAATTAGAGAGCAAAGTATCATTCAATTAGATCTTGAATAAAGAATCCTCTATCATTCGACATCACCACGAAAGAATCCCGCTAAACCTTCATCTCCACCATATAAATTCACTGGAGTCGTAGACTTTCGTTCCGCCACAAATAAAAGTAATATTGTCTTGTTGAGTTCGTGAGATTTGACAAGGTTTCGATCAAAGTTTCAGTTGCAGAAGAGTATATATTGGTCATTTTATATAGCAATTAATATTGATGTGATCGTGTCACTATCTTTTTTTTTGATCGTATTGTACTTTTTCTTTGTAATTTGTAAGTTTATTCTTCAAATTGTGTATGTGTGTCATTATGCAATGATGAAATATGATACAATTTATTGAAACATTGTATTCGTTGAAGTACATTACGATGATGTGTAACACTCATCCAAACAAGTCTGGTACGAAACATTTCACATTCATACAAAATCAGGTAAGAATTGTAACCCATCAGAAGGAGTGTGATATCATAGACGAATCTAATGATTTAAAATTTATGTGTTTTGAAGTTAATTTTAAATACATATTTCGTCAATTTCACGGTATCAATCAAAATTAAAGTAGGTTATACCAAATTGGTACTTTTCATTCTAAATTTACTCCCGGTGATAATGTTGTAGCATAACACGAACAATCACTAATTTCATCTTGTGAACAATAAATTGCAAAAGACAATTTTACCCTTGTTAAACCAATGCCCACAAAAAAAATATCAAGGCCCAAACGCGATTAGGGTTTCACAGAAGCGCGAGCCTTATCTATTTAAGCCGCTATTCACCTCCACAGACACATTCATCCACCGTCCTCCGCTCCTTCTATCTAATTAGGTTTTATTTTTGTTTTTCTTAATTAGGGTTTCTACTTTGTATCTATTTTTGCACCGATGAGGAAGACATCCCAAAGTATAGGAAGTGCCGTATGACACTTTAAACAGCAGCGGCGGCGCAGTTTCCACTCTCATTCCCATCCACCGTTGCTCAGTTTCTTCACTGTCTCTGTTCAATGGTCGGGAATTTGTGGCCTTTCTGCTCCGCGGCTGTGTGTGAGATTTTTAACGGGTCTCTGAGGTTATTTTTGTCCATTTTTAATTTTTATTATAAGGTCCGATGCCACGTCGACGGTAGCGAAATGCGATGACCGACGATGCTATGATTGGACCGATAAACAAGTTTCGCATTTTTGATAGGAATCTGTGTATGGATTTTCAGTTCCTTCACGGAGCCGTTTTGTGCGATTACATTCTGTTATTATCTCTTCAATTTTTATTTTCCTGAATTTATTTCTGAGTAGTGAAGCCGATGAGGTTTTTTTTATATATACATATTTGGAATTACCGTCTGAATATTATTGATGTCTATTCGGCTGTCTGAGGCTTCACTCCTTTTCATCTCTATCTTTTACTCGCTCGGGTCATTTTTTACTTGTCTTTTTTAATATATTAAAGATTATATACTTACTATTAATGTAGATGTTCTGGCAAAATGTTCATCCCAAACAGAGGATTAATTATCAGTACAAATTTTGTAGTTAACTTATAAGTAATAATTTTGGGATTGGATAATTATGGCCAATAATAATATACTACTGAAAAATACAGCTGTTTCTTGATTTAGTATTTACTATATATCCCTGTTTCAGATTTAACGAATATGAAAAAGTTTTAGACCCTTGTGAGATTAGATTCTCACAATTGAATATTTGGTGGATTTTTGAAGTTTTATTAATTAGAAATTATAAACTTTTAATTAAGTAAAATAAGTACTTTATCTTAAAAGAAAAATAGAACTCCCTTCTTTTTTTTAATCCGTTTTAATTTTTTAGTCCGTTTTAAAAAGAATAACAATGAGATGAAGGGACATTTTGATATGTTTGACCTAACTTTAATTTAAAATCACAAAATTTAATTTTTTTATTTTTTAAAATTTTGTGTCAAATCAAATCATTCTTATTTAAATAGAGCAAGTAGTACTATATATGTTAGTATTAATTTAATATTTTTTAGTTTAATATTTTTTAGTCTGGTAAAGGGACTAAACTTTGTCCTTGCTGACCTAAAATCCACATATGTTAAAAAATCAAACTTTTGATAGAATTATCGTGATTCGGGCACATCACTAAATCCGAAAGGTATTAGTAAGAAGAATGGTATTAAGTATAAGCGTGACAACGGGATTGAAAGTGGTATAATCAGATCAAAAAATTTCAAAATCGAACCAAAACTGGCGTCAATCAAGTGAAGAGTCGGCCGAATTAGAAATGAAATCAATATTGAACGTCCGGTAATTATATGAACATTCATTTCAGAGCGGTACGTATCGAGATCGGACAAATACCACAGAGAAATTTGGGGTGCCCCACCCCATTCCCCATCCCCCATCCCCCACCACCTCTTTTTTAAAAAATTTTAATTAAATTAAAACTTGATTGTTTATAATTGAATTTTTTTAAAACTATATAACTTATTTAATATTTTTTTTAAAAGTATAATTTAATAAGTTAGACTATTTTTAAATTTCAAGTTTTAATTTTTTAAAGTTTTAATTTTCAAATTCTTAAGTTTTACAAGTTTAAATTAAATTTGAATAAATCACATTTTAAAAGGTATAAAAGTAATTCATAAAAAATAAATAATTAAAACTAATTAAAATGTAACCTTTTTAAATATTTTAAACGTAATTTACAGTTTACATTTTATTTTAAATATCTTTTATTTATCCCATCAGAAGGAGCGTGATATTATAGACGAATCCAATAATTTAAAATTTATGTGTTTTGAAGTTTATTTTAGATACATATTTCGTCAATTTCACGGTATCAATCAAAATTAAAGTAGGTTATACCAAATTGGTACTTTTCATTCTAATTTTACTCCCGGTGATAATGTAGCATAACACGAACAATCACTAATTTCATCTTGTGAACAATAAATTATAAAAGACAATTTTACCCTTGTTTAGCCAATGCCCACAAAAAATTATCAAGGCCCAAACGCGATTAGGGTTTCACAGAAGCGCGAGCCTTATCTATTTAAGCCGCTATTCACCTCCACAGACTCATTCACCCACCGTCCTCCGCTCCTTCTATCTAATTAGAGTTTTTTTTTGTTTTTCTTAATTAGGTTTTCTCTTTGTTATCTATTTGTGCGCCGATGAGGGAGACATCCCAAAGTATAGGAAGTGCCGTATGACACTTTAAACAGCAGCGGCGGCGCAGTTTCCACTCTAATTCCCATCCACCATTGCTCAGTTTCTTCACAGTCTCTGTTCAATGGTCGGGAATTTGTGGCTTTCTTGCTCCGCCGCTGCATTTTTTAATTTTTATTATAAGGTCCGATGCCACGTCGACGGTAGCGAAATGCGATGACCGACGATGCTATGATTGGACCGATAAACAAGTTTCGCATTTTTGATAGGAATCTGTGTATGGATTTGCAGTTCCTTCACGGAGCCGTTTTGTGCGATTACATTATGTTATTATCTCTTCACTTTTTATTTTCCTGAATTTATTTCCGAGTAGTGAAGCCGATGAGGTTTTTTTATATATACATATTTGGAATTACCGTCTGAATATTATTGATGTCTATTCGGCTGTCTGAGGCTTCACTCCTTTTCATCTCTATCTTTTACTCGCTCTGGTCATTTTTTACTTATCTTTTTTAATATTTTACAGATTATATACTTACTATTAATGTAGATGTTCTGGCAAAATGTTCATCCCAAACAGAGGATTAATTATCAGTACAAATTTTGTAGTTAACTTAAAGTAATAATTATATACTACTAAAAAATACAGCTTTTTCTTGATTTAGTATTTACTATATGTCCCTGTTTCAGATTTAACGAATATGAAAAAGTTTTAGACTTACATTTGGTGGATTTTTGAAGTTTTATTAATTAGAAATTATAAACGTTTAATTAAGATAAATAACTACTTTATCTTAAAAGAAAAATAGTACTCCCTTCGTATTTTTTAATTTGTTTTAATTTTTTAGTCCGTTTTAAAAAGAATAACCATAAGATGAAGGGGCATTTTGATATGTTTGACATAACTTTAATTTAAGATCACAACATTTAAATTTTTTATTTTCTTAATTTTTGTGTAAATTAAAATGAGATCATTCTTATTTAAATGAAGCAAGTAGTACTATATCTGTTAGTATTAATTTAATGTTGTTTAGTCTGGTAAATGGTCTAAACTTTGTCTTTGCTGACCTAAAATCCACATATGTTAAAAAATTAAACTTTTGATAGAATTATCGTGATTCGGGCACAACACTAAATCCGAAATTTTTTGGTGGTATTCCTTAAAGTTTGGGAAGACTTAATGTCCCAAGATAGCAGAGTACCACTTAGGAATTTTGGGTTTAGTATTGTGCCCAAATAACAAGCCTATGTCGTGGAACGCTTGGGAAAGTCTTCCTGAAGTTTGAATCCACCTTCATCCGCCAATATCGGTGTTTGTTCCATTATTCTTTCGATTTTATGAAAATAACAGTGTTTTCTAACTTGGAAATTGTTTCAATCTGTGCTGTTGTTTCTAATCTTATCTGTCTTGTTATTTTTGTGATGTAGCAGAGTACCACCTAGGAATTTCGGGTTTAGTCCTAGTACCATATACGAACACTGTAGAAATAACTTGGAAAAAGCAAATGATCAAGCTTCTGATTCAGCAATTTCGTTGTACAATGACATAACTAGAATTGTGAGTTGTGACAACTCTTGAAAATGTAATACAAGGCTTTTTGCTCAACTTATCATGTCAGGGAAGGAAATAAATTGCCAAAGAAGCTGATATTGTCGATGTTATTCAATTTGATCATTTGGATTTAAGAGAACAATCTACTAATAACCAGAACTCTACAACATGTGGGAATGAACTTGTGCTACTTTAGTAAACCAGCAATGTATTGTCAATAAAAGAGTGCCAATCAAAAAAGAAACTACCGAATTCACATATAATTAAAAAGAGAAGATGAAAACGCCAATAAAAACGAAAATATAACCAATTTGGTAAAAGAAAAAAAAACCTAGATGCAGCGCCAGCGAGCCCATTCAAAGAAAAAAGGAGCTGCATTTTATTTTTTTTTAGCAAATTATGCGGGAAGAGTTGAAAATAGAATTTTCTAATGTGGCGCGGATTGAAGTCTTTGCAGATTTGTTCTGCAACTGCACAGTTTGCTAATGATAAAAAGAGGACAAGTTTTTGGCTGTTTTCCAAATTCCATTGTATTTGGATTTTTCATTGACAAATGAAGTGAAAAAAAATTCAAGAAAAAAGTTAAAAAATTTCATGGTCAAATAGGTACATAGTTTATTTCACAGTGGAAAGAATATTTTCTACATTGGCTTGCTGTGGTTTTATTCCACTTCCTTGGATAAGAAGAAATAGCAGTGTCCAAAACCAATTTTTCCACATTCTAAGACCTAACACAACTACGCACGCCATGACGATATCTAAACAAATATAAATAGTAGTAGTAGCAGTATTGTGTGATAAGCCAATTTAATTATTCATTAGAAAAAATGGAAGGCAGCAACAACGATGTGGTTCTGCTAGATTTCTGGGCAAGCTCATTTGGAATGAGGCTAAGAATTGCATTGGCCTTAAAAGGGATCCAATATGAAGGGAAGGAGGAAAACTTATTTGATAAAAGCAATCTGCTTCTGGAGATGAACTCTGTTCACAAAAAGATCCCTGTTTTGATTCACAATGGCAAGCCCATTTGTGAGTCTCTTATCATTCTTGAGTACATTGATCAAGTTTGGCATGACAAATATCCTTTACTTCCTTCTGACCCTTATGATAGATCACAAGCCAGATTCTGGGCTGACTATATAGACAAGAAGGTGGGGCTATCCGTTCATATTAGTAGTCGTAGTATTGCTTCTGTAGTTTCTTGTCCTCCGATTTTCGTTACTACTCTTTCCGTCCATCTTTACTTGTCCACTATTTATTCGTTACTACTCCTTCCGTCCATCTTTACTTGTCCACTATTTATTTAGCACACATCTTAAGAAATGATAAATAATGAGGGTAATTTTACTATATCACCTTTCGAATATAATAAATTTGATGTTTTGTGTAATGAATAGTATTTAGCAAGGGTAAAATGGACACAAAATGGTAAATTATCCATTGTTTTTCCAAACTAGACAAGTATTGTTGGACATTTATTTTTGGTATACTGGACAAGTAAAGATGGACGGAGGGAGTATTTGTTGATTTTTTGTACTTGATTATCGTATTATTTTGTTACTATATATTGTTTCTTATGCTTCCGTTGCTTCATTTTCTGAACTGATTTGCATTGTTTTTCCTTGAGCCGAGGGTCTATCGGAGACAACCTCTCTACCTCTAAGGTAGGGGTAAGGTTTGTGTATATATACTCTACCCTCCCCATACCTCACTTTGCTGTGGGCCTATACTGGATATGTTGTTGTTGATAAAAAAAAAAGTTCTCTTTTACTTACTGATTCCTTCACTACTTATGGATGTTGCAGATATATAGCACAGGAAGAAGAGTTTGGAGTGGTAAAGGTGAAGAACAAGAGGAAGCAAAGAAGGAATTGATAGAAATCTTCAAGACATTGGAAGGAGAGCTTGGAGACAAAACATACTTTGGTGGTGATGACAATTTGGGTTTTGTGGATGTGGCTTTGGTTCCTTTCACTAGTTGGTTTTATTCTTATGAGACTTGTGCAAATTTCAGTATAGAAGCAGAGTGTCCAAAGCTGGTGGCATGGGCTAAAAGATGCATGCAAATTGACAGTGTCTCAAACTCCCTTCCTCATCCTCACAAAATCTATGCTTATGTCTTGGAACTCAAGCACAAATTTGGTCTAGCCTAGCTAGTTACTATAACTATTTGTTCTCATTCATCGCTACTTTGCCTTTAAAGTTTCTGTTTATTTTGTTGTAATAAAAATTCATATAGTTAACTTGAAATCATGGAATAAACCAAATTTCATTTGGTAATTATGATGTGCATATGGTTAGAACTTGGAAATATATCAGACTATTTTCCAGCTTCAAGGGAAAAGTGTGATGCAGTTTCATTCAGTAAGGCTCAATATTTATAGCATGAATCTGAAGAAAGTCTCATTCTTTACATAATAATCATTGCTACTGTAGATCCCTAAAGGCAAAGTGAGGGAGAACTTTTTTTTCCTTATTCATCAAACTGCAATAATAACTACACAGCATTGATCAGTAAGCTCTATAGATTCCTACTTGGGACCTTGTTAGCCAATAAAAAGGGCAGTTGGTGCACGATGCATCCCACGTTCACACACCAATATTTGACCTCCTATTGAACATCAGACTAATGAACGTGGGATCAATAGGTCACACAGAGACAATTGCACCAAAGCTCCCTTTCTGACCTTGCTAGCGAATGCCCACAAAAAATCGAAGAAATTCAGGTTAAATAAATTAGCTTGTGATCATGTGTCTGTAAATAAAATGATGCCGGAGACCCATTCTAAGACTTTTATCTATCATGTTAACTTAATTGCAAAGGAGAACTAGGCTTTTCACCCTTGCTACGTAGGAGGAAAGAACCGGTTGAGATTGAATGGCAATGTGTAGAACTCTTCGTTTCTGTTATCACCTCTGAAAGTTCTGAACTTCACCCACCAAGGCATGCCCCGGTCTTTCTTTGCTTTCTCCACATCCAGCGTGTTGTCAAGAAACACAGCAACTATTAGCCCCACCATTGGAGGCGATGTGAATATGGTGTTGACAAATGCATTGAACTGCAAAGGGAAATGCCAACATTTCAGACTAGTTTTACAACAACAACAATATACCCGGTGTAATCCCACAAGTGGAGTCTGCATAAGGTAGAGTGTACACAGACTTTACGTCTACCTATATAATTGAAGATGCAGGTTATTTAAATAGTACTCACCCATCCAGCATTGGTTTGAACAAGACCATGACGAGCTGGATACCAATATTCATTGAAAAATTGTGGAATTGATATCCCAAGGAAAAGTGATAGTCCCGTTATTATGAGATTCCTCATACAATTCAAATTTGTGAATTGAAGAAATGACAATCCGACAGAGCCTGCAGAAGAGAAATCAGCCTTACTAACCGCAGAAAATCACAAATAAAATGATGGTATCTGATAATAATAGCATACCTACAAGGCCAAACAGAACACAATACAGTGCAGCATATATCGGGAAAGGTATCGATGCAAAAACAGCCCCAAATTTCCCTGCATACAGCAAACAGTTTTTTAAAGTGCAGTCTAAAACACCTCGGAACTGGTTACTGATTCCATATTTCTGAAATTCGACATCAAATACTAGAAAAAATAACAAGGGAATAAAATTGAAAATATTTAGGAAAATATAACTTGATAGAGTGTGGATGTACTAACCTAGCATAGAAAAGAATATCATGAAACCAGCAGAAATTTGAACAACTCTTCGACTTCCAACTCGAGTCAATCCAAGAAGTCCCACATTTTCTCTGAAATGAATTGCCATGGTTACTTCTTACCTATAAATCATCCCAAACTACAGAGAGGGCTATATTGTGATGCCTGAATTCTTACACAGAAACAGTGGAACCAGTGCATGTTCCAAAAAGTCCATCAAGCAAAATGCCTATTCCCTGCAAAATGATAATTAGAACAATAACATGTTTTTACTTTTTTAAGAAATGAATTTGGTCAAAAGAACCCTAAGTAATGTATAAGAGGAACTTAAAAGAGAATCTGCTTTTACAGTTACGAAATTATTGGCGACAAAATATTCGTATCAATTAGAAACTTTCTAGAAATGCTGTCTAATTCTCCTCAAAGGAGTTATTACCCAATAAACAAACATTCATGCACTGTATTTAAGAAAAGCTACCTGCCATCCAATGCCACGGCTTAGTACATAGGCAGGAGGTGGAGTGGCAATTGCCAGACGAGATGCCGCCATATAAGTTCCAGTTGACTGCACATAGTTAGAGTCAAAAAATACTGTTTTCCATATGACAGTAAAATGTATCTTCATCAAGTGCAAATAATTACTTAGACAAAAACAATTGTACTGCAATGATCTCACATTATTCAACTATAGAGGCATTCATTACGATTATCATTGAGAAAAGATTAGAATAAACAAAAAGGAATTCAGAACATCCAATCTAAGGAAAGCTTCAAAGAAACACTCGAAGCACAGAAAGACAAATTTGGCCAAGTACTGATCGTCGATTAACTATGCCTCAATCCAATAGCAATTTTTAAAATATCCTCGTCAACTGAATTATTTCTGTTCAATTTGCTAAATGAATGAAGAAAAGAAGCAGGGCTGTTAAGTACCTCAACCATTGAGACAAGAACTGCAGACATCATAGCAAAAGAATGCCCCGCTGCAAAAGTAGGAGGACCCCACTGCAGGGGATATGGGAATTTGAACCTGAAATTATATTGCAAAGGGAAGTTTAAAACCATTGGAGTACATCAATATTTGTATTTTACAAGAAGACCAAGAACTAAACACACCATGGAGCAGTAGAAATGAGATTTGCTCTATCAGTGCGGCAATTATGTTGAGTTATAGCATGTTTGTTATGGTAAGCCCCACTAGCCGTCAGAATAATGGAATATATCCAGATAATGGTAACACAAATCAGAACAGGGAATCGCTCGAAAATTGGAAAATCCCTCATTGGTTTAACATTCTTCAGATACTGCAAAAACACAAGTGTTACTTGAGTGAACTCAAGAGAGTACGAGTGAGAAATGTTCCATCATTTTAAAGCACCACTTACTTGTGACAAGCCAATGACCAACAATAGCATTGGAAGCCCAATTTCAATGCAATTCCCTAGCTGTAAATACGAGGAAACAATTCATTAAAAGTGGACTCGAAGCCAATCTTAAACCAGACAAATCAGCTTATTACATCTTTTGGTTATAGACAGCCGTTAGCATGCCGTAATAAGAAATAAAGGGCAGTAAATAACCTATAAAAAGGTTAAAAACCCATCGCCATATTGAATTCTGGATATTTTACTCCAGTGCAGGAAAAATAAAGAGAACTTCAAAAAGCATCAAACCAAGTTCCAACAACAGTGAGAAAGATTTAACAATTTTTGACAAAAAATAAGCAAATCTTAGAATTCAAGCTTCCCAGCATACGATAATATCGAAGTTCAACAGTGGAAACAAATACTTACTGCAGGAAAACCTCGCTGAAATAGGCCGAAACCAACTAATGCCACAACAGGTGCCATTCCAAGGGGACTGAAGAATCTGTAAACAAGCAGCAAGCCAGTCAAGAATATGGCCATGTACTTACTCTGCCTTACTGAGCAATAAAATACCACTATCATACCGTGAGAAGAGCCCCCAAACTTGGCTATATCCCAAAATAATTTGAATGCTAGCTGCAACAATTAAAGCTCCTTGAATAGCTCGCATCGTATGTACAAATCTCTGCAGCACACTTAGATCCTTAAACATCTTCTTATTACAGAACTAAGAGACAGTACAAAATATGTTCTAGTTTTCAAAAACATAATTTAATAAATGACACCATAAGGATTGTTTTCTTATCAATCACTTGAGAGAACACAAAAATAAAGTATAATTTGTGTGCTTTGAACTGGAAGAAGAAACATATACAAGCTCACTAGCTGAATTTGCCAGTAAATATCCTCCCCCCCACCAAAAAAAAAAGGACTAACATGTTAGTGTAGCATTTTACAGACTACAAAAATTTCAGCTTTCAATGAGTCTGTTGATTATTGGAACAAAATGTATTGAGAAATGACTGAGTTTGGAACACTTACTACATGTGGCTCGCTAATTCGTTGAAGATGTGAGTCACTAATTATATAGACTATAGGAATGACATATGCAAAGGAACCTCCAACAACAGCGGGCAACCGAGTTCCAAACAGTGCTTGGAGAAGAGTATTTATTCCAGCCACAAAGAGCAGCGTTTGTATAACCCTTGCCTTGTCCCCCTGGATAGAGAAACGACATATCTTTTTGATGAGTTAATGAGCTTGAGATTCACTACATGGACTGTGATACATATGATAAGATAACTAGAGAATCAGCTTACATCGGATCCACCCATTAAAGGTACAAGCGCTGAGGGAATCATCACACTTGTGCCAAGCATTAATATGTAATTTTGAAAGGCTAACAATATGGTTTCAGCTGCAAATAAGAAAAAACTGCCTTAGTAAGTACACAAAAGTGATAGGGATGATTCGTAACAATAACAACAACTAGTACTACTACTACTACGCCTCAATCCAAGCAATTTGGGGGGCAGGACTGTTAAAAAAAGAAACGAAAAGAAAAGAACACTTCCCCAACCTATACAAGATTTTGAACTTCTCCATTCTACCAATAGTTTTCCCAAGTTAAATACACAAGAATAGTTTATATTGTGGCAATAAATGAATAATCAGACAACTCTAATTTTTGTTTTTGGTATTCATTTAACTTTGGTTTCACTAACATTATTGAGTTTTGTTCCTATAGATCAAGGTTTCTCCATAGTCCCACTTTGGATGGTGCAGGCTATCTCCAAGAACTACATTGTTATTGGATACTTGAAAACTTTGTTATGTTCTTTTTTTCTCTTTTGGAAATTACCTGAAATGGGTATTATTACTCAAAGAAAAAAGGAGCCTTACTGTGGGATGGTTAAGAAATGCTAGGAAAGTGAACTCCTCTATCAACCCCAAAAGGCCAAGATTGAGCAAGATTTCAGTCATAAACAGGAATTAAATGTCAAAGTTACAATCTTTTATACAAACCAGAAAGAAAAAACATCAAAAGCCAGCCAGCCAGCATTCACAGTCACCCATTTTGAACCATCAAACAATTGGTAAAGACAGTTAAAAATATCACCTTTAAAGGCACACAAAACACAGAACCCCAAAGAAATGTTTCAAAAGTTGCCAACTTTCAAAATGTGAACCTTTCTCATCAATTCTAAATGGACCCCTGAGCACACTCCTATAGGGGGTAAAGAAAAAAGAGTAAGGAGAGAGAAGAGGAAAATAAACAAAACAAGAATGTCCCCAGCATTGATTTTCACATTACAAACAAAACTCAAATCAATGAAGACACACACACACACACACATCATTCAAGAAAAGAAAACCAACCCAACAAAAAAGAAAAGAAAAAATAAATGAGCAATAAACACAAAGCAATATCCTTTCTCCTTCACTTCACTTCACTTCTCTCAACACATTCAACAGTGCTAGTAAATGCCACAGCCACATAGCCTATGAACCAATAGAGTACTAACTGCAAGTTTGAGCAAATATAACTTAGCCCCACAAACAAACATGATGTAAAAAGAGAGAAATATTATACCCCATGGAGGATTGGAGTCTATGCAATACTCAAGGTCTTGAAGTTGTTCCATTGGAGGATGAGTAATGTCAGCCATTGTCATTTGAGTGGTGAGCTTTCTTTCTTTCCCCCTCAAAGAATCACAACAAAGAATATAACATAAAGAAGAAAGAATATTAACACACTCAAAACTCAAAAGAAAGAAAAAAAAAAAGAGAATATTTGTGAAGGTAAGGAGAAAGAAAGTAGAGAACTAAGAACAAAGTAAAGCACAAGCCAGCAGCAATAGCACTAACACTATAACCCCCCAACCCCACAAGTTGAAAAGAAAAAAATACATTAAAAAAGAATTTACAAGGAATAAATGTTCCTTCTATTCACTCTGTATATAATATTAAAAAAAAAAAAACATATTTTTTACTAACCTGAAACCTGAGTGAAGAAACTAACCTGCCTATAGAGCCTTTCTAGTCTATTTTTTTGAAAGCTGTTCAACAAAAAAGGGCCTGGTTATTGGTTATATTGCAGAAATACCATTGTTATTGTTGGGTCCCACTAGAGTCAAAACTCAAAAATGGAATTGTAACTTTCATGTTCAACCAGTAGTTAATTTTTGAAATTTAAATGTTAAATTCTGTTGGAGGAAACTATTCTTGTAAATCTCCTAAGTTATGAGGACTCTTTTATTTAAAAGTACTATTTTGGTTACTCTTGTTGTATACCTTCGTGCAACTACTTAATGCCAATTTAAGTACGTTGTTTCAAAAAAAGGTGGACATAAATATTAAATTCAACAGTTCGATTTGCCTTTCATGATACCACTAGATGTTGAATTTTGTTTACACTTAGCTTATACTGTATGTCAAATTTTGTGTGTATACTTAGATTTGTTTTATGTCAAATACCATCATATAAAATAAGATAAAAAGAAATAATAATATTTAATTTTGTTTCCAGGATCCCAAAGAATCAATATTGACCAAAAATATGGAATGTATTATATTTAATTGTCAGTGAAACGAAAAATGAAGAGTAATTTGCATCATTTTTACCTGCTTTTTAGTGGTAAAATGCATTTTTTTTAAATGTGTATTTTTGACAACGTAAAGGTTGTTTGTAATGTATTTTTTTTCCTATTACATAGGAGAAGTGAGTAGAGAGAGGAATGAAAACAGTGAATTGAATACACATACTGCTAGAATGAGTCCGAATTTTTATTAAGAATGTCAAAATATAGAGGAGTAAATTCACGAACAGTCAAAGAAAGTTCATATATAATTTAGTTAATAATGTATATATACGTAAATGAAAAACATTTACCTAGCTATACAATGTTATTTTACGAGAACATATGGTTTCACTGTCACAATATGCATTTTCAAATATCTATATTATTATAAAAACATAAATAACAATGTTGAGTGATCAAAGTAACCTTCAAATATTGAACGACTTTTATGTCCTTAAAAATTTAAATCAAGTCGGGATAAAATTGTAAAAAGATAACAAAGAAGTATCCTAATTTATTTTGGACAGTAGTTCTTCTATTTGAATGAAAAGGGAATAAGCCAAAAAAAATTAATATTGATACGCAAAAGTGAAATTTTTTTTAAACACAAAGGTATCCTAACTTATTTTGATAATGATTCTTGAATTTTTAGAGAACGAAAAAATAAGTTGGAAACGATTGTAGGGTTCTAATTATAGAATACACAATTATATAAGTTTAAAGGGTAATATTGAAAACAAATAATAAAGATTTCAACTCTGGCATTAGAAACTTTAGAAATGCAATTTATATGAACTTTCTGAATACCGTTATATCCAATATTAAATTACTTTATTAAGAAAATATTTAAATTTTTAAGAAAAATAAAAGCCGATCAATATTTGAAAAATACTTTAATAATGTCTGATTACGTTAAATTTAGATATTAGTGATCAAACCATATGCAAAATTATAATTTATTATTTTAACATAAGTATTATAATAAACAACGAGTGATATTCGTGGAACGCACGTACATAGAGACTAGTTAGTAAAATACGTCAATAATGACCCAACTCTTCGAAAGGATGAAAAAATTTCTTAGGCGACGTTTGGCCCTAGATTTCAAATATTTTTTATTTTATTTAGAACTATGAAATTAGAGTTGAAGATGAAGTTGTGTTTGATTATACTTTTTGCAAAGGAAAAAAGAAATTACTTTATTTGAAATTTATGAAGATGTTGTTGGAAAACAAATTTGGAGCACTTATCTGAATTTGAAAACTGGAATCCAACTTCAATTTGGATTTGTAATTTTTTTTCTAACCAAACATGATTTAAAATAAAGTAAAATATTATCTCAGAAGAAAATGAGTAATTCTCGTGGTCAAATGGGTCCATTATTTCTTAACAACGTCGATTTTTTAGATGAAAGAAGTCATATGTCTTGCACATAACCCATCGATCAGTATTTTGAAGGCTCAAACTCATTATAATTTCTACTCATTTTGGAGGAATTAAACTAAATCAACTCTAATTAGGGGATTAGACTCACGAAATCTTATCAAATACACATGTAAGAGGAATGAATTATTTAGCAGATTGGTATTGAAGGACAGTAATTTTTTTGTGGGAGGCAAAGGATATAGAAGAATACAAAAAATGGTGGGGAAATTGTAATGATAGTAATATATACTACTAGTATTAATTAAGGTATCTTATATGCTTTTGCTGGTCATTATCTATGAGAAAATGGATAATCATTAATCACACTTTTTGGTTTTTGTGGGTTGATCAATTGGATAACAAGTTGTTTACACATATTTTAAAATTTAAACTGATTTTGGTATATGTCTTTCAACTTGTGTAATCAAGTACTATATGAGTATAAAATGACTTCATTCTTGGATATATTAACTTATTTCCTTTATAATTATCTTAATTATTGGTGATTGTTTCTTTTTTCAACTCAAGAGTATTTACATATTATCTAGCAAAACAATATGGAGGTAGGATGTGGGGGTTCGGGGGTGGCGGGAGTTGGGGTGGTCAAGGGGAGGGAGTGGGAAAGAGATAATGAACTTGCAATGTCACTTATGTAACTTGTTTTTCCTACTTTAAATAAGGAAGTCATTTCCCTCATTTTTAAGGAACTTATTTTTCTAGAGAAAAATCAAACATGAAAATATTTTTTGAAAAATATTTTTCTCCCTACCAAACACACCCTCAAGGGTCGTTTGGTAGCTGATTTGGAGATGAATTATGCAGGTATTAAATTTTGTATAAGTAATGCCATGTTTGGTAATTTGTTAGGAGGTAAGTTATTTATACATAAAATTGTTATGGTGTTTAGTTTGCAATTTAAAAAGGTGCATAATTAATACATGTATAAGTTATGAGAAAATCTAATATATTATTTTATGCAGAATAAAATATTGAATAAGTAAGTAATACATAATTAAATAACTAAACCATGCATAATTAATTTCTACATAAAATAATGCATAGATTCTTTCATAACTAATACATATATTACTAATACCTGCGTAACTATAACCGACTACCAAACAACCCCTCAATGTCTCATCTCCAACATTTTATACTATTGATATAAGCTAGTACTAACTTTAACACCCAACATAAATCTCCAAAACAATTAGTACTACCTATATACTATTTTTTTTCAAGTATGGAAAAGATTACACATTCAAATAGAGATGTACATTATCTTGAATGGAGAAAGCTGCATGCCCCACCAGAATCAATGTTGAGATATCATTCAGCTGAAAAATCAAACTGTTTTTGTACAAAAAATTAACAAAACCATCATAACCTTAAACCTGACATTGCTCTACAATTTAAGACATGACACTTTTTTGCTTTTGGTCCACCAAATATGATTCTCTTCACAAAGTTGGAAATCATTTCCCTCTTATATATACACAAATATTTTACCTATATAACAACTTTTTTTATACTATAAACATGTATACATTTCATTTTGGTCAATTATAAATAAAAAAAAAGGCATTAGAAAGTTGTGCTGTTTTTTATTAATGAAAGCTCAATGAACAATTTTTTTTCTTTCTAAAAGCTCCTTTTGTATTATTTTAGTTTATCTTATTACTCTCATGTTCCTAAATAAGTGGTATTTTAACTTTTTCATCTTATTCCTAAATCAGTGATGTTTTAGATAATCAATAATATATTAATGATGTTCTTCCAATTTTACCTTTCTTTAAATAAAGAGAGTTTTACATAATCAAGAAATTACTAAAGAGTTAAAAAAATTTCAAGATATTTATTAAGAGTAAATTAATAAAAACACTCTTTATTTGCCTTGGAGTAACTGGTAAAGTTGCTGCCATGTGACCAGGAGGTCACGGGTTCAAGCCGTGGAAACAGCCCTTTGCAGAAATGTAAGGTGATGCTGCGTACAATAGACCCTTGTGGTCCGGCCCTTCCCCGGACCCCGCGTATAGCGGGAGCTTTAGTGCACCGGGCTGGCCTTTTTACTCTTTATTTTTTACGAATGAGTAATTTCTTAAAGAGTGTGCCCAGGCTAAAAGCATCACTTATTTAAAAACGAATGGAAATATTGTTTTTAGGGGAATCAAGGTTAAAAGAGTGTATTGAGAGGTAGGTAAAGAGTAATAAAAGATGAAGAGACATTGATGTTAATTGATCCTCTAATTTACTGCAAATATCAGTTTGTAGTTGTTGGGAGATTTAATGAGATCTACTCTACCACAGAACAAAGTACTATACTGCTGTGTTTGCTCCTTGTCATCATTGTATATTTGTACTCCTACTCTTGAATGTCCTATCCTATCAGTACCTACACTATTTTGCCCTTCAATGCTTATTTTTATACCCAGTTTTAATTTATTTATCTGATTTTAATTTGACACTAAATTTAGAAGGAAAAAAATTGAATCTTGTGATCTTAAACTAAAGATGAATAAAATGCACCAAAGTGTCATTTAAGGTATGTTCGATATGAAGAAAATATTTTTCATGAAAAGAATTTTCTTAGAAAATGTTTTTTGGAAAATAAGTGAGTTTCTTACCTATTTTTTTGTGTTAAATATAAATAATAAAAAAAATTATCCTAAAATTATTTATTTATAATCTAGACAAATATTATGAAATGTGAAGGTTGAGTGTGGGATGTGGGCCTGTGGGGTAGTGAGGATGGGCTCGGGGGGAGGTGAAGATGAGGTGTGTTGGAAGGTGAGGAGGACACAATTAATGTGAAATATCACTTGTAGAACTTATTTTTCCTACTTCCACTAAGGAAGTTCATTTTCTTTATTTTTAAGAAATTTAGTTTCCTAGAGAAAATATTTTCCTGAAATTTTGATCAATCAAACATGAGAAAATTGAAAAATATTTGTTTTCCTCTATATCGAACACACCCTTAATCTTGTGATCTTAAACTAGTCGAAAAATTAAAATTAAAAAGTTATAAAAAAGATTTTTTTTTTTGAAATCGACTAAAAAAAAAAGTAAGACAAGTCAATTGAAATGAAGATTATTTAAATATAAATATTATTTTTGAAATGAGGATTATATTATTCGTTTCAATTTATACGATATTATAGTTTCGTTTTTAACCCCTCTCCCTAGTATATATGATACTATATCATATGGTAATATATAGTTTCATAACTTTGCCTCGATGACTTTACTATTTAATTATGCAATGATTCAGAAGGTTTTTTCTGAACAAGTAGAAACAAGAATAGAATTATTTTGGTGACAAAGAAAAAAGATGTTTTATTTGCTTTTTGCGGAGAAAAGCCAAGTTTAAATACAGAATACTTGGGAATTACAATACCAAAATGAATAACATATGATGATAGTCAATTATTAATACCAAAAAGGTCAAGAAATATGGCTGTTTGCTTTCGGCTCCAAGCCTCCCAACTTTTTTTAGGGATTGGAATTTGGAATTGACCTATTTTGTTCAAATTTCAATCACTACTTTTATTTAAAATAATTAATTTTGTTAATTATAATGGAAACCTAAGAGATACTCTCTGTGACTCTGTCCCATTTCATCTGACAATTTTATCCTTTGAAGGAGCCAAACGATTTTGGGTGGTTTGGTAGGTTTTCTAAAAAATAAGTGAATTTCTTACTTATTTTTTATTGTTTGATAAGTGAGCAAAAAAATATTATTATAAAAGCATTTATATATTATCTAGCAAAATACTATGAAGGAGAATGAGATGAGGAGTGGGTGTTCGCGAGTTGGGGGGGGGGGGGGAGAGGGATGGTCAATGGGTGGGGGTTGGGAGGATTGGGTGGGTGGGAAGACGACAATAAACCCGAAATGTCATTTATGCAACTTATTTTCTTTACTTCCATTAAGGAAGTCATTTTGCTTATTTTTAGAAAACTTATTTTTCTATAAAAAATATCTGGACCAAACATAAGAAAATTGAAAAATATTTTTCAAAAAATATTTTTCACCATACCAACACACACCCTTTATGTTTGACTGTTATTTTCCAATTTAAATTATAAAAAAGTGTGATTTATAATTTGTTCATGTGTTTTTAATAATATAAATTTTATTTAAAAGAAATAAGAAGCTAATGTTTAATTACTACTATATAGAAGTGTGAGTGAAGCACACACCTCTTCGTCGACGTGTGTGCTTCTCATCATTCTTCTATAGTAAGAGTATTTCTATCATTTTTGTGTACTTTCTTTATTTTAATTAATTTATTTTATTTTTTAATCAGTTATATATTTGAAAATTACGTAAAAAGTATTATAAATTATAATAATTAATAACTTAAAATATTAAAAAGAAGTATAAAAATTTGGTTGACTCTCAAAATTGTATCTGTGCCACATGGGACAGATGAAGTAACATATATTATTTGAAAATCACGTAAAATTTTTATAAATTATAATATTTAACAATTTTAAATATTTAAAAGATATAAAAATTTTGATTGTCTCTCAAAATTCTATCAGTGCCACATAAATTGAGATAGCGAGTATATTATTTAGAAATGATGTAAAAATTACTATAAATCACAATAATTAACAACTTAATATATTTAAAAGATATATAAAAAATTTGGTTGACTCTCCACATTTTTATTGGTGCCACATAAATTGGGATAGGGAGAATAACACATTATCTGAAAAGCACTATAAATTACAATAATTAATAACTTAAATATTTAAAAACCATATAAAAATTGGATTGATTCTACCAATTTCATGTTTGCCACATAAATTAGAATAGAGAAAATAACATACATGGGACAGAATTTTGCATCTAGTTCATAGAGATGTCTATAACGCCCATAGTTCGATTGCAACATCTTTTTTCTTAATAAAAATGAGTAATTTCAATTAGTTATTATATGGGTAATAAATCAAAAGTAAGGTTACATGATCAAAATAAAAGGGCCTAAAATGTGTCATTAGTAAGAAAAAGAAACATAAGGGTTGTTTTATTTGCAATACAAGAATTAAATAATGATGTGATTATTTAGAAATGTATTATTGATAGATGTTTAGTTCATTTGACGGAAAAAATAATATACGGAAAGTAATATAAAATGTGCTTTTGTTAAACTAGTTAATTTGAATAAACTTTTATTTTCAATTTGAATCTTGACTTTCTTAAAAGATATTGGGTGATATGCTTTGGAGATTATTATTTTTTGGTCATTTTTTTTGTTTTATCCTCGAATTAATTGTTATTCTACTTAAAATATGATATAAAAATGATATCACAATGTGATATAAATAATCCCAAAATTAAAAATTCTATTAAACCTGAGATAAAATAATCATATATTTATCCCGAATTTTTATAGTCTCTTATCCTTATAATCAAACGACCACTAATTGGAAATAGAAAAATACAGGATTATGGACCACAGGATTAGGAAATGATTAAAATACTAACCCCAAGAATAAGGAATTTGGAATAACTTGTCTAACCTTATTACCTTCCAATACACCACCAACCAAGAGATCACTTTTCAAGGTAAGTAAATGGAGTTTAACACTTATATATGACTAATCCTAATTCTAATCTTTCAATATTTTATAAACCATGTCTGATACTGGACCCTTTGTAGAGTTATATTTATCTGACAGGAGTTCTATTCTGATCTCTTTATCTTTTTGAAGGTAAAAATATAAGTTCGTAAATGTACAGCCAAAAAATCTAAATTTTATTTCAAATTTGTTTAAACAATGCAACATATAGTTAGACGTTTCATCCTTCAACCCTTTGTTTCTCCGTTGGTAAGCAAGTTAAATTAATTAATTAATTCCTCTTTCGCTTTGATTCTTTTGTTGATTTAAGAGCTATAATGAGACAGTAAGAATGATTTAAGGGTGTGGCAACTCAACTGGGAATGATTGAGAGTAAATATAAAGTTTCTCCGGTTCAAGCCTTGAAAACGAAAAATTTCTCAATAAAGAACGTTTTATTCTTTAATGAATTTATTGATTGGTTCAATATCACCATCAATTTGCTAAAAAGGGGACAAATGTATATGTGTACGAAATTCGTATGAGGGAATTATTCTGCAAAACAAACTAGGTAGAAACTATGACGTTCTACATCATTTAAACGTAATAAATTAAAAAACAAAAAAGAGACTTTTTCTAAGATAAAGAATGGATAGTGTGAAAAGGAAGATAGAAAAAGGGAAGAAAAAGAAAAACATATGTCTTCAAAAGGATTCCCACTTTTAAAGATTCTGGAAAGATAAGCAGATAATTTATATGTTTTGTGTTAAGAACTTTGAAGCACAAGTTATATGTCTCCTGCTATGAGATAATTTTTATCGGAAAAACACTCGAAAAGATCAAGATTGAAAGATCGAAACCAACCCGACTTATATACACCCGCCTATTTGTATGGAATAAAGTCCCTTTGTCACCTTCTCTCAGTCACAGGTTGTGAGTTGCGACATAATTTTGTACTTTTTCCTTCTCCCATAGTTGTCATAATTCATTTGTTGATGAATCTGCAAAGGAGTAAATTACACTGCACCCTCCACTGTGCCAACATACTACTACCAAATAACACGTCCATTTCATTTTCTCAAAATAGAAATTCCAATAATATTCAATTGATCTTCATTATAGTAAAATCTATTCAATGTGTTGTTCGTAAAGCATCGGATTACTGCCAAAAAAAAGATTTAGCTTACGTAACATCCTAATTTTACTTAGTCGGACTCTTCCTCCAACTAACGATGAAATCTTGGCTGAATTGTCATGTATAAATTGATGACTTGAACCTGCAGCTTTCGCCTTTCCTAAAATAAATTCAGGTTTAGACATGAAAAGTATGGCTCACTTTCAAAATTCAATGGAATATAGAGATACAATGTCTTTATAACATATTCTTTTTTGGGTGAAATACATTGGATGAGATAGTTCAGTGAAGTACTAAATTTTTCTGTAAACAAGTACTACCAAGTATAGACATAAGAAACAAGAAGGTACAAAATTCTGTATTCAACCAATAAGACTAACAAGGTGAAGACACAAAAAGGTTAAACAAGGACAATAAATGAAGAAAGCACACTCTGAAATCAAATCAACTCATCTTATTGAGGTAGATATTGTGACCCCACCACCTAAAAGAAATCTCACTGCAAAATCCTTTTAAAAAAACTTTAATTTTGTTTCCTATTCTTACATAATTTATCCCTTCAAGAAATGCTGAAGTAGTTCAACTCCACGGTGCTCGTTTTTCTAATTATAAAGCAGGGCTAAGTGATCCAACTCACATTGAGCCTAGTGCCCAAACGGTTTGGTCAATACAGGCCAAGAAATATTAAATGGTGACGTAGGTAGGGATTGCACATCAATAATCCCCTGTTTGGTGAAGGTTCAATAACAAAGACCCTTGGAAGGAAAATCAATGACCTTTCAGTTTGCAGAACAAACATTATAAAAGAGTGATATTGCTATATCATTTACAATGTTGCTTTTGTGATTTAGTATAAAATGAAATAAAATCGTGGTGCACACAATAGTGTCATGGCACAATGTTGCTCGACTTTTCGTTCCACAAGCCCCTGCCAGTTTCCTTCACAATCTCCAATTTTTCTTCAGCATGAGTTCAGATTATTCTGAATTACGTTTGCCCTGAAATTTGGGGTTTAGTGACATTTCAATCTCTTCAAGGGATCGGCCTTTAGTCTCAACTATAAAATAGTAAGCAAAGGCTGCTGCCAACAATGAAACAGCACCGAAGCTTCCATAAACTGGAGCGACACCAAATTTCTCAACGAGTTCCAAAAAAAACAGACCCACCAAGAAGTTGAAGACCTGTTCATTCACCATCAACAAGTGCAGATCAATAGAAACATATTCGATCCAAGTAATTAATAGATTGCAGCTAATTGGTCTGAAGCACTGAAATGACACACATGATCTTGATACATACCCAATGAACGGAGAAACTAAAGCCCATTATCTTCCCCCGTGTCCTGCTGCTGCTGAGCTCTGGTATTATAAGACCAGTTACTGGCCCAGCTCCAACAGCAAAGGTGAATATATACCTATATCAGAGTGAAATGTTAAAGAGAGAACACAGGGAAATTCAAATAGTATTCTCTGAGCATTTATTGTATTGATGCATACAAGATTGTTCCCAGTATTGACAAGTTGTTGCTTATTTCACCGTCCATTGGAAAGCTGATAGCATAGACAATCAGAAACATTGACAAAGCCTGCAAACGACAGATCCAATGGAAGTGAGTTGACTATTTTGAAAAATGAACTCAAAGCGTTCTATTTTTATTTTTCCCTTTCTCTGTTATTGAGCCAGAAGAGGGTGAGGGGAAGAAATCGGGAATCAGAAACATGCCATTATTATGCCAGGGGAAGAAATTGGGAATCAGAAACATGCCATTATTGTACCAGAAGGGGGTGAGGGGAAGAAATCGGGACCAGAAACATGCCCCTTCAGGGAGACTTACCTTTCAGTCAACTAACTATTTCCCCCATGCATAACAAGTTTAAAAGTCTATAATCCCTGATACACAAGATATCTAACCATACTGAGTGGCTCAAAACATGAGGACAAGCAAGATACATTCCAAGTCCCTTAAATATTACTACTCTTTAAAACACTTAATGTATATAGGTCTAAGGGACATAACAATGCAATGAACAAATTATGTTAAATTTTTACTTGAGAGAAAAACATGTTTTTCCCTCACCATTCCAGCGTAGCTTCCAACTAGAAGCCTCTGTCTCCCCTGCTTATCCATCAAGTATAAAGCACATAGTGCACCTGCAAGAAGCACGCAGTAACAACTAAACATTATCTTGGAACGAAGTGAAATTTAGCAGGTGATGTAAAGTGCGTCTCAAGCCATTTGACCCATTACATACCTGCAAAGTTGGTCAGTCCCACATATAAGCTTGCCAAAGCGCTGCTTGAGATTCCAACATCTTTGAAAGTCAAAGATGAAAAGTAGAGAACTCCATTTATACCAGCAAGCTGTTGAAGTATAAACAAGGCACCTCCAATGGTAGCAACTACAGGAAAAGAACAAAGTTGAAGCCTAATTCGGAGGATTGACATTTTTATGTGAATGCTTGTACAACATGCATACTATCAGGCATCAGCACTCAGCAGATTATGGCACATTATACACCAAGATGTGTGAGTACCCAGTATGCCATACAGGAAAAAACTTAAGACAATAGCGGAAGACATTAACTATGGGCCTTCAGCCAAACAAGTAATAGAGTAACCAAAATTTTGTGATGGGTAGTCCTTGGAAAATAATAAAAGAGCGTTATGACTTACATTAAGTTGGGTAGATGATAATCCAATTAAATGCCAAAAGTCATCTTTAAAAATGTTCAAAAGTGTTCAACTCTACGAAGTGAAGGCAGCTGTTAAATGTTGCCGGTCTAACTCACATTAAGAGCAATCCCGCAGAGCTCCAGATATACACTATAGCAGAAGACTCATAATACTATCGGAAATGTGCAGTTATAAAATTCAAGCATATTTTCATGATATTCCCCTCAAACTCCCAGAATACAATCCGTAAGAAGCTAAGTGACAATCATCAAAGTCAAATCCATCTACTTGAAATCAAATAAAGAAAGAAACTGGTTTGCAATGTATGGAGATTTTAGGCACCTGAATGCTCAATATTAGCACATGAAGATAACTTAATATATGAAATCTAAACAACCACCTTAAACCTAATAAAGGATTATGTATTAACAAAAAGACAACCTTCATACAACCTCTAGAGTGTGGTTCCTCTAGGAGTTCTATCCAACTGCTGTCCAAGTCACCCCCGTCATTCTTTATGACAGACTCGAATTCTTTGATAGCTTTATCTACTTCTGATAAACCCCATAAGTTTTTGATGACTTTTTTTGCCTCATCAAGTCTCCCAGCCTATATATATTTCCCATCGCAAAATTAGCAGCAGTACATAGCAACAGGAGTTAATACAAACATGCCATGAATAAAATTGATACCTTGCATAGCCAGCGAGGGCTCTCAA
The DNA here is from genome assembly GCA_003996215.1 of Jaltomata sinuosa. Taxonomy (NCBI): domain Eukaryota; kingdom Viridiplantae; phylum Streptophyta; class Magnoliopsida; order Solanales; family Solanaceae; genus Jaltomata; species Jaltomata sinuosa. Next base: position 1,280,146 of record QJPP01007186.1, on the reverse strand, counting down.
CGGAGAATTGCATACCAAGAGCAAGAATAAATCCTGGAACACTTGCAATATAGAGCATTGTCCTCCACCTGCCAATGTTGGGATCAAAGCATCCAACATGTGAAGCATGAATTTCTTTTTTCGGGGAGAATGGTAACATGTACATTAATATAAATGAGAAATAGCACTAAGGCAGTGCAAGCCATATTTACAAGAGAACAACATCCCAATTATGTCCATCTAACTTTACAATGAACCTAGCATGTCTACTAAAAATTCTGCCTCCTCTACATAGTATGTGAAGCATGAATTTCTATGCTTGTTGCATTATGTCTTGCCAACATCTGGTAAGAAACCATTAAAAGGACAAGAAACTAAGGGGTTGATTGGTCCACAGTCTGATTATGCTTGGATTATAATGTAAGGAAATAACAATGTATGAATTTTTATGCTACAAGTAATAATACATGTATAAGGGCATTTTTGTCTGTAGATACTCTAATCAACATATTGTTAAAATGATGATAAGTGTATTCTTACTCCACATTCAATCCCGTATAAATAATAGGTCGAATAGCTTAATAAAGACTCATACTTGCATCGATTTGACATCCTCGCCCTTCTACTCTATGGGGTTTCATTCAAACACCTCAACTTGATTGAAACAAGTCTTTTAAATGTTTATCTTACTATATCCGAAATAATTCTAAGACTGTAAAACAGAAACAGAAATGAAGAAGAAGAAAAAATCTGAACCCACTGATTTCACATCGGGTCCTTAAGGAACTTAATCCCCTTACAATCCCCGAGGTTTAGGATTATTTCCTCTCAGGATAGAATAGATTTACCTTCATTGGTGTACGGCACTTCAAACACCAGTGATCAGCGAATCAAATGGCGACAACAAATTACAGTTAATACTTGCTTTATATTTGAAAGTAATGCAGGAGGAGAGAATTCAAAATTTTCCGTAAGGAAACTGCCAAGTATTTATAGCAAATAGGTTGAGTCAAACGAAGAGGTGCAACTCAAAACTCCACATAGAATACAACATGAAAATGAACAAAAATAATAAAACGTTTCCAAGGGAAAAAACTGATCAATACAATAAATTATTTAAGAAATTGTACACACACCCAAATCCTAATACTTGCTCTGACCGCTTATAATGTACAAATACCAAATCTTCTGCTCTTGAAGTTGCTAATTTGTTTCTCTTGATATTGTAAATCATAAAATAAGTGCTCCAATTTCTTTCACAACAAGAGGAAGAAGCCGGTTGAGAGCCAAACTTCGCAGAAGTGGAGCCGAAACGCCATGATTCGCCCACCAAGAAAGAGGTCCTCATACATCACATCCTCAATAACATTAGGCTCACCAAAATAATTACTACCATTACAAAATGCTCCATATTCCAAAACCACGTGTTTCAATTGATTTTCAAAATATCTGGAAGCATTTTACCCTATTCAAAGAAATCACACTACATTTGTTCGGCGCTTACCTCCGAATTCCATTTTCACCATTGAATCGTATTTCATGATAGTAATTTGGAACCAAAAAATTGTCATACAATGCAACAGAGTATTACTTTTGTTCTACCTAGCCACAAGAATTCTTTAAGTTGTATCAAAGAAATTCGATTGACCGGTAAAGAAATCCTTCCCCTCATGCTCAAAAATAATTTTCTTCACTTTCTCAATCATTGCGTCCCACATGTCATAAATAAGGCACACTTTGGACAATCAAGATCGGCACTTCTAAGCATGGATACAATTGGTTCCATAAACTTTTAAAAGAAGCAATTTTATCCCACCCTTCATCATCCATTATAAGAGATTTAATGGAAACACTATAAGGGCGATAAAGGAATTGAAGCCAAAACATGTGCAATTACTTATAAGGGATGATGAATGGTGAGATAAAATTGACTTCTTTTTAACGTTTACGAAACCAATTGTACCATGGTTAGAAGTGCCGATCTTGATTGTCCAAAGTTGCACCTTATTTATGACATGTGGGACACAACGATCGAGAAACTGAAGAAAACTATTTTTGAGCATAAGGGTAAGGATCTCCTTACCGATCAATTGGATTTCTTTTGATACAATTCAAGGAATTCTTGTGCCCCGGTGGAACAAAAGTAATACTCTGTTGCATTGCATGGCACATTCATTAGTTCCAAAGTATTGTCATGGAACACAACTCAAAGGTGAAAATGGAATTTGAAGGCAAGCGCCGAATGAAGATATTGAGATTTCTTTGAATAGGGTAAAATGGTTCCAAAGATAACAAGTCTCTTTGGAATATGGAGCATTTTGTAGTGGTAGTAATTATTTTGGTGAGCCTTATGCTATTGAGGCTATGATGTATGAGGAACCTCTTTTTTGGTGGGAGAATCGTGGCGTTTCGGCTCCACTTTTGCAAAATTTGACTTCCAAATTGCTTTCGCAACCGGCTTCTTCCTCTTATTGTGAAAGAAATTGGAGCACTTCTTTATGATTCACCATATCAAGAGAAACAAATTAGCAAATTCATGAGCTGGAGATTTGGTATTTGTACATTATAATATATGTTTGCTCTCTCGCAAGAAAGAAAAATATTCAAGTGGTCCGAGCAAGTATTGGAATTTGGCTATATGTACAATTTCTTAAATAATTTATTGTATGATAAGGTTTTTCCCTTTGAAACGCTCTAATATTTCTTTTTATTTTCATGTTGTTCTAGGTGGAGATTATTTTGATATTGATGAGACTTCTAATGGTTTACTTGAGCTATCGATAGATGAACCTCATTTAGAAGCGGTGGTCTTTGAAGAAGAATGTGAAGATTTTGAGGAAGTTGAAGATATTGAAGAAGAAAGCTAACTTGAATATGACTTGACTCTCTGTTTATGACTTTTTGAACATGACTTCAACTGTGAATAAGTCTTTTTGAATATGACTTGATTCTATGTATAAGTCTTCTTGAACATGTCTCTTTGTTGATGTAAGAACCTTATAGGATTTCATATTTTACTTTGTTTAAGTTGGCTTATTTTACTCTCATTTACTTTACAAAGTTATATTTTGTATCTTGATTACTGAAGAGGCAAAATGTGGAGTAAGATCAAGAGTTCATAACTCTTGAATAAAAGATAAGTTTTCTTATGCTTGATGTCAAATTCTTTTTATTATCTTTGTTATCCTTAAATATGTTTTTAATATTTAGTTTGCTACTTTGTTGCGTAAATTGTAGGAAAATGGATGAAATATTGTCCATCTCGGAGAACGCAGTCTTAACACTCTAATTGCCTGAATGGAAGATTGAATCACATGCCTTCTACAAACTACATGCAAGTACTTCCACATAATATCTCTCATAATTTAGGCATATTTTTTAGCAATACTCTTAGAATATTGAATTATTTTTTGCCAAATATCCGCACCTATATCAGTGCCTGCGAATCTTAAAATTTAGATCATGCTTAATCCGACCTCTAGATCCATGCTTGTATCCGACACCGCACTCGAGTCCGAGTAACATGGACTTACCGGAAACCAAAGGTTATAGAGTTTTACAGCAAGATTAGTTTTTCTTATTCCTCAAACCAAATGACCCCTAAAAGCATTAGAAAATAAAATGAAAGAGGAAGGAGTATCAACTAGTTCATTGCTAGACAACAGCAAAGGTTCTGCTCATCCACATAACATAAGCTAGGATGATTAGAAGTTGAAATGTAAAGGTAATATATAGACTTCAAAAACTGAAAGGCATCAAATGCATAGATAAAGAATAGCCAGATTAGTCAACATTTATCAACTTCGATGCAACAACAAGATATGGCCCCCAAGGGTTTAAATTATTTTTAAGAAGTTTTAAATTCAACATAAAAGATGGATCTAGTTTCCAGCAAAGATACATAGTACCATCACACTTGCAATTTAGGAGTTCTTGCAACAATGCAACATAATCAATTCAAGTATCTTCCAACAAAGTTCTGTACACTGCCTGCAGAATGGGGTTGGTTATGGAAAGTGCTGGGGTAGAAAAAGATATATGAGTACTCACCAGTGGGGATCATTTTCAGAGGGAATTGCCAGACAAAGTGATGCAATAATACCAACACATGTACCAATTTGGCATAACGTCCCCAGGGAGCCCCTATATTTCGTTGGAGCAACCTACAGCACAAGCATTTATGATTATCTGAGAAATAAAATGTCTCTTCAATGTATCTCTGCCTCCCTACAGATATCTAGTGAGAAATAGATATGTATTGTCAAGCAAAAGAATATCCCACAAACACTTCCCAAATCAAAGGGTCATTCTCAAAAGGCATCAAGAAGATGCTGAAAACAGTACAAAGAAATTAGGGAAAGCTCCTAGATACAAAAACCTACAGATAGAGCATTGCGCCATTTCCCTAAATGAGCAAAAAGTCTGGCTGTTAAGCCAAAGACAGGGAATTAATCTCTTCATCTCTCTGCTGCAGCGATCTTCCAAGATCTATTAGTGTCTATAGAAGATGTCTAAAGTTCCAATATTTACCTTGAGAAATTTTCGTTTTTTTCTTCTTTTCCAAAAAAGGACAAGTTATGACTCATATATAAGCAAATATCATCCTAGATTAACACAAGCACAAGTTTTCCAATCTGGAAAGACAAAAGTAGCCCAAACCACATATCACGTAGTTTATTCTGATTTCCCCTAGTCGCAACAATCAGACTTACCTCCCCATGCACCCCAGAAATGAACAGAAAAGCCAGATGTTAGCATGGATGCTAAAGCAGAACTTTTTATTAAATTTCCAGAATGAGGTCCTAGATAAAGAAACTATAAGTTAGAGGCATTACCTCAGAAATATAAATTGGAACTAGTACTGTATTAACACCAATTCCAAGGCCAACAAGGAATCTTCCCAAGAGCATTTCTTCAATGGATTGAGCTTGTGCACTGTCAATTGAAGGACAGCGGACATAATAAATGACAACAATTATTAAACCACACACAAATTACTATTCTCCTCTTTCCAGTTGTTAGGCATAGGCAAAAAGGTTTAACAATTGAATGAGGACATAACCCTATTTGCAACTGTTGAAACATCTGAACTTCTTAAGTAATGAAAAATCTTACCACCTATCAGTTCCATTTCACATGAGATGAGATAATTATTATTTGGAGAATCCACCTAATTTTCTTTTAAAATGCTTTTCTGTAAATACTCATTGTCAAATTGTATGATGACCTAACCTACAATACAAGATGAGGTCCCGCGATGTATGCTATTTGCTGATAGTATTGCGCTAATTGATGAAACTAGCAAGGGAGTCCACCAAAAGCTTGAAATTATGGAGAAGCTCTCGAGATTGTAAGGGGCATTTGGTTTGCAAAACAAGTTATACCGGGTATTACAATATGAAAAATAAATAATAACGGGATTATTGAGCGGATATATATTTTTTAAAAGATGTTTGGTTCATTGGCTTAAAAATGGGATATACAAGGTTAAATATAGAACATGTTTTTGGAGATAAATTTGGAAAAAAGTTTATTTTTAATTTTAACCTTAGCCTTCTTAAGCACTTTGGAAGAAGAGCTTCGAAGAAGGGAACTTTTGACATTTGGTTGTTTTATCTCAGGAGTAGCTATCTTAGCTATCCTGGGATTGTTATCCCACATTGAATGTGGCAAAAAATAAAAACAAAAACATTGTATAACTAATCCCGGAATTACTTATATCGGAGACAAACCCGTAATTTCCTGAGATTATCATCCCTTATATCAAGAACCAAACAACCCCAAAGGATTTTAGGAGAAGTAGAAGTAAGACAAAATATATATACTGCAAGTTTAGTCTGCATAAAAAAAGTGAAGTTGAGGTGACATTAGATGAGGTTATGTAGCCAAAATGCAATAATTCAGATGTCTAGGCTAGTTGTTCCAGAAGATAGATGAAAATGATACACATTGAACCAAAATCAGATGGTTGAAATAAAGAAGAGCAAAGAGCGGTCCGGGTGTTATATATAGAAGGATTCCTACCAAAAGTGAAAGGTAGATTTTATAGAATAGTTATAAGACCAACAATAATATATGAAAGTGAGCGTTGGGCCGGTAAAGTCCAATACATCCACAAGATGAGTATCGCAAAAGATTTGGATGTTGAGCTGGATGTGTGTTCATACAAGATTAAAAATGATCACATCCGCAGAGGTGCAATTAACACACGTTGAGGATAAAATGGAAGAAGATCACTTGAGATGGTTTGTACATGTAATGCGTCAACCTGCAGATGTACTAGTCTGTAGGTGTGATACCATGGTGAATGAAGGTATTAAAAGGGGACGAGATATATGATCTTTTGGGAACCATACAAACTTAAGGAACGACAGGGCACATAGAAGAATAATATCAATAGAGGCGATACAAATTAGTTGGGAATACGATTTAGTCATGTTAGTATGTTTACCTCAGGTCTTATGCTTTTTAGGAGTCTTTCAGCCCTAGTAGAGATTTTTTATGCAAGTTGAAAACTATGAGAATTACTAGTGCTTTTATTTTTATTTGTAATTTTAATTGGAGAAACATTGTCAGTGAAAAAGTCATATAACAAAACCCAACTTGTTTGGGAAGGCATTGTTGTTGTAATACTCATTTTCAAATTCTCTATGTCCTGCTCTTTTTAGTTATCCCAACATTATGCCGAGTTTCATAAAAGGAAATTATTTGTCTATATTTCAATACCGTTCACTCTTTTGCTAGACAAAACGTAACATAGGAGTACTATTTTATTTAAGAGGATCAAATTCTTAAAAAGCATAACTTTATCTCAATTTTCAAGATAATTTTTTTTATAAAAGATAAGTTACTTTCTCTCAATTCTACGACCAGCTTCTATTAAAGTTTAAACTACAAAGAAATTTTAAATCTTATCTCAATTAGTCAATTACTATAGCAGTTGAAGAGAAAATACAGATTGACACGAAGGGAGCAATCTTCTTATATTTTTAAATCTGAAATATTTTGTTTATGTACTTCCTAAACCATTAACAAATGTTAATATTTTTTCTCAAATGGAATATGAATCAATGTCCAAAATAAGCCTAAACATTAGGAAGGTTGATCATACTTGGAACTGCATAATTCTTTTGGGGTAAGAGGAGCATTTGCACCTTTCAATTGAAACAATAAAGATAGATAATAAAGCCAAGATGCATGGTATAAATGAATTACCTTACAATTGCCCCAAGAATAAGTGGTACTGTGTCGATTTGAAAAGTGCGACGACAGCCAAGTTTATCAACAAGGGAACCACAGGCTATGCTTCCTATGAATGCACCACCAATAAATATGCTCACAACAAGTCCTTCGAGAAATGAATTTCCCTCAAACCCAAGCTCTTTGGCAATCGATACAATAGGGCCATTCATTACTCTACAGTATACAAAAAAAAAAAAAAAAAAAAAAACGCAAAAGACTGAAAAACATACAAATTACTTCAGAAGATAGCAGACTACCATAAAAACAAAATGCTTAAGTTTTACGACTGAATTCGCTATATCAGTTGGAATGATTAACAGTCGAAGTTTGTTTAGCTAAAATAAAACATTTAAGATCCCACACCAGATGCTTTTTTCCACGATATTTAAGTGTGTATGCAAATGTAAACATCATTTTTGAACTTCTCCTCTCCATAAGCAATTCATTCAAATTAGTTCAAGCCTAAGCAATATTTTCAAGTGCAAAAGTTTTTTTAGTACTTCTCCAATAAGGCAAGCCATAAGAAGAAAAGTACTCCCTCCTTTTCAATTTATTTGCCGTGTGTTTCTTTTTAGTCCGTTTCAAAAAGAATGACATGTAAACTTAAACTTAAACTTAATGCACGGCAGGATCTTGAACACGATGATCATATATAGAGATGTTATAGAAAACATACCCGATGCGGAAAACATTATCGCATAGAAAAGAGAGTGGAAGCGTTATTTGCAAAGTTGATTTCTACCTCCTTACCCTAACCTTACGTTACCACAGTTGCATATAAAATAAATCTCTTCTATAATGTCCATCATACATACCACAATATGACAAACCACTAATGCGAGCTATGGCGATTATACATAATTTTGTGCTACATAATCCCTTCCATATACTACTACACTAGCAACTTATCATATTAGGTTCATAAGCTATAAAACATATAACATTACGGTCCGCAATAATGTCTCATTGAGACTTATCATGTAATATCTCAAAACAATCATGTGTACACCATTGTGAGAAACAAGAAATTCATTAATGTATACTAGAAACACATAATTGAGCTCAGAGTGTGAAAACATCATAAATGCATCAATCATAAGTACAACCAAGACACATTCTTTGAACATGTTCTTTAAATGTCTTTGGTTGTAAGCCCTTTGTTAACGGATCTGCAATCTTAAAATCAGTTCTAATATTCTCAAGTGACACTCTGTCTCTGAACTTCTTCCTTAACGGTAAAGTACTTTAATTTCATATGTTTGGCACCTTTGGAGTACTTATCGTTCTTGGAGAAGAATACTGTTGCAGTATTATCACAATAAATTTTCAGCGGCTTGGTAATGGTTTCGACAACCCGAAGTCCATGAAATAAAGTTCCGCAGCCATAATGCATGAACCGTGGCTTCAAAACATGCCACAAATTCTGCTTTCATCGTGGATATAGTAATAACAGATTGTTTAGCACTCTTCCACGATATTAGTCCTTCAGCTAATTGGAACCAGTAACCAAACGTGGACTTTCTAGTGTCCGCACATCCAGCAAAATTTGAATCCGAGTATCCAGTAACTTCCAAGTGATTGGATCGCCCATACATGAGCATGTAATCCTTCGTTCCTTTCAGGTACCTCAAAACTTTCTTTGCAACTTTCTAGTGATCAATTCCAGGGTTACTCTGATATATTCCAAGCATCCCGACTGCAAAACTAATATCCGGTCTTGTGCAAGTTTGAACATACATCAAACTTCCAACAATAGAAGAGTAAGGAATTGACTCCATTTTTTTTCGTTCTGCATCATTTTCGGGCATTGCATGAGACTAAATTTGTCCCTTTTTTGAATAGGAACAATTCTTGTTGAACAATTATTCATGTTAAATCTCTCCAGAACTCTTTCGATATAGCTTTTTTGAGACAGTCCCAATAATCCTTGTGATCCATCACAGAATATTTCTATCCCTATCACATAGGATGCCTCACCCATATCTTTCATTTCAAAATTCATAGAGAGAGTCTTTTATCTCACGCACCTAAGTTATTAGCAACAAGTAAAATATCGTCAACATACAAGACCAAAAATATAAACTTGCTCCCAGTGATCTTTTGGTATATACACCAATCAATGGTAATCTCCTAAAACCCAAAAGATGTTATGGTATCATTAAACTTTATATAACAATGTCCTGAAGCTTGTTTGAGTCTATATATTGACTTATTTTGCTTACATACCATTTGACCTTTTTCTTTAATTTCGAAACCCGATGGTTGGTCCATATAAACTCCTCTTCAAGGTCTCCATTAAGAAAGGCAGTTTTCACATCCATTTGGTGTAACAATAAGCCACCAAAGCCATAACAATTCTTAACGAGTCTTTCTTTGAGACCAGTGAAAAGGTCTCTTCATAATAAATGCCTCTTTTCTGAGTCTAACCCTTGGCAACAAGTTTGGCTTTATGTCATTCAATATTGCTATTTGAATCGTGTTTGGTCTTAAAGACCCATCTACACCCGATTCTTTTAGAACTTTCTGGCAATTCAACGAGATTTCCCAGATTTTATTGTATTCCATGGATTTTAACTCTTCTGTCATTGCATCAATCCATTTATCAGACTCATTGCTTTCTATGGCCTGTGAAAATGAAATTGGATCTTTATTAAGTCTATTGTCAAAACCACATAATCATCTGAAATAGCTGATTTTCTTTCTTTTCCAAATTTTCTTAATGGTACTCTTTGTGTCAAATATTTGTGACTGAGTTCCTTCATGCAGTGTTTCATCCAAATGTTGTTCAGCATTGTCAAAGTGTTCTTCGATGAGAGGAACAACATTTGTTATTGGTGCGGAAGTAGGCACATTCATGGGCAATTGAACATTTACCCTTACCTCATTTATTTCCATACTTTGTCGTTCAACACTCACACTAACTTCACCATTCTCAATGAATCTTGCATTACCGATTTCAACAATTCTCGAACTATGGATTGAATAGTAAAACCTATACCCTTTAGATTTCTCTGGGTAACAAATGTGGTAACCACTTACTGTTCGAGAATCAAAAAAAATTTCATGTGAATTATAGATTCTAACTTCCGTTGGGCAACCCCAAACATGCATGTGCCTTAAACTAGGTTTCCTTCTAGTTCAAAGTTCAAAAGGAGTCTTTGGAACTGTCCTACTAGGAATCCTATTTAATAAATATACAGCAATGTTAAGAGCATACATCCATAAAGATTTGGGTAATGAAGAATTACTCATCATACTCCTAACCATATCCATAAGTGTTTGATTGTGCATTTCTGCAACACCATTTTGTTGAGGTGTTCTTGGCATAGTATATTGTGCACCACATATGCCATGTTCCTCGAGGAACTTTGCAAATGGATTTGGAACATTCATTATATTTTTCATAATATTCACCACCTCTATCTGACCTAATGATTTTCACTTTTCTATCTAATTGCCTTTCAACCTTATTGAAGTACACTTTGAGAGCGTCTGTTGCTTGAGGTTTCTCTTTCAACAAATAGATAAATCCATGACGTGAAAAATCATCGATTAAAGTGATAAAAAAAAATTCTCCACCCAAAAGATGAAACATCAAAGGGTCCGCAAATATCAATGTGTATAATTTTAAGAAGTTGGGTGCTTCTTGTGGCACCTTTTTTACTATGCTGAGTTTGCTTTCCCTTGATGCAATCCAAACATATATCAAGATCAGTAAAATTCAAATTCAGGAAAATCTTACTCTTTAATAGCCTTTTTAATTTTTCTTTGGATATATGACCTAAACGTTTGTGCCACAAGCAAGCAGAACTTTCATCCAGTGAACTACGTTAATTCCAATATTTTGATAAATAGCAAGAAGGGATTCAAAATAAGCATTATCGAGTTTCAATTTATATAAACCATCAATAATAACACCATAACCATAAAAATAGCATTATTCTATAAATTGAAACATCCATGTCCAAACTTAAAATCAAATTCAGAAATATCAAGTCTTGAAAGAGAAATCAAATTTCTACAAATTGAAGGAACATAAAGAGTATGTGATAGATCAAGGTGATGTCCAGTCTCCAAGATCAAAAGATAAGTCCCTATGTGATAAGAATCGGGTTACTTGAAAAAAAAAATGCAGAAGCGAAAATACTAAGATTAAAGATAAGAAATTAAAAGATATGTGAAATTTGACAATGATATCCCTAAATTTCAAGATTAGTGCTAAGAACCCTAATTGATCTTAATATTCATAAATTAGTGGAGTAAAACTAATTATGATACTAATAGATCAATTCAAGAACTTAGAGAAAAAGTGATCTAGGCCCCTATTTCGAAGAAATTAGAGACAACAATTAGTATGACCAGTGCCCGGGAGATAGGGAAGAAGTTGAGGGCCAAGGGAGCTTGGGGGAGTGAGGGGAATGCGGACATTATGTGGGATAAGACTGCCAGTTGCATTAGGGAGACGGCTAGGGAGGTGTTTGGGGTCTCGAGAGGTCGATCTGGCAGGCGTCGAGGGGACTGGTGGTGGAATAAGGAAGTTCAGGGGAAGGTGGAGGCAAAGAAGGGCGCGTACGCGAGGTTGGTGGGAAGTACGAGTAAAGAGGAGAAGAGGAAGAATAGGGAGGAGTATAAGGCGGCTAGGACGGAGGCTAAGTTAGCAGTTACGGCGGCTAAAACAGCGGCGTTCGAAAGCTTGTACGCAGAGTTAGAGGCTAAAGGCGGAGATAAGAAGTTATACAGGCTAGCCAAGGCCAGAGAGAGGAGGACCGTGATCTTGACCAAGTGAAGTGCATCAAGGGTGAAGATGGCAAAGTTTTGGTGGAGGAAGTGCTCATTATGGAGACTTAGAACACACGGGGAGATGTTGCGATTATGGTTATTGTAGGCGATTAGGGTTGAGGAGGTAAAGGGTGCTATTTGTAAGATGCACAGGGGTAAAGCGACTGGGCCTGATGAAATACCGGTGGACTTTTGGAAGAGCACTAGCAGGGAAGGTATGGAGTGATTGACCGAGCTGTTTAATGTCATTTTCAGGACGACAAAGATGCCCGAGGCGTGGAGATGGAGTACGATGATTCCATTGTACAAGAACAAGGGTGACATCCAGAATTGCAGTAACTATAGAGGTATCAAGTTGCTAAGTCACACTATGAAGGTTTGGGAGAGGGAGGTGGAGTTGAGGTTGAGGAGGATCGTGGATATTTCCGAGAATCAGTTCGGATTCATGCCAGGACGCTCGACTACGGAAACCATTCATCTTGTGAGGAGACTAGTAGAACAGTATAGGGAGCGGAAGAAGGATCTGCATATGGTGTTCATCGATCTAGAGAAGGCCTACGATAAAGTCCCAGGGAGGTTCTATGGAGGTGCTTGGAGGCTAGAGGTGTCCCTGTTGCTTACACTAGGTCGAGTAAGGACATGTACGATGGAGCCAAGACTCGAGTAAGAATGGTGGGAGGAGACTCGGAGCACTTCCCCCTATTGATGGGGCTGCACCAGGAATTGACCCTTAGCCCGTTTTTATTCGCCTTAGTGATGGATGTTTTGACACGTCAAATTCAGGGGGAGGTGCCATGATGTATGTTATTTGCGGATGATGTTGTTTTGATTGACGAGACCCGCAGAAGAGTTAATGCTAAGTTGGAGGTTTGGAGACAGACCCTAGAGTCTAAGGGGTTTAGGTTGAGCTGAACCAAGACGGAGTACTTGGAGTGCAAGTTCAATGGGGTGGAGCGGGAGAGGGACGTGGTAGTGAAGCTTGAGGCTCAGGTCCTACAGAAGAAAGATAGTTTCAAGTATCTTGGGTCAATGATACAGGGAAATGGGGAGATCGACGAGGATGTCACGCACCGTATTGGTGTTGGGTGGATGAAATGGAGGCTCGCTTCCGGAGTCTTGTGTGACAAGAAGGTGCCTCCTAAACTTAAAGGTAAGTTTTACAGAGTGGCGGTTAGACCAGCTATGTTGTATGGGGTGGAGTGTTGGCCAGTCAAGAACTCTCACATCCAAAAGATGAAGGTGGCGGAGATGAGGATGTTGCAGTGGATGTGTGGATTTACTAAGAGTGATAGGATTAGGAATGAGGTTATTCGAGACAAGGTGGGAGTGACTTCAATGGATGTCAAGATGCGAGAAGCAAGATTGAGATGGTTTGGGCATGTGAGGAGGAGGTGGCCGAATGCCCCATTGCGGAGGTGCGAGAGGTTGGCTATGGATGGTTTCAGGCGGGGTAGGGGTAGACTGAAGAAGTATTGGAGAGAGGTAATTAGGTGTGACATAGATCAGTTGCAGCTTACTGAGGACATGACCCTAGATAGGAAGGTGTGGAGGAAGAGTATTAGGGTAGATGGTTAGTAGGAAGGGATGCACCCATGCTAGTAGGTAGGAGTGTTTGGTTTTGAGGTCCGGGTTAGTAGTCATAGGGCTATGTTGATAGTGCCCTGTTCTTGGTTTTTTGGCAGGTTTGTTGTGCTGGGTTGGTAGACTGTAATTTTATTTTGTGATAGTCGTGTTTATGTTATGATCTGTTGTTTTGGTGCTATCTATTATTTTTTGTCCTTGTTCTTGTTCCTATACTATGCTAGTTTATAAACTGTTTTTGCTTTGAGCCGGGGGTCTATCGAAAACAACCTCTCTACCTCGCCCTTGAGGTAGTGGTATGGACTACGTACACTCTACCCCCAGACCCCACTGTGTGGGAATATACTGGGTATGTTGTTGTTGTTTAATAGAAACCAAAAATATCAAGTTAAGAATTAATCTTACCTCTTAAAGAATCGTTCTTATAAGGTTGCAAGATAAATCCATAGTCACCACACATAAAGGTGTAAAGAAGAGAAAAACCTCTCAGACCTCCAATTATTTTCCTTACTTTCTTAAACTTTGTGAGTCAAATCAAAACTAAACAAACAAATTAAATCGGGGGAGTATAATAATTACCCAATGTGATAACCAAATAGGAAATTGGACATTGAAGCAGTCAAAACGTGAGGAAAGGCAGGTAACCACCCCATTTCCACTCCATCATCAACAGCGACAACAACTTTTTCTGGTAACAACTCATCTTCATCATCTTAAAAAAAAGCATTTTTTATCAATTCAGTCTTAAAGAAAGAAACCCAAAATAGAATATAAAGACAAAAAAGAGGAACAAGACCTCCAATCTCAGATTTTATATCTGGGGGTTTCTGTTTGCTGCTAGCAGAAACTTTCAACTCTCTGGAAACTGAAAAAGAGGTTGAATGGGAAAAAGGGTATTGTTTATTTCTTCGTAGAGGGTGAAAATTGTGATGTTTTCGATCGAAATGGGGTACGAATGAGTATTGAAGAGGGTGAACTGCTAGTGCCCGCTGCATTGGATGAAGCTTCTTCTTGAAAATAAAAAAATGAAAAATCTTCGGGTTCTGGTGGCACTAGCGGGTTTTCCAGAACAAGAGAAGAATCTGTGAATTATTTTTAAATTATTTTTTATAAGTGATATTTCAAGATATTATCAAAGAGTTTACTTGTGGAATTTAAAATTTCACCACTGTCCTATAATTTAAAAAATTTACCTTAACAAGTTGCAAGAAGTCTGGGTTCAAGCTTATCAAGATACAAGTGGAGTTAAGCCCGTGCTAAGCATGGGTCTAATATTTATAATTTGGGGAAAAAACTTATATATATATTACAACTCATACCATAATTTATTAATTTTTAATTCATACCAAAACTTTTTTAACGAATTGTACCATAATAATAAAATAAAGAATTTTTAAAAAATCGGAAAAAACAATAAATTTAAGGAAAATTGGATGACCCATTATTTAATAAATTAGAATTATTTTTAATACCATTCCCTAAAAATTAGTTGTTTGTTAAAAGAGGATATCAATCATCTTCATATCTCTCCCCAAATAACAAATTTTTTTTTCTCTATCAAAATTTAAATAGGTTCTATCTCCTAGTTAGCAAATAATTTCTTCGTCGTTGAAGATTGCAGTTTTCATATTCCATCCCTTGTTCTTTGCCGTGACTAATTTTCAGTATCTTTCAATTATCTTTCAACGAAAATAGTTAAAGTTTCTTGCAGAGAGGCGTTTTTCATTTTTTCAATATGGGAATTGACAGTTTTTATTTTATAATGATTCAACATGGAGGAAGATGAGACGTTGCAAGTAATTTTATTTATTAGAATTCTTCTTTTGCGGGAAACACACAATAAATTTTCGCATATTTGCATATATATATATAATATGAAATCATACATTAATAAGGAGAACAGTTGTATGTATTATATTTTATCTTTATTTTGGAGTAAGAATGCAAAAAATAGTGCATAAATCAGATATTATATTTTGCTTTCCTTGTTTCAATGTGTTCATTGATGAAACTATAATCGTGTTCTGATTTTTTGACTTTTTAAAGTGTAGTTATAATAGGTAAAAACAGGTAGATATCAAAATTAAAACGTTGAAGCAATTTATTATGACTCAAAGACGCATTATAATGGACTTGTTAATGCGATTGGGACACAGCTGGGTATAGACATAACTATTCAAGAGATTGTTGTTAAATACGTCATAAGCGATAGATCCCACCAAATGGTCATACACAATGATACAGTTGTGCAAGTACACTTGGATCTTAAAAAAGGAAATACAGATTTCTTCATCAAGTATCCATTATGCATAACGTTGAATGAAAAACTTATGGATAAAATAGCATATGACGTTGAAGGATCAAGATTCGAGTAACACTCATATAACCAGATTTGTAGGGCAAGATGAAAGCTCCCAAATGTGAAGAATTGTGGATTATTCTTTAATTTATGATTACATATTTTGAGCAGCTTTTGAAAACATTCATTTTCCCATGGATAGCTTATGTATTCACCGATCTCAATCAAATCAAAATGAATTTTGGGTATGAAAGTTTTAGTTGGCTCAAATGACAGAAGGAAGTTGTTAATAAAGTAAATCATTGACATCTTAAAAAGGTCTTCATCCATGATTCAATTTTCATCGTTAAATATTCTGAAGAACTCTGACTTTCTGATCTTTTTTTTGATCGTGAAAGTACTTGTCAATTAATCTATTTGGAGCATTTAGGTCAAAGACAAAATCACTATTTTTATCATATTTCAACCCACTTACAATAACAAATTCTCTTTTTTCAAAGTGTAATTCCTTCCCATTCAAGCTGAAGATAAACATGTCATCTCGATTATTTTCAATCTCGATGTACAATAGTTTTTGGAGCAGCTGAGATTGCACCTTCATTTTACGCATATTTAGAAAGAATCCAAATGGTGAGTTCTTGAACAATAAAAGTTGCTCAGTGTTCAAGCGATCCTTGAGTACATCAAAAATATCTACGTTGATGTATGAAGATCAATGACTACATTTTTTTTACCCTAAAATGATAAATAAAAAAATTGTTAAAAACTATATTAGTTTTTGAATAACAATTACATACCAACAGAAAATAACTATGAATGTGATTTAGTGTGGGTAAATAATATAAAAAATGATTTTAATGGAATATGTGTAAGAATATTTAATAGAATATCAAATCTAATAGCTTATTCAAACACAAAATAAATTAATAGAAATTATATATAGACTAATTTTTAGTGTATGAAAATGATATAAAAACAGAATTTATATTGAGACACCCATTAAAAAAAAGTGCATTGTTCTTGTTTATAATATTTATACAACATGATTAATATTGAAAATGTCAGAATAATACAAGGCTTAAAAAAATGTAATTTTTTTAATTACCAGTGCATTTTTTTTTACTTTTTTCTTGTTTGGATTCTTGCCAACATCCTTGCCTCTTGTCCTACTCGACTTTGATGTTGATTTCATAACTTTTGACATTTCTCCTTTAATGAATTTTTCTCTTTTGATTTTTTGATGGTTGGGTTCATTTTGAAAATTCAAATCTGAATTCTCTGAGTAGGATGAAGAAACACAATTTTTTCTCTTCTTTTCCTTCTTATTTGTAGATTGGACTTCGATAACAACATTAAAAGTATCATTTTTTCTTCTGTAATTCTCCTTTTTGTGTTCTTCACTGTCTATACCGGTGATTGAGTGAAACAACTCAAGTTAAAACTTGATTTAGATAGCAAAATAGGACTGCTTCGTTCAAAATTTCTGGGGCTCCTACGATTGAGAGTAGAATCGAACTTAGGTGTTTTGGACATCATTCTAATAGACCTCACAAACGAAATAAACACTGATAATCAAAACATCATAAAGACAAAAAAAAAACTTAAGATCATAACACCACTGAAAATAGTTTTAAACATTGGGATAAAATAGTTTTGAAGATTATTAAGAAAGAAATTTTCAAATCTTCCTTGGTGATATAATCAATGTAGAAATCTTGATGGTATGGATTGAAAATCTTCCTTGAGTGTATGGAATGAAGATATTGCTTTGTGAAAGATAATTAATAGAGAGAGAAAAAAGGGATTTGATCCCCATTTAAAAGTCTTCAAATTACCGAGTGAAAATCGTGCGAATTAATTAGTGAAATTTCCCCCCACTTATCTCTCTTCTAATAAATATCTTAATTAATTAATTAATTATAAATTAATTTTTTCACTAATTAAAAATAAAAAATAATAATACAGTAAAAAAATTATTTTTACCAAAATTGATATGACTTGTAATTAAAAACTTGATTTTGTAAATATGAAAAAGTATATGTATAACTTGTAATTTAGAATCTTAAAATGATATGTGGTGTCATTAATCCTTATAATTTTATACACAATTAAACTTTTTTGTAACGATCATTTATTATAATGATATTTCACAATAACAATCTGATTTGTAAATTTCACACTAACGATTTGATTTTCTTCACAATTATATATTTTACTTTTCTATAATAACATTCTACTTATAAAAGCAACGATATTTATTATAGCAGTACACTCTTTGTAAATTTATCTCTCTATATATTTTATAAGAAATCCACTTGTACGTTAAATTTATGTATTTTTATTATTTGGGTGATAAATAAAATTTGTACTTAAACAAAGTGAGTAGAAACAAGGAATCAAACTATTTACGAAAAATAGTTGCAGAAAAAAGACGAAGAAGAAATCGAGCCCACTGAATACACAGTGTGTCCTTAAGGAAATTATTACCCTCAAGCATCCGAGTTTGATGGAATATATCCTCCCATGATAGAACGATTAACATCAACAGAATAGCGGTACCTCAAATTCTGTTGAACAGCAAACCACTCAACGGTAATAAATCACACTTGAATTTTAGAAGAAATGTAGAAGTATACTTAACAATATTGAACTCTAATAGTACTTTATTTCGTGCTTCATATCTCAGGAAGAATCATATATTTATAGCCAAAAAGCACTGCTTCAGAAAGGAAGCAACGGTTCAGAAAAGTTGCACTGTTTCAGATACGAGAGGACGATGTGTGAAACACACAAGAGGAAGTGTGTGACGCACGTCCCGTCGCACAAGCGTCTAGTGACGCTGCCAGAACTGGCCGTGATGTGCGATGGAGGTGCGAAACGCACAAGGCATTCTGCGTGTCGCATGCCTCATCACATGTCACAAAACAGTGAGTCGAAAAGGACGCGTCTTTTTGACGTGCGATTCATGTGCGTTTCGCACATGCCGAAGTGCGGCTCGCACATGGAGAAATATTCTGGGTTAGAGTTTTGGCTTAAACAATAAGTTCAAATAAATTTTATCCAAAAAGATAATCTCCCGATTGATTTTTGACAAATCCAAATCCAAAGCTGAAGCCGAGCCGACGATGACGGCGCAAGGCTTGTCTTCTTCTCAACCCCTTTAATACCATGAGGAAGTGTTTCTCAATATAAACACTTGAAATTTTCTTTCCACCACCAATGTGGTACAAATGCTCTTTACAAAAGCAAAAGGAATATTTCATTTTCCCTCCATTTCTAATCCCTCCATTTTCCATTCACTTTTCATTACTAAACCCCAATAATTTTTATATTACCTACACTAAATATATATTAAATTCATATTATAATAATAATTAGATTCATAATAAAATGTTTATACATTTTGAGTCAAAAAGTTGTCATGTTTTATTTTTCGAGGTCAGTTTGATTAATTTTTAAAGCTAAATTATATTAAATTAATTCTCAAAAATGATAAAAAAGTGTTGTAAATTATAATTTTTTTCATATTAATATGTTGAGAAATATATTTTAAAGTATTGATCAAAATTCATATTGTTTGACTCTCGAAAATAAAATCGTAACAAATATGTTAGAACCGAGAAAGTACCTGTTTTATTACTCTTTATTAAAAATTTAAAAATAAATTCAACTTAAAAATAAGATGCAAATAAAGAACATAGGAAAGAAATGCAATGGGCCCACACTGTTAAAAGAGAGTTAGTTCAACGGAAAGCTCGCAATTATTTATTTACACGTGTTTAGAGATTATTTATGACTGCATAAAATGTAAATGACAAAATTACCCCTCCAATTCAAAGTTAATTTCGGGAAAGCAGGCATGTTGAAGAGGTGTCTGCTTTCTCATTTATTAGATAGTACTAGTTACGAGGAGCCCGTGCTATGCACGGGTCTAATAATACTATGCTAAATATTTAAAATGTAATTTTTTTTTATAATTTTATTAATCCGAGTTATTACTTAAAAGTTGAAGTTTAAAATAAGATTTATCTTATTTTTGAGTTGCATCAATTAGCTGTTAGAATTTTTCTTTTAAGCTTATTTGTTGACAATACAATTCTAATGCTAGAAACGTATAAAAAAATAGAATTTAGTAAAAGCGATTTCACTAAGTTATGCTTTATATCTTTTTTTCGTTAATTAAATTCTATTTATATTATTAAATTAACTTTATTAATTATGTCTCGAAGAATTAAATTTAAGTACTATTACTTTACATAGTTATTTCATGATAAAAGTTTGAATGAAAATAATAAACTTACCTTAATTTATTTAAAATATATAAAGAAAAAAAATAGTTGTAAAGTAAAAAATTATAAATGACAAGAATACCTTCAAAGTCAATATTAATTTCGGGAAGCACACACGTTGACTGAGACGTGTGTGCTTATTTCCTCTTATTAATATGTAATAATAATAAATATTATAATTTTATTAAAGAAATTTAATTATATGATATTTTATATAGCAAAATTAATTTAATGTAATAATACTCTAATTATGTCTTTATTGATAACTATTCATAGTTATAAAGTTCTAAAGTCATTTGATGAGGTAACTTTAAACAATATGACAGAAAATTAGTACTCCGTATAATAATATAATTTAGTATGTAAAATAATTGCAAGTTGATGAAGATCATAAATTTTTAAATTTTTTTTGACATTTTAATATTTATTTTAAGCATATAGTGTCTTTAGTTACTATAGAAATAATTTTTTAAAATATTTATTAATTTTTCACTCATAATTCTATGTGGTAAGAATTTTTGTTGGTTAAATATGATAATCTACGCTAATTTTAAATAAAATCTAAACTCATTAAAATAAACATCAAAAATCAATTTAGTTCTTCATATATATTTTATACTTAAAAATTTAATTTATCATTTAATCAAATAAAAGAATTGCATGATAATTCAATTTTTAACTTATAACATTATCTTCATTTTCGATATTGCATAGCATTATTATCTTCAATAATTATTCTTAATATTTGTAATATATTATCAGTATTTTAACAATGACGGATGATATTATCCGCAAAAAAATTATGATAATGAAATCATAAATGTGTAATATCTCAAGGCTTTCTTGAATTTGACATTGTTTATTTGTTATACATCTATTTTTTTTTTGTTCTAATTACTTCTTAAATTTGATACTTGACAAAAGTTATGTGTATTTATAACTTCATTGAGAGTCTTTATACAAATAACTAAATAATTTTATAAAAATATTAATAAATAATTCAATTAATGAACATTAACAAAGTAAAAAAAATTAACATTATAGCTAAAAATGATTATCTCACTAAAGAAGTGAAATCTTGGAGATTTAAAACAAATAAAGAAAGAAGAATATGAAGAGGTACAAATTAGTGAAACATGTTAAAATGTATAGTAATACTTAATAAATTCTCCGATTGAAAATAAAAAATTGGCTAAAAGATTGATTAAATTTACTACAATATATAAGGACAAATAATGTAAAAAAATAACCAAATAAAGAGCAAAAAAAATTGAAAAAAATTAGGCAGAATGTCAGCCCATCAAACTTGTTTATATCCAAAATGGCTCACTTTAAAAAAATCATCAATTTATTACATTAACTGGCCATTAGGCCATATTAATTTTCAAGACCCTTCGTACCTTTCCCTGGTTCTTTCTTCTTTTCTTTCTTTTTCTTCTTCTTCTCTTCCATTAATGGTTTCTTCTCCAAATTAAACTTTCTTCTTCCTTCCTTCTTCTTCTTCCATTATGTTTTCTAGCCAGGTCTGAAAATAATAATAGGAAGAAAAAAAAATTTAAAAATAGTTTTAACGTTCTTGAGTTTCAAAAAATTTATTTTATTAATTGTTAATTAATTTTTGAAATTGGTGTTATAATTTGAGCTGAATACTTGAAGAAAACGTCGTCCTCCATTGAAGCTCCATTTCGACACTCAAGGAACTCAAAGCTGGGTTGAAAATTTTGAAAATAAATATTTAATGGGTTCTCGTTTGTTTGAAAATGAAGTTGCCGATCTGGATTCTTAGAATAATCAAAATGGAGATTATTCTTGAGTATCACTTGTCCGAGATGTAGCTAGTTGTTGATTTGTTGGTGTTTTCTCTATAGTTGAAATTTATTTGTTGTTGACTGTGTCGTTTGTTGATTTTGTCAGATTCAATTTTGTCGGAGCTTGGAGCTCGCCATTAATGGCGAAACTCAAGAAAGATGAAAGGATGAGTAAAGTGGTTGTGGGTGGTGGAACATTGGATTGTTGTTGTAGAGTTCGGAAAAAAAAATTCAAAAAATAGCTTCAACGTTCTTGAGTTTCAAAACTTTTATTCCATTAATTGTTAATTAATTTTTGAATTTGGTGTGATAATTTGAGCTGAAAATTAGCAAAATCAACTGAATACTTGAAAAAAGCTCCATTTTGAAACTCAAGGAACTCAGATCTAGGTTGAAAAATTTGAAAACAAATATTTGTTGGGTTCTCGTTTGTTTGAAAATTAAGCTGCCAATCTGGAATCTTAGAATAATTAAAATGGAGATTATTCTTGAGTATCACTTGGCCGGAGATGGAGTTAGTTATTGATTTATTGGTGTTTTCTGTATAGTTGGAATTTGTTTGTTGTTGACTCTGACTGTGTTATTTTTTTATTTTGTCGGATTCAATTTTGTCGGAGCTTGGAGCTCGCGATTAACGACGAAACTCAAGAAAAATGATGGAATAAGGAAAGGGGTTGTGGGTGGTGGAACAATGGTTGTTATTGTAGAGTTGGGTGATGGTACAAGTTGGCTGCTGGGTGGAGAAGAAGACATTTACATAACTATTTATATAATATCGATACACATTTATACATCATTTATACAATATTGATACATGTTTATACACTATTTATACAATATCGATACACATTATACACCATTTATATAATATTCATACATTACATAACTATTTATACCAATATCAATACACGATATAACTATTTATACAATAGCGATACATATTTGTACATCATTTATACAATATAGATTTAAAGATGTATATGTCATATATAATATTGTGAAATAATTGTATAAAAGTGTATATACGTATATAGTTATACATCATGTTACATAGATTTGTAAAATGAATAGTGAAAAAAAGTAAATAAAAAAGGGTTATGTAATGGCTTAGAGAAGAAAATAAAAAATAATATTGAAAGAGTTTAATAATTTCTAGAGAAGAAGGATTACTGCACATGTGGTGACAACACCATAACTGGATGTGCCGACAATTTTTGGCTACTTTTAATGTGAAAATAGGTGTGACTATTTTTCTTGCAAATTAATTTATTTTTTGTATTTATATGAAAATTTCCCAATTTTTTTTTTTATAAAAAATTACACTTGCACTAATTATAAAAAACCACAAAGAGTGATCTCAAGAAAATAAATGAGTCCACGTGTAATAGCCTCACAATATCAAAAGAAGAAAATTCTAATATTTTATTTATGAGGACTATTTTTTTTTTCCTTATATATATAGTAGTAAAGTAATATAGAGTATGTTGTAGTTGATCATAACAAGTTTTTGAGTGTTATTTTTGAATTATTATTTAATATTTATTATTTAGGATTACTTATAAAAAAAATTCAGAGTATTCTATTGCATGGACTAATTTTTATATTGTTTAGGCATATAACTTAAAAGAAATTTGTCTCCGTATTATAATGCCTACTAAATAACGTAAAAAAGTTTTAGTTTAAGAAGCACCCAGATGTTCATATACACACTTTAGACAATAAATTTTATATCACATGACTGAAAAAATCTTCTATTGAAATAAGTTTAAATTTTAAAACTACTTCTATCTCTTTTAAAGGTTTTATTCAAAAAAAATTTCCAAATCTCTCACATCTTCTCTCATATCTCAAATGTCCTCTATATCTCTCTTAATGGTTTCAGTCAAAATCTTTTCATATTTTCTCTAAATCTCTCCACTTTCTTTTTTGATTAAAAAAGTCTTCATTTGTTCTTCATCAATTTCGTGTTGCATTGACAATTTTATTTTATTTTGTTGGGTTCTTCATCAATTTTATTGTTAAGTATGAATGAATTTTGAGCTAAATTTCATATTGAAAACTCAAAGTAAAAGACAATTTCATTTGTCTATCTTCATTGTATCCCACATATATTAATTTATATCATATTGCTTATCTGTTAGTCTCCTATGTATCATGTGTACTTGTATATATCTATGAAAATTTGTGTGTGATATGCACTGATATACACACTGATATACATATTTCATAGAGGCATTTTTCAAGTGTAATTTTTTTACTTGAAACAAGTTCAAATCATTTATAATTTTCTCAAAGTTTGTATATAATCTCGTCTAGTTATTTTCAATCAGATCAAATCACACTCACTCACGCTTATTTGGCAGAAAAAGATTGATTTAAAAGAAAAAAGAAGAAGGAGGAGGAGAAGAACGAGAAGCAATAGCAAGAGAAGGAGAACGAGGAGGAAAAAAATGATAAGGAAGGAGAAGGAGAAGGAGGAGAAAGAAGAAAAAAGGAGAAGATATCGATCTATTTCTTCTTATTCTTCCTCTTCCTCTTTCTATTTGATGTATCATAGTATATATTCTACAAGATTTGCATTGATATGCATAGACATAAGTATCAATATGTGTCATATACATAAGAAAATGGTATATAGCGATATACATAGATATATACATGTAGGAGGAGGATGTGTATCACAAATGCAATATTTTTCAACTCGAGTTTTCAATTTGGAAATCATCTCAAATTCACCTAAAATCATCTCCAAAAACTTTAAAATTGATATTCAAACTCTTTAAGACGTTTTCAAAAAATCTCAATACTACCCAATTGAAAGTTATACGAGTTCAACACTAAGACTTTGAAAAAATCTAGAAAAATATAATAATGAAAATTATAATTTGATAAGTGTTTATTAGATGAGTATAATGGGAGAGCAGGTTGCCTGAGTTGGAAGAGATAGAGAACTTGCTTCTTTTTTCCTGTGAGGTATTGTAGTTTGGCTATAAAAAACTGATTTATTAAATTAAAATATGATTGTGGGCTATAAGGTGTTAATAACCATAAGTTAGGGGATTGAAGGAAGAGAAAGAAAATAAAAGTTGAGGTAAAAAAAATAAAACTTGAACCTAACACATATATAATCTTTTAAGCCTTGATGGCGGAAATAACTTTCTACTTTCAAGGTAGGGGTAAAGATCTACATACACGCTATTTTTTTAGACCTAATTTGTAAAATTACATATAGTTGTTTTACATGAAATACTTCTTAAAGTAAAGTGAAATTCATTTTTTTTTATTTGTAATTAAAGTTGAAATAATATACCAAATTATGAAGAAATTATTTATGGACAAATGCGCCTATGCAACAAAAATGAAATCAAAAACTAGTGTAGCATGTAGGCAGATTACCCTAATATTATAGTCAACACATATTTTTTTCCCCTTGAAAAACTGAAAGGCTTTCTTGTCCCCTCGATTTATGGTGGATATGTTGAGGTAATGCATTTTGTTCTGAGGGAGGAAATGAGGTAAAAAGACCACTTACAATTTGAAATTAAGTAAGTGACATTTTCAGATCTCTTATGTGTAAAAATAAAATTTTTTATGTGTAAAAAATGAAAATCTCTTGTAAAAAAATCATAAAATTAAAAATAAATTTATAATAGGCTAAATCCCCATTTTCCCAGTTCTGATGCATGGCCGACATCTCGTTCTAATTTTCTAAGAAACCATTAGAGCCGATTAATTTACTGTTTGATTTTGTATTCTTCCCACTTCAAATATTTTTTTATTTCAATTTTAATTTTAAATATTACTTTTAATAATTCCAACTAAAATTCGAGCATCAATTACAAAAAGTAAACAGTAAAACCCAAACTTATACTCCTTATTTAAGTTTTTGGGTGACTTTAGTCAATACCATCAGACTATAAACTAAGATCGATGTGCATCCAAGGGGGTAGCTTAGAGATTAATGACCTAGGTTGAGTAGCATAAGGTCTCATGTTCAATTTTCAGCAAAGACAAAAACATGTATCCCGTAAAATTAGTCGAGATGCATAAAACTAACTTGGATATCACGATTATCAAAAAAAGAAGAAGATCGATGTGTAGTTTGATATACAGATTTAACGAAGTTCAGTTACTTTGACTCAAATTATGTATTTATTTTTTAAAAAAATATTTTTATGTATAAATTACTAATTTAAAAATCAATAATTCAAAAACATTAAAATCAAATTCATAAATTTTAAGTTCTGCGTTTGTCCACAATACTACTTTATTTAGTTGCAAACCGAAAGAAGAAACATGCATGAGTGCTTTTTTTTTTTTTTAAAAAAAAAAAATATTTGAGAAGCGTGCATTAATATTAAAGCATCCCGAAGCGTTCTTATATAATAAAAATAAAATAAAATAAGCGTGCCCTTTCTTTTTTGGCTCATAAAAGAAAATGAAATCTTATAATTTTAATTTGAAATAGCTAGTATAATATAGTGTGTAATTGCGAAATTTAGCTAGAAATTACCTATTTATCAAATGTAGCTATAATTATTGTATCAGGCGAAAGAATTATATCAACGAAAAAGCTGTATTCAGGCGTCAAGTTTAGCTATATCAGACGGATAATCAACTGTATTAGGAAGTACCAATTTATGAATACTGTATCAACTGAAAATGCACAAATTAAAATAACTATATCAATAACGTATGTATTATGTAGCTGCTATATAACTAAAAGTATAATTACATTATGTAATCTTTTAAAATTATAGATTTGCATAGTAAATACAATTTAAATGTTTGTCACGTTAGATATTTTTTAATTAAAAAAAAAGGAACTTAATTTTGGGTGTAGTGTTATCATTTGGTCTGCTAGAGTAGCATATGTGTCATGGCCTAACTTGAGACAGTTACGCCATAATGGTAGTAACTACCAAACCTGTAATTTGATTATTGCAAATTGCAATCAAAACTTTCTTCTTCTTCTTTTTCGACTTGGAATATCATAAAAAATAAAAAATAAAAATAGAAGTGTATTTTATTAAATTAATTTTATTAATGATATTTTAAAATTTATATTTAATTATTATTAACATATATAGTTATTTAATATTAAGACTAGTATAGGAAAAAACTTTATCAATTTATTATAATGGACAAATAAAATCAATATCTATTTTTAATATAGAAGTCAATAGAGACAAAAACACTAGGTGATTTCTTTCTTATCTATTTTAATCTTTGTGAACAAAGTTACCTGATATCTATTGTTGGTGGGAGATGACAAATATTTCGTAAAATTAGTTGAGGTGCACAAAGATTAGCCCCGACTTCAAAATTATCAAAATAAAATATAGAAGCCGAGTAAAATAAAACGGAAGAAGTATCAAAAGTAGGTCCATCATTCTCGTATAGCTTTGACCAAGGGGTCCATTTTTTTTTAAAATAAATAAATTGAAGTTCATTCTCTAATGAGGATTCAAATACCGAAATCTTCGTCCTAATTACCGGAAAGCACATTTTTTAATTTCTGTTGACTAAGAAATAACAAAAGAAAAGAAATAACAAAAGAAACATCGTAATTTTTTTTATTTTATCTTAATTTATAATTATGTGATCACATGAGAAATTATCCATAATATACTGTACTATTTGATGGGGGTAAGAATTTTAGGATCAAGTGCCATATGCTATAGCCAAAAAAAGAAAAAAATACAAGGAAACAATTTTAAAAATAGATAAAATATCGTGTCATAAATTTTATTTGGGTATATACACGATTTTAGACGTTTTTATTCTTTTGTTAGTTTATTTTGATACCTACTTTATTAGTTGGTATTTGATGGTTAATATATAACTCGATTATAAAACTCTCCTTGTTCTTTTTTCTCTCTAGGCTTGAGCCATTTCTGGCTCCTTAAAATTGTCCGTAAAATTCACTTAAACAACTCAATTTAGCTTTCTACTTATTGAATACCTTAACTATTAAAAATTAATTTTTATTTGAACATGACATAGTGTGTATAATATACTTATATTCAGGCGCGTGAAGGGCATTTTTAGTTGCCTTTTTTTCTCCATTCTCTATGTGTCGCCACTACCTCCACCAATGTACACCATTGCCGTCACCATATGCCTCCATCACTTCAATAACCATTTTCTTCATCTATTTTAGATCAAAAATTATCATCACTATTTTTTTTCTTATTTTTAAGTTCAATATTGCCATCATTATTACCTCATTTGTCGAAAATAATGGAGAAAATCACCACTCCTCTTTCTACCTCCCTTTCTTATTTCAAAAACAAAATATGGATATATGCCACAAAATAATCGATGTATAAAGTAAACAAAAATAAATCAAATCTTATTTAAAACATAATCAAATCAAAAAAAAAAAGAAAAAAAGAAAGAAGAGGAGGTGCATGGGTGTGGAGGACGATCAAACATTTATTGGCCAAAGAAGAAGAAAGGGGGGTAAGTTAGGGTAGGTGGAGTTGATTTTAGAAAATAAATTTTGACTTTTCTTTTTAGTGCTTAAAATATTCTATGATTTTTTTAACATTCTAATTAATTTTTTAATTATTATTTAGGATCAAATATTTAGGTGTCCTCTTTTTAATTCGTTACCATGCTACATCATCATCAACGAGTGAGTTACACTCATTTCATATTTTTAGATGGTTGTTAAAAAATATCAAATACGTATAAATTTTAACTAGTAAAGGTGTTCAACAAGTATAACGTTGGGCTGAGATGTCTATGTGTATTTTGCGAATAATTTTAAAGGTTCGTAAATGACTTAAGCTTTTTTCCATAAGGTCCGGGGACAAAGGGATGAGAATGAAAGAGGAAAGTGAAAATTAATACAGAACTCTCACATTAAGGCTCGATATGAAAAATATCTTTAAGAAAAATAAGTGAGTCTAATATTTATTTTTTCTGTGTTTGATAAGTAAGTAAAATATATTATTCTCAAAGCATTTATATATAATCTAGACAAATATTATGTGAGGTGAGCGTCGGGAGCGTCGGTGGAATGGGGTGAAGATGAGGTGTGTTGGAGAGTGAGAATGATACAATCAATATGGAATGTCACTTGTGGAATTTATTTTTCCTAATTCCACAAGGGAAATCATTTTCTTTGTTTTTAAGGAATTTTTTTCTTAAAGAAAATATTTTTCAAAAATCTTGACCAATCAAACATGAAAAAAAAAGAAAAAATATTTACCGAACACAACCAAACTTTAAATATATTTGACGACGGTCGCTTTTCCCCCCTTTCAAATTGGGGGTAAGGATGAGGGACGGATTACAAGGTGAAGAACTAGACCTTCACCGATAAAATGAAAGTTCATATAGCCAATTAATTGAGCTACTAAGTAGACGCTTGTCCATGAAATCAAATATTGTTCACTTTATTTGAAATATTTAGAGTTGGAGTTGCACTTGGTCATACCTCTTTGCAAAGAATATTTAGAATTTGAATATGCTTTCTCTAAATATGCATGGTTTATATCCTATTTTTTAAAAACTAGCAAAATTATCCAACTTGACTAATTTTTCTAAAACATACAATTGAATCTGCTCTAAAAGAATAATATCTCAAAAGATGGTTACATATATAGTATCATAGACAGAGGCGAAACCAGAATTTTAATCTTATGAGTTCTGAATTTTATAACGACGATTTCAAGTGTTAATAATTGGGTTCTAAACTTAATATTTGTACATATATATGAATCTCTTAATAAAAATTACATTGTTTAAGCAAAAGTTACTGGATTCGATCGAGCTCTTACCCGGACTTCTAGCTCCGACCCTAATCATAGTCTCACAGATTAGATCCTATATATAAGCTACTGCATACTATTACAAATATTTTTGAAAAATTGAAGTTAAAGATAGAGCTATGTTTGATTATAATTTTTGCAAATACTATTTGATTATTTAAATATATTTTTTCTAAAAAACATGGCATATGATTTAAACACGATTTGCTATTAAGGAGTATTTAATTTGCAATTGAGAGCAATATTTTATAAGAGGTGCACTTAAAATACATGCTACATTATATTGAGGACATGCTAGGCTGTGAATTCATTAAAATCAGAAGCTTGTCTTCTGCTTCACCCAAATAAGAGCCCTCTTCCCCAAAAAATGAGTGGAAATTTCTACACAATTTCCGCATGGGTTGCATGCCAATAGATAGATACTTTTGTATAATAAAGATATCGTACCAATATTGTGTCGGCAGCAGTCAAATTAATGGGTAATATGATTTGATCACTTTCTTTTGAATCCCCTTTTCTTTTTCTCTTTAGATCACCTTCACTTAATATAGCCTCCGTCTCAATGTAAGTGACTTAGCTTAATTGAGCATAAAATTCAGAAAATAAAGAGAGATTTTTAAATTGTATGATCTTAAATTAAAGATATGCATGCGAGATAATTCTTTTTAATTTTGTGGTCTTAAATTTGCTCTCTCTTATTTTTCTCTTTGTCACTCACTTGTTGTTTGATTCAGCAAACACTCTTTACTTGAGCGCTTAATTACTCTTGTCTTGAGCATATTAATTTTATTTGAGTACACATAAAACTCAAATGAACCACCTCTATTCATAGTTGGTAAGGAAAGGATCTAGTGGAAGATATATACTACTCTCTTCTAGAATATTTAGAGCTACTTTTTTCTAAAATCACTCTAGAATTCTCAATTTTGCTCCTCTCATTTCTCTACAACTCTTTGACTATTCTAAATTCTTTATAAATATCTTAAATATTCATTAAGTTGATGATGAATTCTTAACCGTATACTCGTCCACGGATTATCATGTGGAAACAAAGTGATTTTGGAGATGAATAAAATGAAATTTTATTCTCTATTAATTACCTGGAATTAGATCATATTTAATACAGTACAATAAATATAATTATGTTAGCAGTAGTCAAGCTGTAGTGTCATTTCATGTTCAATCTAGCCACTATATAACTTGTACAATGAATAACTTGATTTTCTTGATTTTACTAGTAAACTTTAAGGAAAAGTCTCTTGTAGGAGTAGGCAATTTTACTAATTTATTTGACATTAGACTATTGAGGAAGTACGTTGGATATACATATAACAATATATAACTGTGCCTCAGTCTCAAGTAAGTTGAGATCGACTATATAAATTGAGATCGACTATATAAATCCTTATGTCATAATTTAAGCGATTATGTATATCATATCATCATTACAATAAATAAATTATTAATACTCCAATTTGATTCTTAAAATTAAGTATTAATGCTTCAATTTCTAATGAGTAACATTTGCCAGTAGATTCACTTTGTTGACAAAAGGCCAAGTACATATAACATTATTGTTCCACATTACATGAATTTAATTTGCTTGAACATATATAGAATGTTTCTCCTAATTTATTTTCCTTTTTTTTGTCCTCCCAATTCATGCATAAATTAAACGAAGAGGACTGCTGAATCTTGGTCATTTCCAAACTTAAGTATTCATGTGTAGAGCCAGATTCAGGATATAAATTTAAGGGATTTTTCACAAATAGCCAATTCAGATTCATTTACTTTTTTCATGAGCAAAAAAGATTTTTTTTTTACTTTTTTCATGAGCAACTATTTGGTTAATTCTTCTAAATTTAGTGGGTTCAACTTTTTAGATTTTCAGCATTAAATACATTATATTATTAAAATTATTAATTTAAAATTTATATTTATTAAGATATTAATAAGTTTTTACATATATATATCTATACTCCACGCTTAAAAGTAAGATTACATTCGCTGCATATGCGCCAACCAAGTCATATGTAATGCATTTTTTTTCACCAACTACGTTATTTTGATGACCTCTTGCATTAGACTAATTACAACATATGTTTAGTATATCTTGGATTGAATTTGCCCAGCAACTAACATCAGAATCATTGGTTCAATAAAACGAGTATGAAAATGTCGAAATGATGGCATGAGGCTCGATTTACTACCTTTACCATGCCAAATATTGGCTCGGAGATAGACGTGAACAAAAAGCTAGCTTTGGGTTTCAATGTCCATAAATACTCCGAAACATGTACTTGGTTGGCACACATGAATCTCGGAACATGACCCATGAATTATGGTAATGAGCCACGTGAAACTTAGTTCGAAGAGGAGACTCGTAGATTATGGTGATGAGCCACGCGAAACTTAGTTAGAGGGAGAGAGTGTTGATCGTGCGTACAAAAGTCTCACATGTTAAAAAGATTGGAAAGCTACAAACAAGTTGCAATGATACTTGTGAGACCTTTTGAAAAAATCATACAGACTTGGCTAACTCAAAACAGATGAATATTACAACATGTTAAAAGTATCTTTGGAATGAATTAGCTCAACAATATATATTTAGATCATACATTCTTTCTTTTATCAAACAAAATTAATTACAGTTTAAATGACAATTGTAAATATTAGCAGTATAATTTAACCAATTATACTATCAATAAGGTCTAACCGATTATAAATTACCAATTTTATTAAGTTGCCAATTACTGTTTACGACAAAGACGTACATATAATTAGAATGATAAAATTAGCCCATAAAAATATGACTTGTCTAAATTTAGATAGATTAAATACTCACTCATTTATTAATTGATTAGCTCATTTTAATCTATCCAAATTTATCATAATCCACCCATTTAACTCGTATACTTGTAATCCTCTATGTGACTTGCATAAATTTTTCCTATACAGTGTGTATATAACTTAAAACTCATTCTAAAGAGTATATTAAGTTGCCAACTCATTCTTTTTTCTTTCTTCTCTAATTTTATTAATCACGAAACCCCAACTTCTTTGGCATTTTCCCTATTTTGAACCAACACCTAGGCAGTAGTAGAAGGAGATTGCAGTACTACTTTTCAAGAATAAAAACAGTGGAATGAGGTCTTGCCCAAAATCAGGGACAACAATCACGTTGAAAAAAAAGTTAAAGTTGGCTACTCCTATTCATCAGCAAAAAATAAAGAGTGACATGTGGATCATAAACTTAGAAAAAAAAAAACATGGGGATCATAAATATTGTAGCTTCCATTTTCAAAACTAACAAAATTCAAGTAACAAACCGTTACAACTTTAGAATTTTACCCCCCACCCCCACCCCCACCCCAACCCCCAACAATAAATTAATTCTTGTACACAAGATTTTTTTCTTTTTCACTTAGGGAAAGTGACATACTAGACATCTACATATTCCCCACCAGAATATAGATCCCAATTCAAGAAACAGAGCACATTTTTTTCTCCTTTTCCTTCACTCCTAAAACCTCTTTAGGAGTGACAGTAGAAGGGGGAGAAAGAAAAAAATAATAGTTTCCAATTATGAAGAAATTTTTGCACCATTTTTCTGTTCTTCTTTCACTCTCCACCATTTTTGCTCCTTCTGCTATAGCTTTTGATTATGCAGATGCCCTCTCAAAGAGTCTTCTTTACTTCGAAGCTCAACGGTCCGGTCGTCTACCGTATAATCAACGTGTCACTTGGCGTGACCATTCCGGCTTAACTGATGGCTTAGAAGAAGAGGTAATTAGTATTTGATTTTTATGTAAAGTTTGGAATTTGCGTGATTTGGAAAAGTTAATGATTTTTTGGTTGTTTGTAATTAACAATGTAGGTGGATTTGGTTGGAGGGTACTATGATGCTGGTGACCATGTGAAATTTGGATTGCCAATGGCATTCACAGTTACAATGTTGTCATGGAGTGTGATTGAATATGGTGAAGAGATTTCTTATGTAGGGGAAATGGAACATGCTTTTGAAGCTATCAAATGGGGTACTGATTATTTCATCAAAGCACACACTAGCCCAAATGTGTTATGGGCTGAGGTAATTAAAGAAATAATTAAACAGAATTTAGAGCTAATTAACCATATGTTTTTTTAAGACAATTTAAAAGTGGTTAACTTTTGTGACGTATAGGTGGGAGATGGAGACACTGATCATTACTGTTGGCAACGGCCGGAGGACATGACAACTTCTCGTCGAGCATTCAAGATCGACGAGAACAACCCAGGCTCCGACCTAGCCGGAGAGACGGCCGCTGCAATGGCAGCGGCCTCGATTGTGTTCAGGAAAAACAATCCACATTATTCTCACTTACTATTGCACCATGCCCAACAGGTAAACTTATCAATGATTAAAAAGATTTAAGTTATATAGACCGACTAATTAATTAATGAACATGGTGCAGTTATTTGAGTTTGGTGAAACGTACAGAGGGAAATATGACAAGAGTGTGGGAGTAGTGAAGAACTATTATGCATCAGTAAGTGGGTACGAAGATGAGTTGTTGTGGGCAGCATTGTGGCTATACAAAGCCACCGACAAACAAGAGTATTTGGAGTATGTAATTAACAAGGCTAATTCATCTGGTGGTATTGGTTGGGCTATTACTGAGTTCAGTTGGGATGTTAAGTTTGCTGGTCTACAAATTATTGCTTCCAAGGTACGGACACACTAAACTGTTGACATCAACTTTTTTCTGAGTTTTTTTTACTTTTGTTCCTCACCGTCCATGTTGTCTCGACTTTTCAAAAATATTACGATATTTGTCATATTTCTGACGGTATTTCTGAAAAGTTCGAACAACATAGTTGATAATGTGTGCTTTGCTTTGATATGATGAAGTATTGTGAAGTCATGTGCACTAGATTTCATTTTCAAATGTTTGAATAATCTTGGGCCAGCATGTTTTGTACTGCATTATAGCTTCCAATATTTCAATTTGAATCTTATAAAACGTGTATCCATAAGAAAACAAAAAAGAGAATGACACACTTTTAAAGTAAGAGCTTTAGCAGTGACTTGTTTTTTAATGTCTTTGTGTCAAATCTCCTGTGGATGCTTTTGTTAAGAGTCAAATGTGGAATAATACTTTTTACTTCTGGGTGGGACATGCTTTTAACTTTATGGAAAACTAAGGTAGTACTGTACGTAATCTTTCCTCCGAATCCCTTTATTTGTCGTCCTTATTAAAAAATAGATATCCAAAATAATTGTCATTTTAAAAAAAATCAAGGTATCATTAGTTATTTGTTTTAACTTTTACCCTTCCTCATAAATATGAAGAGATACTAATATAATGCAAAAAAAAAATATATTAAATATCGAGGAGCAATAAATAAGAATAATTTAATCAAATTACACTCTAGTTAATGTTTTTCTTAAAAAGCGTATAAATTAAAACTGTGACAAATAAAGTGGTCCGAACGAAGTATGAACTGAGGAGTAATAAAGTTAGATAGAGCTATGTGAAGTGAGCGCAAATTAAGGTATCTTAATAAATGAGGATTAAATATGTGGTGAATAAAGGCATAGATAGGGGCCTTCGAGAACAATGTCACATGCATATACATGCCTTTGCATTGGTCATTTGACAGTGCCTTTAATGTGGGGATCTTCAATTCAGATGGTTACGGAAGAAAAAGAAAAATATGTTCGGCAGAATACCTAAAGACCGCTCTAAATTTGGCGCGTTTTATTTAAATTTCTCTTTACTTATACCTGGACCCCTGGTCCTAATTACCCTTGTACTTGTTTTTTTTTTTAATCTTTACAATGGGTAATTAAGATCGGTTATTGTTTTGGGGTATAAAAAAGTCAAGTGCTGAGGGTAATTAGGACCAAATATAGTTTAAGGAGGATCTTAATAAAACGCATTAAGTTTAGGGGAGGAGGGATGGGGGGTCTTTAGTTATTTTGCCAAATATTTTATGCTGGAAAAAGAAGAAGAAAAGGCTAGTTACGCGGACGAATTACTTCTCACCCCGTTCTAGCTACTCCACACTGGCCTTAAACGCCTCTTTTTCTTTCTTTGTTGTGCTCATCTTGAGCCGATTTGGGCGAAATAATAGCGAAGAACAGGTGATAATGCAAATGCATGGTGCGCGTAGTAACCCCTCGGGCATGTTCTCTTTGTACAAGCAAGCAAATAGCTAATGCTATAGTGCACTAATTTTGAATAGTGAGAACAAAAAGAAGAGAAATAGAAAGACCTTTTTGTGAAATAATACTACTATGCATCTGATTGATAGAAAACAAAATTGTACTAGTAATTATTAGACTGCTATTATAATTATGATGATAATAACTATAATTGGGCATAAACTATATCACCAATTTTTCATTTTTTATTTTTGCATATGACAACATGGTGTAATATTTGTGGTGAAAACACTTTCTGATTTGAGTTCCCACAACATTGAATTTCCATCTACTCAACTTGAAAATTTTGAAAAATTATAAGCAGATTTGCCCCACTCTGTCTCCACTTCCTGAAGTTTCCTACTACTACTAAATATTGCACAAAGTATTTATTAATACATACTTAAATTCAAAATTCAATAAAGCACTCTCTTTTTTAGCATGATAAAAATTCCCATCTCATTATAGACACAACTAATAAATTGATTTGACAACCCACTGGCCAGCAGCACATGACCCATACCCAAAAGAGAACAAAATGAGAAAAATATATCTATCTAATTTTACTTGACAATAATATGATTTTTTTTCTCTCTCTGTTTTGGTCTGTTAAAACGATAGTGAATTTCAACTTATTTGAGACCGAGTCGTAATCATAAGAAATTGTCAATGCAGTTACTGCAGGAGAAAAAGCACAAGAAACACAGCCACATACAGGAACAGTATCGTTCAAAAGCCGAACACTACATATGTTCATGTCTCAACAAAAACAACGGCAGCACCAACGTCGATCGCACCCCGGGCGGCTTATTATACGTCCGTCAATGGAACAACATGCAGTACGTGTCGACCGCCGCTTTCTTACTCACATTCTACTCAGATTTCCTCAAAAAATCCAACCAAAAAATCATATGCCATGGAGGAATAGTTGATCATGAAGAGCTATTCAATTTTGCCAAATCTCAAGTGGATTACATCTTGGGCTCAAACCCAAGAAACATGAGCTACTTAGTGGGCTTTGGCCCAAACTATCCAAAAAGAGTACACCACAGAGGGGCCTCAATTGTGTCCTATAGAGAGAACAAGGGCTTTATTGGATGTACACAAGGGTATGATTATTGGTACAGCAAAGATGGGCCCAACCCAAATGTTTTAATTGGGGCAATTGTTGGTGGGCCTGATAATCAAGATGATTTTGATGATGATAGAGCAAATTATGTGCAGACAGAGGCATGTACATACAATACAGCACCTCTTGTTGGAATTTTTGCAAAGTTGAATTTCTTGAGTAATCCAACATTAATTGCATCTTTCTAAAAAAAAACAAATATTACACGAAAAATATTATAATATTCATAGAATATGTTATACTTATCATTTTTTTTAATTTGTATTTCTCTTTTTTGGGTTTTGTTATGGTTGGCTAAATTTGGCAAACAGCCCCATGACATGACACCTTGTGTACCCCAATTGTGCATATTTGATGATGCAAGTAATCAACTTATGTATTAAATCTATCCATTTTCCTTGTCTTGTGTATTTCAATATTGTATATAAAATTATATACACTGATAATAGTGAAAAAAATTAGTTTTACTCTATTTGTGAATTTTATCATGTGAATATATAGATTAGTTATCATGTTTCAGCTTTGTTTGGGTGGTTGTTACCTATTGTGTTGTTAGTAATAATATAATATATTTATTTTGATTGTTACTTAAAATTTTATTGTATCGTATCATTTCATAGTTATGTAATGTCAAAAAGTTTTATTTTATGTAACGATCGATTTGGTGTGATCGCGTGGTTACCTTTTTTCCTCTCATGTTTTCTTTACTTATTATCTAATAATCCAAGTGCCTATGAATTAGAAGTGGTGAATGAGATTTGACTGAGTAAATTGTTGGAGTGTTTTATTTGAGATTTAGGCTCAATTATTAATATCTGGTTAAAAGAGAGACTGAGTTTGAAAGAAGGGGTTATGCTTGTTATGGAGAAAATGTTTGCTCCTCTCATCTTCTTCTAAAGTCTAAGCTGAGAGGTCTATCTTTTAGTATTTATGTATTTGTGTTGAGAATTGTGATTTGTTATAATATCCTACTGCTTCTTATGGGTCTATTCTTCAAATTAGGGGTGTGTATTGAGTTTTTGATTTGATTTTGTATTATTCGATTTCAATTTTTCGATTTTTAATTTTGTAAAAGTGCAACTCAATCCAGCCAAAATAAATTTGGGTTGGTTCGAATGTTTCTTTTTGATTTGATTTTTTTTGGTTCGGCTATTCAGTTAAATATACTTTCTTATCTACATCACGAATAAAATATTAAAACACAATATTTAAAAGTATATTAATAGTAAATTAAATCATAATTGTCTTTTTAGTTTTTCTTATTAGGGTGTTAGGGTTATATATATACACACACACTTCATTTTAATTTGTTTGACCTATTTTGACTTGGCACGGAGTTTATGAAAGTAGAGAAGACTTTTGAATTTTGTGGTCATAAATATGTCAATGCCCTTTAATCTTGTGGTATTAAACATGCCACGTGGAAAATTAAAAGTAAAGAGGGAAAGAGGCATTCTTTTTGAAACAGAATAAAAAGGAAAGTAGGCCAAATAAATTGAAACGGAAGGAGTATATAACATATAAAATAATTCGGTTTTTTAGTTTTTTGATTTATTCCGAATAATGCACACCCCTACTTCAAATCGCTGACCTACCCAAACTTATACAAAATGAAATCATATTTTTATAGGCTAATTTTAACACTCCTATCATTAAAAAGATAAGAGATCTGTGCATGGAAGTTCAACTACATACAAAGTTATAGTTACAATGAAAAGTCCATGGATCCGATGAAGCTGGATGTTGCCTACTCAAATTTCCTTTCACAATCTTCTCAAGTCTGAGTGAAAACCTTGATCTGTATTTTTTTTTTAAAAAAAATCTAACTGTGGTATTTGATTAAACTTCTAAGCATGTCAACTAATTTTAAAGGATAATTGTTACCTTCCATCACCGTATGAATCGGGTAATTCTATGTAACAATTTGGACAAATGAAAAAAAAATTATTTAGTATTTTGTCTTTGCTGAAATTTGAATCCCATACCTCATAATTCCAAATTTACTTCATTGATCACTAAATTACATCATTAAATACCCGTGCTTTGTATCATTTTCTTGTATCTCTCTCCAAGATTTAAAGAGTACTGTAAAGGTGATCTCTTTTTAAACACCCCATCCGTTACAGATTTGAAGTGTTCCGACTTCTGCGACACTTTAGGTAAATAAAAGTAAAGAGATATTCGACTTTAATGCTAAGTTTAAGCCAATTTTAAACACTTTTTATTTATAACCTGTAGATTACACACAATGTCCCAACCAAGAATCTGCATATGGGGATCTAATAAAAATATACTACGCACCTTAACTTGAACATGTGACCTAAAATAATTTTTGATCCCCATTCGCCACTATATTAAAATTATCTTCTTATATATCTCGAGAGGATCAGAAGCAGATTCAAGATTTAAACATTATGAATTTGAGATCAGAAATCTACCACAACCATTAGGTTTGCGGGGTTTCGTAACATCTAATTTGTGCTTATTTAGTGAATTTTTTAGTACATATACACGATCCAAGCCAAAAGTTCCTTAGTTCAGATGAATCCGATAACTTATGTATTACATCTCCCTTGGTCATACACAGTGGTGAAGCCACCTTATGCCAAAAGGATTGTTAATTTACACCTCTTCATCGGAAAAATTATACTGTTTAGCAAGGTTAAAATTTTAATTTTAAGTATAAAAATTATATATTGGCTCCCTTTGTTTTTTGGTGTGTCTACTTTTTTTTTTGGACACCTCTTAGTAAAATTCTTGGCTCCATCATTGATCTAACATCAAGAAAATAATGTTTTTGAAGAACACTGATAAAATTGAGACATAGCATGTGGATATAATCTACATATAACCCCACACAAGCAATCAAATGGTAATTAGACTATTAATTCATGGTCTAAATTTTCTAGGAAATATAGTAGTAGGATTTAGGGTATCCCTGCCAAAAGCATTCAACAATTGGTTCAGAAGAATCAGAACATTATCATTTGGAAAGGAACAAGAGACTACTACGTACATACTACTTGTCCACATGCATGCAGCATAAGACTCCGATGTGTCATTCTCCTATTTGTTGGACGGTTTTTTTTTTTAAAGAAAATTTAACTTCTTGGGATGTGCCTTTTGTGTGGTTCAAAATGAATAATGAGCTTTTTTTGGACCTTCCAAGAATTAGGATGTCTTATTATACCTTTCCTTTTTCACGCACAAGATATATGCACGTCTCTATTTATGAGAAAATTCTACTTCCTAATTTTATGTAACCTCTTTTGACTTAATATAAAAAATTTAAAAATAAAATAAAATTTTTGAAATTTGTTATTCAAAATAAATCTTAAATATTTATATGATGACAATTTTTTTATTAAAGGTAAAAAAATAATTTTAAAGTTAAGTTATTTTTAATTATAAAATAATAATATTTTTTTTGAAACAGATTAAGAAAAAAAGAGTGTCACATAAATTAAAATAGAAGAGGGTAATTTTTTTTAATAAAAAGAACTTGTTACGACTTATACTTAGCAGCACAGCATTAGACACATGACGCATATCTTTTAGATTAAAAAAAATTCACTTCGTTGTAAATATTTAATTCATGAATGTTTAACTAGTACTTATCTTAAATTTTATTGGATGGTGCAAACATCAAAGACTATATATATATATATAATTTTACCTGTGGTGACTTCTCGCTTACATACTTCATCTTGTCTTAAAGGCATGTAAATGAAAAACATGACAAGTATTTTAAGACGGAAGGAATAATTTTATTAATTAATATTATTATGTGATTTTCTTAGTAAGTGTGTCAAGCCCGTAAAAAGTGACACATGTAGAACCGAAGGGAGTATGACTTTTGATTATTTCAAACCGAAGGAAGGACAAGGGTTCTCTTAGGTGGCTGATCCTTAATATACGCAACTTCCAACAATTTCGAATGGGACACTCTAATTAGAATTAATAATTGAATTTGCCTAATCAAAATTTACCATTCTAGATGTATCTCTATTAATTAATTAGCTTGTTTTTATATGGATGCAAAAGGAAATGACAATATGGAATCACAACTGCTTGATGCAAAAATAGACTAGCATCATCATGGGGTAATGCTACCTAACACAAAACCTAGAACAAGTGTTGTGGTGGAGGAGTAATAAGATTCCTCCACCATCGATCAGAGGGCTCATGTTCGAACTCGAGTATAGAAGAGGTCATGTTAGGGGAGCATGGAAAATCTCAATATATGTATCGAACACCATGGAAAATCGAAAAAAAGATGTTCATTAGATATTACAAGAAGTGACTATAGAAGAGGCCTAACAATAAATATATGATGTAATTACTTTACAAGTTAGCAACTTGATGAAAGTGAAGTAATTCAGTATGGAATTGCTCTCACATGTATCCAACTACCAATAGGACGATGTCCAGCTTGTCTATTTCATGAGGCTATTTTAAGTAGCTAGATAGAGGCCATTAGTTGTATGGAGCAACAATTATTACTTCCTCGTGTTTGATTCACCTATTACTATTAATCAATAATGGGTGAAGTGTGATTATCAATACGACGCCTTATGATATTTCGATATTTTGTTTATGAACTTTGGTTTGTTCATTTAGTAAGATTGTGTAAGAATTAGGGACATTTTGATAGTTTTCACAACTTGTATGATTTTCATATTTATGAATTACATGTCCAAACAAAACTTCAACTTCATATCATAATTCTATATCGCACGTCCAAGCGGATCCATAGCGTATTTAAACTTCTTGACATAATATTCATACTCATATTGTATCAATGAGTGAGGGAGCTAGAGAAGAGAGACCTGGGATAAGGACGATGCGTGGGGGCCTCGGTAGGATTAGGATGAGAGAAATTAGCAATATATGGCCAAATAAGTGACCAGTTAATACACATGATGGTGGACCAAACAGATCAGAAAATGAACAATCATGCATTGTATGGTGACGGAGCCAGAATTTTCATTAAGGGGTTCAAAATATGAAGAAGTAAACACATAAAGAAGTCGAAGGGGGTTCAACATCTACCATATATACATAAAAAAATAATTTTAACCATGTATAAACAATATAATTTTCTGCCGAAGGAGTTTCATCCAAACCCCCTCGGCTCTACCTAGCTCCGCCCCTAATTGAACCAAGTCACCAACACATAATCAACTTAACATTTATTGATTCTTTTAACGTCTAACTAAAGTGTTTCCTGATATGATGCAAAAGTTGATTGTGTAAAAGTTAGATTTCTCAATAATCTGGCACACAGTTTGAAAGAGTAGTTCACGGAGGAAACTGCATGCAAAAAGTTATATGCTTGAATCTTGCTATACACACTACACATTTTCTTCCACTAACACGAGAAATGACAACGTTAAAGTGACAAGACTATTGGTTGAAGAAAAAATATACGTTAAATAGCTAAAAAGAGGTTTTTTCTGTGACTGGGAGTTAACATGATATTCACACCTCAACAGGCGGAGCCGGAATTTCACTAAGGGGGTTTAAAATATGAAACGAAGAAGCCGAGAGGGGTTCAATATCTACTATATATACATAAAAAATAATTTTAACCATGTAAAAACTGTAATTTTTCATTCGGGTGAACCCCCTTGGCCCTACCTGGCTCCACCCCTGCCTCAACCTAAGCTGAATCCAGTTAAGAACTCTAACTATCACTATGTCAATTTACTATCAAATCTCAAAACTTCAAACTAACCAGTTGTAAAAGTGAGAATAACCTAAAGGCTATGACAACTGGTCCCATTTTGGGCCCTGCAATGCGAATCCAAGTCGGGTTCCAATGCGGGTAGCGAACACCAGGCAGGAAACAAAATAAACTGGTCCCATTGTGTAGAGATAAGAACCACGTTGATTCAAAGATATGTCAATTTGCAATCTAATGGCTCAATAGATTGTAAACTTTTTTAGACCACAAAATGATACTTCCAAATACAAACAAACCTGCTGCAATCAGTCAGTACCTTCCAACTTTAGAAGACATTGTAGCAATAGATTCCGGCTGCTACAGTCTACCTTTCTATCTTTTGGCCTAATCATTTATTCTCATATATATTTTTCTCTCAACTAGAAAATCCAGAATCCAAATATAATATCATCCCACTTCATCCTTAAATCTCCTTTCTATTCCATTCCCCCCTCCTTTTCTGCGAAGGCCCTCTTACAGCAATGGTAACTAGATTCAGCTATTATTTTCCATTCTGTAGAATATAATTATGTCTATGCTTACATGTCTCATCAAAGCTTTCTTTCAATCATGCACAGGTTTTGGTTGATAACTATGCTGGCAAAGATGGTGAAGAAGATGGTAATCTAGTTGATTTTCGAGGAAACCCGGTCGATAAGTCTCGTACAGGGGGATGGCTAGCAGCAGGACTTATCCTAGGTGCCCCGCCTACAATAGAAACTAGTTTGTCTAATGTCTTGAGTGTAACAAATGTTTTTCCAGTCTCATAACTGAAATTTTTGTTGTAGGAACCGAGCTATCAGAACGGGTATGTGTCATGGGGATATCAATGAATTTAGTCACATACTTGGTCGGAGATTTACATCTTCCATCCTCCAAATCTGCCAACATTGTCACCAACTTCATGGGCACACTTAATCTGCTTGGTCTTCTTGGTGGTTTCTTGGCAGATGCTAAACTTGGCCGTTATTTGACTGTTGCAATATTTGCTTCAATTGCTGCTGTGGTAAGATTCTTGTGCAAATTAAAAGTAGAGAAGTTGTCTCCTATATCAGCAAGGAAAATCTGAAATGGCAAAAAGAGTGTTCATACTAATAGACAACATGTAGCCTAGAATTATATTCAGTAAAGGAAAATGATCCTGAAAGGAAATAAGATTTGCTATTCACTTAAATCATTACATGTAAATCTTGTTTCTTTTAGAATTGTGAACTTTCTACATATTATAGTTAGCCTAGATCATTTACACGCTTCTACAAGTTTTACTTCTTCTACATATTATTGTTCATGAAAGACGTAACAAGATACCGTTTTAACTTTTAACACTTGAACTTCCATGATATGTATCTCGTGTCTAACCAGGGGGTAACACTGTTGACACTGGCGACATCCATTCGAAGCATGAAGCCCCCTGAATGTGACCCAAGAAAAGGTGGTCAATGCATTGAAGCCAGTGGCCAGCAACTTGCTCTTCTCTATACGGCACTATACATCCTAGCTCTTGGTGGTGGTGGAATCAAGTCAAACGTCTCCGGGTTTGGGTCAGACCAATTTGACCCATCAGATCCTAAGGAAAACAAGTCCATGATATACTTCTTCAACAGGTTCTATTTCTGCATTAGCCTGGGTTCTCTGTTTGCAGTGACTGTGTTGGTGTATTTACAAGACAATGTAGGAAGAGGATGGGGATATGGGATATCAGCAGGCACGATGATTCTGGGAGTGGCTGTATTGATTGGTGGAACAACATTTTATAGATTCAAGAAGCCTCAAGGAAGTCCTTTGACTATCATATGGAGAGTTCTGTTCTTGGCATGGAGGAAGA
Source organism: Jaltomata sinuosa (assembly GCA_003996215.1). Classification (NCBI taxonomy): domain Eukaryota; kingdom Viridiplantae; phylum Streptophyta; class Magnoliopsida; order Solanales; family Solanaceae; genus Jaltomata; species Jaltomata sinuosa. The sequence continues at coordinate 1,235,522 of QJPP01007186.1, read as the reverse complement.
GAAAGCTTTCCTACCCTTCTGATCCTGGCTTCTTGAATGAATATCACAATGCAAAAGTCCCACATACACATATGCTGAGGTAAGCATGATCTTGAAAGTAAATATAACAGCCTGGAGAAGTTTATCTAACTAATTGCAGTCACCTAAATAAGACTATTATCTACTATCCATGTAAAACACCGATAAGCATGGTAGGTCATGGACTAGACCGTTTGAAACATAAGGCATACATGGGGCTATTTAGGACCATCCCAACATAGGGTGAAAGACCTAGTCACACCAAACAGAACGCACAAAATGGGCAATAGGCATCATAAGTATGGAATCTTCAACCAACATACATTCACAGGCAATTGGATCAGAATTTAGCCACTGAAAGTTTAACGTGTATGGTCAGGATTAACCTAAAAGTAGTAGTTTTAGGACAAATTAAGAATCATCAAATGAAATTAGAAGTAAAGAACAATTATTTGATTTAATAGAAGCTAACCAGTACTTGTTATCTAATAGGTGTCTTGACAAGGCAGCCGTTCATGATGACTGCGCAACTGCAAATGAAGATAGCAAGAACCCTTGGATAGTTTCAACAGTTACAGAAGTTGAAGAAGTGAAAATGGTGCTTAAATTGATTCCCATATGGTCCACGTGCATACTTTTTTGGACAGTATACTCTCAGATGAATACCTTCACCATTGAACAAGCTACCTTCATGAACCGGAGTGTCGGCAACTTTGCCATCCCTGCAGGCTCCTTTTCCGTCTTTCTCTTTATTAGCATACTTCTCTTTACTTCCATAAATGAAAGGGTCACTGTACGTATTGCGAGAAAAATCACTCACAACAGCCAAGGAATCACAAGCCTTCAGAGAGTTGGAATTGGACTCCTACTCTCTATTGTTGGTATGGTAGCTTCAGCTTTGGTAGAAAGAAGAAGGAGGGAACATGCCATCCACGACAACTTCAAGATAAGAGCTTTTTGGTTAGTCCCTCAATTCTTCATTGTAGGTGCCGGGGAAGCTTTTGCTTATGTAGGTCAGCTAGAATTTTTCATCAGGGAGGCACCAGAAGGGATGAAATCTATGAGCACAGGCCTATTTCTCAGCACACTCTCAATGGGATATTTCGTGAGTAGCTTGCTAGTGTCCCTTGTACAGAAAGCAACAAAAGGAAGATGGCTTAAAAGCAATTTAAACAAAGGAAAGCTGGATCTCTTCTACTGGATGCTAGCAGTGCTTGGAGTAATTAATTTCTTGATTTTCATTGCTTTTTCTATGAGACACCAATACAAGGTGCAGAACCTTAGCAGTCTTGAGGATTCTGCAGAAGAGCTCGGGAGTTGGAAGGATTTGACCCTCAACAACAAGGAAAAGAAACTCGGAGCAGAGGAGAAGGAGGAAGCTTAAATACTCTGTGAAGATAATCTCGGTTTAAGTTTTTATAGTCAAATACAGCTAAGTACTTCATTAAGATGGCGTACCACAGCATATAAGCTTTCAACGAATCGTTCATTTCCAGAGTTTGTATTATAGGTATTCAATTCTTAAAGACATCAATACTAATTAGCTACATGTCTTGAGTACCCTTTAGTTTAAAAACATTATTTTTTCCTGATACATTAGTTGTTTTAAGGACATCACAGTGCAGAAATATGATCATTCAGCAAGTGCAAAGTGATATTGACACTACAAAGCAGGCTTAAAGTTAGAACCTGGTCATATTTCTTGTTTTAAGTATCAGCATAATTATGTATGCTTGATTGCTCAGCTAGGGAAGGTGTATTTCTGAATTCCACAACACCATTCAAGTCAGAAAAAGAAAATCTTTTAAATTACTGAATAAACGTACATACTATGACATAATGTTTCTGATAACTTTCATCAAAGAAAACTAAGGTGAGATCTGTTAATATAGAAAGGGAAGAAGGGTTTCTGTCTTTGGACTTCACTAGAAAATATTACTCTGTTCCACAATTTTAGCCCCATTTCTGTTTGATGGTCAGTTTTGAGTAATTTTCGCTCCCATATTGGACACAGATTAATTCACTTTTTTTAAACATAACAACTTTCGTATTTTATAATGACAACATAGTACATTTGGAAGTCTCTTTTTATCGGTTTATACATTTAGAAGTTTTGGTCACTTATGTAGTTTCTTTGACACTTGGAAAGTGAAAATTGACAACAACTATGGGAGTTAGAGAATAAACTGTATAAGAACATAAAAGATTTTAGATTGTTTATGCACAGTTCAACAGAAAATTTAGAAAACAACCTAAACTAAACCAGGTTAGCCAAAAACCAGAAATCAATTCGCTTCAATGCACGTGCAGCTAAGGACTTTTTATGTTTACATCAGATGATCTGCACAGTTACTGCAAACTACTTGCCGGAACAGAGTGATGGCTCGCAACCAAGAGAGGGCTCAGAGCACAATGCTCATCCTGTTTTTCTTTATGGTCTTTATATATTTGTCATTCTGTGGCAATCACAATCAATACCTTAACATAAGCAATAGCGACTGACCAAAATTAGTGATTGCTAGAAGTTGCAGATTGTTCTGCTTTGTTTTGCACTTGAACCACTAAAGAGATCTTTCTATAAGTACTTCATTTAGAAACAATATATCATCGAAGGCATCAACCATTTTATTGAATCTTACCTAAAAGACAGCAAAAGTGTAAAACCATCCCATACTTATATAACCTTATCAATTTTGAACTGAGGTTTTAACCATCTCCAAGTACAAAATCAGCAAGCTGATTTAGAAAATTTCTCTTCTCTGCCCCAGTTACTGTTAAACTTAACTCTTTCTTTCCCCATCCAATAAAATCCAAACTATAGAACAGTTCAATTCCATACACATTTCATGAGAAACACTTCCAGGAATTTTGTGTGGCAGATGTATTAGAATACAAACAACCAAATAACAACAAAACCCAGTATAATCCCACAATTGGGGTCCGAGGAGGGTAGGATGTACGCAAACCTTACCTCTATCTTTGCGGAGTAGAGAGAATGTTTCTAATAGATCGTTAGCTCAAAAAAAGAGAAGGAAAAGTTTTGAAGAAGAGTTGCAAGAAAAAATGAAGCAACAAATAGTAAAAAAATAATGAAATAAGAAATTACGCGGATATTAAGCAATACTACTACAGATAATCCCCTCCCTCTCCAACATGACATGCGACACTACTTGGCTACTGACTAACCTTGTGCCCTAATTCTCGACCTCCATATCTTTCTATCTAGGGTCCTGTCCTCAGTAAGCTGAAGATGTTTCATGTCTTGTCTAATCACCTCCCCTAAGTATTTTTCGGCCTACCTCTACCTTGCCTAACTCCAGCGAATAGCTAACCTTTCACACCTCCGGCGCATCAGGTGTTCGGATTCAAATACAGGAAAATAAAACAATTTAGGGTCCAATGAGCAAAGTAATGTTCATCTACAGATACAAGTATATATAATCTAATAAACCCTAAATGAATTACTTCCTTTCACATAGAAATGCCAAAGCGGGTAGTTAAATGAACGAGGACGGGATGATCAATTCAGCAAGCGCAATGTGATGTGAATTATTTTCAAAAGCGCTCAATTTTAAGTTTGTTTGAAAATCTATCTATAAACATTACACATCAGTTAAATGACCACTACAAGAGCAATTATTTGTGCACTTCGCCCAATTAATTGTTGTGAGTTGTGACCATCTTTGGAATTTCTAAAGACTCATTTGGCCATCAGAATTATTCACTTTTTACCAAATTTTTTTTATTTTATTTCAACATTAATGTTTGGCCATGAAAATTTTACATCCAACTTGAATAGTTTATTTCGCCAAACTTTTAGAAGGCCAAAAGTGCTTACTATTTTTTTTTTTTTTAAAACGTGAGTGTTTGGCTAACCTTGTAGGAGAAAATAAGTGGACGTTTGGCCATGAAAATAAATAAAAATTCATTTTATTTGAAATTTTGAGAGTTGGAGTTGTGTTTGGCAATACCTTTTTTAAAAGACTTTTTAATATTTAAAGTTTTTAATATAACTAAAAAGTGAAAAAGTGAGATGAAAAAAAGTGAAAATAAGGTGCCGTTTGGCCATGAAAACCAATTTTTTCCCCACTTTTTTGGAATTTTCAAAGTTGGAGTTGGAATTGTGTTTGGCCATAACTTTTTCAATAATTACCTAGATCTTAAATATATATATTTTAAAAACATAAAATATGATTTAAAAATGAAATATAATTTAAATGGGGTTATTTTATGAAAATAAAAAATTTAGGTTTTTTTCAAAAAAAAATAATTTAAAAAGTGAAAATAGTGAGTTGGAAAAAAGTGAAGTTGTATTTGGAATTTTTATGGCCAAACAACATTTTTTTGAATAAAGTGAAATAACTTTTTGAAAAATAGTGAAAAATTCTTATGGCCAAAAGGGGCCTTAAAAAGTTAGGTCAAACACTTATTTATGCTTAAAAATATTTTTAAAATTTATTATCCATCAAACACATTGTTTCTCACCAAAAATATTTTTTTTAAAAATTCTTTTTTAGAAATAAACTGATTTTAGAAGATTGACCGAACAAGCTAGAAGTTGGACTCCAAATTTAAAAACCAGCTTATAACATATTTTCCAATTCCATTTTCATAAATTTCAAATAAAATGCTCTGCTCTTTTCTTTTTTGCAAAATAAAATAAAATAATAATAATCAAATACAACTCCATTTTCAATTATAATTCAATAAATTCAAAATAAGGCGAAAAATATTTGAAACCACTTGCCAAACACCTACTGAAAATTATTTCATCAAAGGGGGCAAAAGTGGAAAAAAGTGCACTTTTCATGAATTTCATCCCGTAGCACCTATCCCACCTATCCCGCTTTAGAATAGTTCAAAAGCGGCATTCAAAATCATAACCAACTCTCCACTTTCTACGTATTTGCTTAAAAAGAAAAAAACTTCACATTTTTCTCACATCTCTCATCTCCTCCTTCTCCTCACACACATTTCCACAGAGATTAATTAGTTAATCACATAAAAGGAAAACTATGGCAGCAACAGCAAAAACAGTAGGGCCTGGACGATCGACTTCTGCGTACAGCGAAGTACAGAGCAACCGTCTCATTGTATCGCTTCCTCTGCCTTCTGTCCTCAAAAATCCATTCTCCGTCGTTGATGGACCTCCTAGTTCTGCCGCTGGAAATCCAGGTTAATCTCACTTTGCTCTTCGCTTTTTGCCCTGTTTCATCGGTTTTAATCTCCGTCGTACAGCTTCCTTCAGTGCTACAGACTTGCATTATGTTTATAAGAGGAAAATAGTTTATGTGCCCACTGTAATTTAACTCATTTCAACATCTTACTCATGCTATTTCTCGGTTTTCAATTGTGGAGATTAGAGGTGCCAAAATTAGTCCATCAAGTCATAACTCTCCAAACTCGCCCAAATTTGGCATGATTATCCACCCGACTATTTATTAGCTCAACCCATTTCAGTCCATTAAAGTTTGAGCTGATACATAGCCTAATTTGATTCGTGAAAAAATCTTGTTAAAATATGTTGAAAAAGACATTTTTAATTTGATATGTTATATATAGTCATAGTAACGAAAAATAATAATTCTATAAGGTACTAAAAGTTAAAAAAATAAATGGGAAAAGGGGCAAATATACTCCTCAACTTTGTGATTTAGAACAAATATATCTTTCGTTAAAAAAGTGGAGCAAATATACCCTGCCGCCTATGGAATGGTGCAAATATACTCTTTTTACTAACAAAGTTGTTTTTTTTAATTAAATAATATTTATCTTAGTTTTTTAAATTAAAAAAAAACAAATGGATTTATATTTGATAGGTAAAATGGTGCTAAAAATACAATTTCATCTAACTAATCTAAAATACATTTTCATAGAAAAAGTAAAGATGGTTATGCAAGTACTATATAGTCAGGAATACGAGTATTTTAATTTTCATCGGGTGTTTTTTAAATTGAAAATCTGTGGGTTATTGTTTTTGTTTGGATCTTGCGGGTTGGGCCAGTTAAAAAATAAATTCATTTGTCTTTTTTCAATTTTAAAAAATAAGATAAACATTATTTAATTAAAAAATTACAGCCCGTTAATAAAAAGGGTATATGTGCACCATTTCATAAACAACAGGGGTTATATTTGCTTCACTTTTTTAATGGAGGGTATATTTGCTCTAAATTGCAAAGTTGAGGGGTATATTTGGCAATTACAACTTAGTAAAAGTTGGGCGGATTGGGTTATGACCCACATTTTAGCTCATTTCAACTCAAGTAACTTTTGAATGGGTCATTAACCTGCTCATTCATTAACTCAGTCCATCTTCACCCGTCCAAATTCAGCCCAGTCGCACATTTACTACCTGTAGTGGAGATGTTTTCTGCTGTTAGAATTTTAGTTAATTGATTGTGTTTCTTATTTACAAATATGTATACCCTTGAATGTGCAACGGAATTGAAATAAACTGACATTCGCTTGACGTGTAACACGAGCATTATTACTAACTTCGTACTCTAGTCACTAGTTGATTTATGGATGTTATATTTATGGATTTCGATTAATTGGCAAGCTTCATAATTTAATAACGGGCCTGAATCCATGATATAAATTGATTAAGAAGTTTGATGATCTGAAACTTTTTGTTTTTCAAACCAGAAGGGTGTAACACTGAGATTACATTCATTCTATTTAAAATGACACACTATTTTATAACCGGTACAAAAAAATTGACACCATTATATATTTGAAAACTCATTAGTCTTAACTCTAATAATGAAAAGTGAATGGACATGGAGGGAAAATGAAATGTTCCTTTTGCTTTTGAAAAGAGCATTTGTATCACATTGGTGGTGGAAAGGAATTTTCATATGCTTAAGTAGAGAAGTACTTCCTCATGGTCTTAAAGGGTTGAGAAGAAGACAACCCTCACGCCGTCGTCGCACGACTTCGGCTTCGAATTTGGATTTGGATTTGGCAAAGATCGATCGAGAGATTATCTTTTTGGACAAAATTTATTTAAACTTAATTGTTTAAGCCAAAATTCTGACCCAGGATTATTTCTCTATTGCGTCCGCAAGTGACCACTTGCGTACTTGCGGAACGCAGACGTAACGCAAGTCAAAAGGGGGCATTCCTTCGACTCACTGGTTTGGACCTGCGGTCGGCAAATGGCTACTTACATAACACAGGTCTAATGCAAGTATTGGCTATAAATGTCCGATTCTTCCTCAGATATGTGGCACGAAGAAGTACAGTTTTTAGTACGAAATTTCTGATTCTTCTACATTTCTTTTATAAAATCAAATGTGATTTACTGTCGTTGAGTGGTTCTCGTTGTTCAACAGAATTTGAGGTACCGCTATTCTGTTGAAGTTAAAAATCATTCTATCCTAGGAGGATATATTTCGTCAACCTCGGGTGCTTGAGGGGAATAATTTTCTTAAGGACACATTGTGTATTCAATGGCCTCAGTTTTCTCCATCATCTCTTTTACTTTACTATTTTTTCTCAAATAATTTATATTCTTGTTTCTACTTATATTTTAAATACATATTTTATCACAAATAACAATCTTAAGAAAATTATTATATATCTATATATGATTTCTGGAGATTAAAACCTTATGGTTTTCTACTCCGTTTGAATCTTCATTTGGATTATTTGAAGAATATAAAAACTTCGTCAGAACTTAGAGTTCATTCTGTTAAGTGATTCAAAGAGTATAAAAACTTCATCGTTAACTAGAAACTAGTTTGAATAAAGATCTAGTATTTATTGTTAGTTATTTTTTATAGTAAATTGTGTGTCAAAATTTTGACAGAAAAATGACGAATGAAACAGAACACCAAAATGATTTTGTTGTGAATATTGTTGCCGCAACGACAACAACTATTGCATCATCAAGTCGTACGACAGTTGCACCTGCAATGGCTATGACAGAAAAGCCAAGAAAATTTCTGGGGATCGACTTCAAGCGTTGGCAGCAGAAACTATTCTTATATCTTACTACTCTAAGCCTACAACGCTTTATCGATGAAGATGTTCCTATCTTGGCAAAAGAAACTCTGAATAATGAGAAGTTCGTGGTTACTGAAGCATGAAACATTTTAATTTTTTTTGCAAGAACTACATACCCAATGACTTAGAGGATGAGTTGTATAACGTCTTCAACATATGTAAGACTTCAAAAGAATTATGGAATGCTATTGAGAAGAAATACAAAACAGAGGATGCTGGACTGAAGAAGTTTGTGGCTGCAAAGTTTTTGGACATTAAAACAGTTGACAACAAGACTATCATGTCCTAAGTCCAAGAATTATAAGTCATCGTTTATGATTTCCTTGCGGAAAGTATGGTAACAAATGAAGCTTTTCAAGTAGCAGCCTTTATTAAAAAGTTGCCTCCTTCATGGAGGGACTTTAAGAATTAGTTGAAGTATAAGCGCAAGGAGATGACTCTTGAAGACTTGATTGTTCTTCTAAGGATAGAAGAGGACAACAAGGCTGCAGAAAAGAAGTTTCGTGTAAGTTTACCAATATCGGGAGTAAACATTATTGAAGAAGCACAAACAAGCAACAAGAAAAGAAAAAAGACGTCTGGACAAAAGAACAATCCGCCCAAAAATAAGTTCAAAAGCAACTGCAATAACTGTGGTAAAACAGGCCACAAGGCTTCGGATTGTCGGCATCCGAAGAAAGACAAGAACAAGGGTCAAGCAAATATGGCTGAACAAGTGGAAGACTCATGCGTCATGCTTTCTGAATGCAACCTGGTTGACAATCCAAGGGAATAGTGGATAGATTCCGGTGCTACCCGTCATGTGTGTGCCAACAAGGACTTATTTGCATTTTATGCTCTTGCTGGACTCGATGGGACCATCTTTATGACAAACTCCGCTACAACGAAAGTTGATGGAACATGCAAGATATGCTTGAAAATGACATCTGGCATGATTATGACTCTAAATAATGTCCTTCATGTTTCTGAATTGTGGAAGAACTTGATCTCAACATCACTTCTAACTAAGAACGGATTCAAGTGTTTTTTTTTGTTTTTGATAAAATTATAATTAGTAAGAATGAAGTGTATGTAGGAAAAGGTTACCTAACCTAGGGCCTTTTCAAACTCAATGTAATAGTTATTGAAATGAATAAAAATTCAGTTTCTTACTTGCTTGAGTCTAATGATTTATGGCATATTCGTATAGGACATGTCAAGTACAAAACCTTGCAAAAACTGATTAGTTTAGAAGTATTGCCTAAATTCGAGTGCAATAAGTCACAATGTCAAATTTGTGTTGAATTTAAGTTTGAAAAACATCCTTATAAATCTGTTGAAAGGAATTCCAATCCTTTAGATTTAATTCACACAGATATTTGTGATATGAAGTCAATACCATCTCGTTGTGAAAAAAAGTATTTCATAACTTTTATTGACGATTGTACTCGATAATGTTATGTTTATTTTCTTAACAGTAAGGATGAAGAAATTGAAGCATTTAAGCTATATAAAACTGAAGTTGAAAATCAGTTGAACAAAAAGATTAAAATGATAAGAAGTGATACGGGTGGCAAGTATAAATCTCCTTTTGAAGAGATATGTTTGGAAAATGAAATTGTCCATCAAACTACTGCCCCTTACACACCTCAATTTAATGGAATTGCGGAAAGAAAAAACTGAACATTGAAGAAAATGATGAATGCCTTATTAATAAGTTTCGATTTACCACAAAACTTATGGGTGAAAGCTATCCTTACAGCAAATCGAATACTCAATAGAGTGCCCCACAGTAAAACACAATCTATTACATATGAGAAATGGAAAGGAAGAAAATTCAATTTGTAATATTTCAAAGTGTGGGGGTGTTTAGCTAAAGTCCAAGTTCCTAAACCCAAGAGGGTCAAAATAGGACCAAAGACCGTGGATTGTGTTTTTATTGGATATGCTACAAACAGTAAAGCATGTCGATTTTTGATTCACAAATTTGAACATCTCGATATTCAGGATAATACGGTAATAGAATTAGACAATGCTGAATTCTTTGAAAACATTTATCCGTATAAAACTAAATGTGACTCGTCTAGTAAAGTATCTAAATGACCTCGGGAAGAACCAAAGAAAAATACACTTATTGAAGAGAATCCAAGACGTGATAAGCGTCAAAGAATATCTACTTCCTTTGGACCGGATTTCTTGACGTTTCTGCTTGAAAATGAACCTCAAATATTTAAAGAAGCTATGTCATCTATGGACTCATCATTTTAAAAAGAAGCAGTTAATAGTGAGATTGAATCAATCTTAAACAATCATACTTGGGAATTAGTTGATCTTCCTCCTGGAAATAAACCTTATCTTTAAAAGAAAAATGAAAGTTGATGGAACTATTGATAAATACAAGGCAAGACTTATTGTTAAATATTATAGACAAAAGGAAGGCCTTGATTATTTTGACACATACTCGCTTGTAACAAGAATAACATCTATTTGGATGTTCGTAGCATTGGCGGCAGTACATGGTCTTGAAATCCATCAAATGAATGTGAAAATGGCTTTCTTAAATGGAGAGTTGGAGGAAGAAATTTACATGGAACAACCTGAGGGTTTTGTGGGTTCCGGTAAAGAAAGAAAAGTGTGCAAATTTATTAAGTCACTTTATGGACTAATAGAAGCACCCAAATAATGGCATGCAAAGTTTGACCATACAGTATTGACAAATGAATTTAAGATTAATGAGTGTGACAAATGTGTTTACATTAAAGACACTCTGAATTATAAAGTCATTGTTTATTTGTATGTTGATGATATGGTGATCATCAGTAGAGACATTTCTGACATAAATACTACTAAGTGTATGCTGGCTAGCAAAATTGATATGAAAGACTTAGGAGTTGCTGACGTGATCTTAGGGATCAGAATTCATAAAACTCCACAAGTTTTGCGGTAAACCATAACTTATTAATAAGACATTCATCAGTTTCTTCAATATTCGGTTTTTACTTTTCGCAATTTCATTAGATTGAGGTGTGTAAGGGGAAGTAGTTTGATGGACAATTCCATTTTCCAAACATATCTCTTCAAAAGGAGATCCATACTCTCTACCCCTATCACTTCTTATTATTTTAATCTTCTTGTTCAACTGATTTTTAACTTCAATTTTATATTGCTTAAATGCTTCAATTATTTTATCTTTACTGTTAAGCAAATAAACATAACAATATCGAGTACAATCATCAATAAAAGTTATGAAATACTTTTTCTTACTGCGAGATAGTATTGACTTCATATTACAAATATCTGTGTGAATTAAGTCTAAAGGATTGAAATTTCTTTCAACAAATTTATAAGAATGTTTAACAAACTTAAATTCAATACAGATTTTGATATTGTGATTTATTGCACTCAAATTTAGATAATACTTCTAAACTAATCAGTTTTCGCAAAGTTTTGTACTTGACATGTCCTAAACGAACATGCCATAAATCATTAAGCTCAAGCAAGTAAGAAACTAAATTTTTATTCATTGTAATAGCTATTACATTGAGTTTGAAAAAGCCCTCAGTTAGGTAACCTTTTCCTACATACACTTCATTCTTACTAATTACAACTTTGTCGGAATAAAAACATACTTGAATCCGTTCTTAGTTAAAAGTGATGTTGAGACCAAGTTCTTCCGCAATTCAGGAACATGAAGGACATTGTTTAGAGTCACAACCATGCCGAATGTCATTTTCAAGCATATCTTGCATGTTCCTTCAACTTTTATTGTAGTGTAGTTTGCCATAAAGATAGTCTCATCGGGTTCAGTGGGAGCATAAGATGCAAATAAGTCCTTGTTGGCACACACATGACGGGTAGTACCAGAATCTATCCACCATTCCCTTGGGTTGCCAACCAGGTTGCATTCAGAAAGCATGGCACATAAGTCTTCCACTTGTTCGGCCATATTTGCTTGACCCTTGTTCTTGCCTTTCTTCGGATCTTGACAATCAGAGCTTTGTGACTAGTTTTACTACGCAGTTGCCTTTGAACTTTTTGTTAGGCGGATTGTTCTTTGGTCCAGACGTTTTTTTTTTTGTTGCTTGTCTGTGCTTCTTTAACAATGTTTGCTCCCGTTATTGTTGAACTTGCACAAGACTTCTTTTCTGCAATCTTGTTATCCTTAGACAAACAATCAAGTCTTCAAGAGTCATCTCCTTGCGCTTATGCTTCAAGTAATTCTTAAAGTTCCTCCATGAAGGAGGCAACTTTTCAATAAAGGCTGCCACTTGAAAAGTTACATTTGTTACCATACCTTCTGCAAGGAGGTCATGACCGATGACTTGTAATTCTTGGACTTGGGACATGACAGTCTTGCTGTCAACCATTTTAATGTCCAAAAATTTTGCAGCCACAAACTTCTTTAGTCCAGCATCCTCTGTTTTGTATTTTTTTCTCAAGAGCATTCCATAACTCTTTTGAAGTCTTACATACGCTGAAGACGTTATACGAGCCATCCTCTAAGCCGTTGAGTATGTAGTTCTTGCAAAGGAAATCAGAATGTTTCCATGCTTCAGTAACCATGAACTTTTCATTATCCGGAGTTCCTTCAACCAACACAAGAACATCCTCACTGATAAAGCGTTGTAGGCTTAGAGTAGTGAAATAGAAGAATATTTTCTGCTGCCATCGCTTGAAGTTGATTCCCAGAAATTTTTCTGGTTTTTCTGTCGTAGCCATTGCAGGTGCAACTGTCGTACGACTTGATGATGCAATAGTTGTTGCCGCTGGGGCAACACTATTCACAACAGAATCATTTTGGTGTTCTGTTTCATTCGTCATTTTTTAGTCAAAATTTTGATACACAATTTAGTATCAAAATACTAACAATAAAGACTATCTTTATTCAAACTTGTTTCTAGTTAACGATGAAGTTTTTATGCTCTTCGAATCGCTTAACAGAATGAACTCTAAGTTTTGACGAAGTTTTTATATTCTTCAAATTAGAACGAAGATTCATACGGAGTAGAAAATCATAAGGTTTTAATCTCCAGAAACCAAATACAAATATATAATAATTTTCTTAAGATTGTTATTTGGGTAATAAAATCTGTATTTAAAATATAAGTAGAAACAAGATCAGAAACTATTTCAGAAAAATAGTAAAGTAAAGAGATGATGGAGAAAATCGAGCCCGCTGAATACACAGTGTGTCCTTAAGGAAATTATTTCCCTCAAGCACCCGAGGTTGATGGAATATATCCTTCCAGAATAGAACGATTTTTAACTTCAACAGAAATGGTAGTTGAGACCACTAGATACTAATAGTATTTTTAGAATGTTAAATACTGACATATAATATGATACATAGAAGCATTTATTTATGTGGTAGTATAAGTAACTAGAATGATAGATTTGTAAGGCCTCCACTAGCTAATTTTGGACTAAATAAAAATTATCCAAAATGTTATATCAAAGAAACACAAATGTAGGTTTTTACTTAGTGCATGGTTATTATTAGTCGTGTGGTTTTCTCAGAGATCGCCGTGAGTTCTTTGCCAAATTAGGTGGAGTGGGGAAGATTAGTATTATTTTCATCTTGAATCTAGTACCGTAATAAGGTACTATTCCTCATAAAAGAATTTTATATTTTTCTGTTTACCGAGTGTTTGTTACTCCATTTGTTAAAAGAAAACTAGAGCTTTAGTGTGTTATAGCCAGTTTAAAAAGGTTGAAGCTATAAATGACAAATAAGCAAGGCTAATCTAATTTTATTCTCAAAATGGAGGTAATTTTAAAATATAAACGCATGAGACATGTTCAGTTTCCCATCTCATTAGCCCAAGAAATAGAACAATGCTAAAGTGTTCTGTTACAAACAAGGCTTTTTATGCTTAGCTGCATATTCATTTTAACATCACTATTGTAGGTGAAATTGCAAAGCTTTTCCCAAATCTGTTTGGGCAGCCTTCCGTGTCGTTACAGCCAGGCCAGACATCTGGAGCTGCATTGAATCATAATCTTAAAATCGGGGTTGTATTGTCTGGAGGACAGGCTCCTGGTGGGCACAATGTCATTTCTGGAATTTTTGGTGAGTGCTTTTCCAATAGTTCTTACTTTATGGTATGTACTTATCTGCAGTTCTGTACATATGTATAGTTATTAAAACATAAGAGTATCTCAGTAATTAGTTGATTTTCTTTCTTCTAGATTATTTGCAGGAGAAAACGCAAAGTAGCACACTCTATGGATTCAGGGGAGGTCCAGCAGGGATAATGAACTGTAAATATGTAGAGTTGACAGCGGATTTTGTTTATCCTTACAGAAATCAAGTAAGAAATTTCTTCATCTTTAGGGTGGAAGTTCATAAATATGACCAAGAAACTCCTCTTTTTTTCTAGTGGAGTAACATAAATTGGAATGAAGTGGATGTATTACTTTCCATCATCCAGTTAAGATACATGGCCTTTGTTTTCACATGCTCCAAACAATTTTCTATAACAAATTTTGCTTGTGAATATTTTTCTATCCAGAGTTTTTTGTAACAATATGATGGCAGCTTATTCAGCTTATGATGTGGAAATTTGCAACTCATTTTTGGTAATTAAACTTTTTATTAATCACCAAGTAAGGACGTTGCATTGCTTAGCATAGCAGGTCACAACTAGCTAACCTCAAGGAGAATACAGACTCTCGTGCTACCTATCAAGATGAATCATTACAAACTTCAAATTGACTTCCAACTTAGACTATGAGTTTCTGTAGTAAAATTCGTAATGCACCCTCAGCCCTCACATTACAGACACATACTATTTCTCTTGCTACACTTTCAAGCTCCCTTTCTTTTCCTTCAAAAATACGATAGTTCCTTTCTCTCCATATGGCACGTATATATTCAGCATATGTCAATTTGAGAAGCTTTGCCTTTTGTGTTTTACCTCTGGTGTGACTGGTTATCCAAGAGAAGTACTGCTGCCATGAATAATGAATTGATCAGAATTGGTTGAACTTTGCAACTTGATTAAGCTAAATCTCTACCTTCAATTTAGTGGATATTTTATTTTTATTGTTTTCTCTTTTTGAATTACTTCCTAATTTTACTTCTGTAGAACATGTGTCATTGCTAATTTTTTGACAGGGTGGCTTTGATATGATCTGTAGTGGTAGAGACAAGATAGAAACCGATGAACAGGTTATCTTTCTTTTGTTTCATATTCAAATAGGACTCATCAAATTCTGCACTTCATCACTTATCATCTTTTTACTTCTTCTATGCAAACTACGTTTCATTGTAACTCAGTCTACATGATATTATTGTTTTTTTTTCAGTTTAATCAAGCTGCAGAAACAGCTAAGAAACTTGACTTAGATGGGATTGTTGTGATTGGTGGAGATGATTCAAATACAAATGCTTGTCTTCTAGCTGAGAACTTCAGGTGAGTATTATCATTATATTGGACTGGTTCATGGTACTCACCATTGGCATTCTTCTCACGGAACTTTGTTCATTTGGTGCGACTGAAGAGGTAAAGGTTTGAAAACACGGGTTATTGGATGCCCAAAGACAATTGATGGTGATTTGAAAAGCAAAGAAGTTCCTACTAGTTTCGGATTTGATACTGCTTGCAAGGTAATTGTTTTCCCTTTATAGCTCCATTTTACTTCACATTATTTATATAGATAACATCTAGTTAGCACTTCTCTCTTGACCTTTAATTTTTGTTACTTCTAGTATGCGATACATTTTTGAAATAGCGTTACTACAGAAGAATTTTATGCTGTCTCCGTCTTAAACTCAAAACTGTTATGGAAGTATTTCATCCAAACTCTTGTTGCTTTCTTAGTTTTCTTAGTAATGAAATATTATCACCACAAAGTTGATAACTTCGGTAGATTACTCCTATCTGTGGAATGGATAGATAGAGATTATCCAATTTCACAATTTCGGTGCAGATATATGCAGAAATGATTGGAAATGTCATGATAGATGCTCGTTCAACAGGAAAATACTACCACTGTAAGTACATAATCCTGGACAACTTGGGATACTACTTTTATAGTTTATACATGCGTAACTTTAAGAACTAGGACTTGTTTCTTCTAAGCAAATTTATAATTTTAACTCTCAATACTATTATTTATGTTCCTTTTACTAAGCAATTTCTGGTTTCTCTAGTTGTAAGGCTTATGGGTCGTGCTGCATCACACATCACATTGGAGTGTGCTCTACAGACCCATCCGAACATTACCATCATTGGTGAAGAGGTAATTGTTTGCCAAGTCATTGACATGGTTTTCATGCATGTATGCAACATATAACACTTAATTTGTGCCCAAAACTTGAAGAGAGAATTCAGTATCCTCCTAGATTTCATTACAAATGCGCAATTTTATGAGAATGACTGTTCTGTTGGATGAATCTATTGTGAACGAGCTTCATTACACAATATAAAATACTGAAAACTATAGTAGTTTTTTTAGGAAGTAAATTCTCTCAATAGGCTATCTGTAATTATATGTGGAATTTGTGGCCTTTCGCATGTTTTACTTGCCTGGAGTTTGAAACTTCACTTTTCTCCTCCGACTTTGCAAAAGCTGCTCCTTTAAGATGAACTCAATATCATCAAAAGATACTGGTCCTAATTAATAGAGGATAAACCTAGCTTCTAACATTAATTTCCATGATGCCTCTTTGGTGATTCTTTTCTTTTTCTTATTTTCTTCAATTTGCCCATTTCTCTTGTTTCTGGGGAGGAATTTGGTGTTTGGACTCGAATAGTCTCAAAGAGCCAATACAAGAAATTTGAAGTAATGGGAATTGGGTTATTCTCGGTAGTTCAATTTTATTCAACGAGTTTCTCCAAGTATCTATTGTATACCATGTCTAAGGAAAAGACCTTAACTTTACCACTTAAATTACTAGGTAAGGACTTCAGTGCATGTCATTGAGATGATTGATTGGATTAAAATTTCATTTCCATGGTTTGTTTTTTTTTTTCTGAAAATTATTCTGTAAAGAGGAACATGTTAAGTATGTTAATTAGAATTATCGTTATAGGAACTGTTTTGTGATTTCTCCCTGATATTGACGAAGGTACTGTTTTTCCCAGGTTGCAGCCCAGAAGCAAACACTTAAAAGTGTTACAGATTATATTGTAGGAGTAATTTGCAAACGAGCAAAACTTGGTTATAATTATGGGGTTATACTAATACCTGAAGGCCTGATTGATTTCATTCCAGAGGTTTAAATTTTTAACTGTAGAAATCATGATTTCCACTCTATTTCATGTTGTATAACTTTTAATCATGGTTACCTCCATTTCACTCAGTTCTCCTTTCAGCTTGTTCTGTCTTTTGCATCTGATTCGGTTGATTCGCTTATTAGCATGGACATAAAAACAATTAGTTGTTGTTAAGATTATCTTTCTTATTTGCAGGTGCAACAGTTGATTGCAGAGCTGAATGAAATCCTGGCTCATGATGTTATTGATGAAGCTGGCAGTTGGAAAAAGAAACTCCGAAGCCAGTCTCATGAGCTCTTTGAACTCCTACCACAAGCAATTCAGGAGCAGTTACTTCTTGAAAGAGATCCACATGGAAATGTCCAGGTACTCTTCTTCAGTTCGATGGAAGCAGGCAAATAGGACACAATTTCTCATTTAGTCAAGTCACTTTTTCTTCTAGTACATTTTCTTTTGCAATTTCTACAGGTTGCCAAAATAGAAACTGAGAAAATGCTTATTCAAATGGTGGAAGCTGAACTGGAAAACAAGAGGAAGGAAGGTTCATATACCAAACATTTTGGAGGGCAGTCTCATTTTTTCGGGTAACTGATACCACTTACATTTGACTTGTGCAGTTCTGCTTTAATAACCTATAATTGATAAGAGTACTTAGTACCACTTTCTGAGGTTTATTCTGATAGTAGTTCTTACTTGACTCTGTTTTCTTTGTAGTTACGAGGGTAGATGTGGTTTGCCTTCAAATTTTGACTCCAACTATTGCTATGCACTGGGTTATGGGGCTGGAGCACTTCTTCAGTCCGGCAAAACAGGCTTGATTTCCTCTGTCGGTGTTTCCATGCCTCCTTATATCTTCCCTCATTTCTCCCTTCTTTTACTTATATCTTTTATGTTATACATTTGGACCTTTGATTAATTGCAATTTATACTAACACACTTGTTCATATTTAGGTGGGAAATTTGAAAGCTCCAGTTGAAGATTGGACAGTCGGTGGAACAGCGCTAACATCTTTGATGGATGTAGAAAGGAGACATGGTATCAACCTCCTTCCTCTCTTGTTCATTGAATATGGTATTATGGTGAATCCTCACTATTGATAAGCAAAAGTCTTAGGACCCGTTTGGCCATAAAAATAAAAAACGTATTCACTTTATTTGGTATTCACTTTAAAGTTGAAAATAGAGTTGGAGTTGTGTTTGACCATAGTATTTTCAAAAATATTTTAGACTATTGAGTTGGTGTAGTATTTAAAAATAAAGTGAGAGCAAAAATTGAATCCAAAAATAGTGAATACACCTCAAGAGGTGTTTTTCGAAAAACCAAAAATTGTGAAAACATATTCCGGAATATGTTTTTGGTTTTCATGGCCAAACAAGTATTCTGGAATAAAGTGAAAACGTATTCTGGAATATTGTGAATAATATTTATGGCCAAACGCCTACTTAGAACTGCTAAGTGCCTGAGTTTGCTGTTTAGACTCTTGCTCTTCTGTTTGGATAAATTTAGCTGAATACCTTAGTGCTAAAAACAATTCAAATTTGTCTATTCTGAAGCATCTACTCAGTCATTCCAAGCATATATTCAGGCAATTCTCACCTAAGGACAAGTGCCTTTCTTAGTCTTCCAATAATACGGAAACCATTTCCCAAAACAAAGCAAAAAGAAAAACTGAATTGACAAGGAACAACCAAATGTTTGCACAAGTACAACAACAACAACAACAACAACAACAACATCATACCCCGTAAATGTTTGCACAAGTAATTATAATAGAAGGAAAAGTACCCAGCTTAACAACATATGAAAGAGTCACACTTAATTCAACTTTTTGTATGCGTGAGATTCCACGTTTGAGCCTTTGTGGGATTGATACCCCTCGCTTATATGATGAGCCATAACCAATTTACATAGATAAGGTCTTGGAGTGTTAAGAGTCACATATATAAATTAGTAGTATTTAGCTCGATGACATTGTGAGCCTCTCAGTAGGAGTAGATCTAGGATGTAGAATCAGTAATTCGAGTTCTCAAAACTAGTTGCTGCTACTATAGCCACTGGTCATTTGAAGCAATGTGTTCGATTCTCTTAATAAGTACCAACAATGAGGGATTTTCACATATATATACAAGTTCAGAGCGGAAAGTAGTGGTCCTGCATTGACAGTAGGTCTGCCCTTGCCTTCCAGGCCTGTCATGTTTTGCCTGAGATTCCATGCTATATTTGTGATGAAGTGATCAAACTTTTGCAGGTAAGTTCAAGCCTGTGATTAAGAAGGCAATGGTGGAACTAGAAGGTAAAAGCTCCATTATGCTATATAATTACTTACTATATTTTAGTAGAATCCTTTCTGCTGTAATTTTTGGGTAGTTGAAGCCTCACACTTGTATAAGCATTTATCAACTCCCAGGTGCTCCTTTCAAAAAGTTTGCTTCCTTGCGAGAAGAGTGGGCTCTAAAGGATCGATACTTCAGCCCTGGTATGCCATTACTATTGCTTATAGAAACTTGTTAATTTGTCATTCATACTTGAATTGCAACCTTTAAAAGCATGTTTTAGCCACAACGTTGAGATTTTCTTCCACATAAAAGATGTCTTTGGCAATGTGAAATTTTGTGGCTGTGTGATGCCTTTGTTATCTGGCACAATCTTTATTGGATACAGTAGCCAATATCCGAATACACGTATGCCTCACAAGTAACATGTTCGCTTCAATGAACCGTCACTGAGTAAATCAAGTGAAAACCATAACGATATTAGCAAATCGCGTATCTGGTTATCATGTTGATACACTTTTTTTCTTCTACAACCAATGAACATTGATCCCAGCAACGACTCTCCCGTATACTCAATTTTGCTTTAGAATGATTTGTAAGTTCTGCATAGGTGTTCGATGATATGTGTTCATTGTGTGCTTCTTTTTGCTCGTTTATGTATTTTGTGAGCAGGTCCACTTCAATTCGTCGGCCCAACATCAAATGAAATCAATCACACTTTACTGCTGGAGTTGGGAGCCAAAGCTTAAGTGATTCCCAAATCTGAACTCAAGCTACTGTTCCTTGGATATTTTCAATCAAACACATTCATCCTATATAGCAAATGGACTTAGCGGATGGCAAAGAATTTCCTACTGTTCCAACATGTTGGATATTTCTTGGCAAAAAAAGTTATTCACATTGTTCATCATTATGATCTTTTGAGAAAATTGTTAGTCCTGCTGTAGATGTATGGTCTCTATACTAGCAGCATGCACATTTCTGAAGCTAAGGTTAGAAAGAGATGTTCTGTACTACCAACTTTAAATCCTTCTTTATCAAACCGGCAGCCAAAAATTGGATTTTCTTAAAATCAGGTCATTCCTCTTGGAGCAGAGAAAAGGTTTTATTACTTGCTTCGCTACAAAAGCTACGAGCTACTCCACGTTCATCAATACTTGTCATATTTTATTTTGCACACCCTTAAGAAAAACATTAACTAGACTCTTATTTATTACTCCTTTCCATTTAATACTTTTTTCTTCTGCATCATATTAATATCTCTCTATAATTATGACTAAGGGTAAAGTGAAAACAAACAACTAAATACATCACGGTTTTTTAAAATGACAAGTATTATGGACCATCTATTTTTAATAAAGATGGCAAATATTTAGGAACGGAGGGGGCATCCGGAAAGCTATTAAGCCATAAACACAATGCGGTCATCCAAAAAAATCTAATTAACTAAGGGCCTGTCTGGACATGCGATAGCTGATATGGAATCATGATTTGAAATCAAATTGATTTGAAGTTAGTTTTGGCTCTCATATATTCGTAGTTGGGATTTTTCGTTTCTTCGTGATCGTAACAATCACTTCAAAAAGATGTGCTCCAAGTCTTTGGACGGTTGAACAACATCCAACCACACCGAAATGGATGGGACAAGGTCCTCCAGTTTTTCATATTTTTGGAGAACTTCCAGCTATCAAGATGAAAGCTATGTGAGGTAAAAGAAGAAAACGTCGTCGATTGCTACTAAGAACCTAACAGAACTTTTCAAAATGTGGGTTAAAAAATCACTTATGTAGGTCGGGGTTGAGAATTGGGGGGTCGCGCCCTACCCCATCGAAATTTTGTTTAGACATGTCATTTTAAATTTTTTAAGTTGTATTTTCTCTGATAAATATGAAAACCCCACAAGTTCTGAAAACTATCAAAAAAAATTCAATTCTTGTACAATTTTATCAAATGAGCAAATTATAGTTCATTAACAAAATATCAGAATTTCTTAAGAGCCGCACTGACAAATTATATTTACGTGTTCTTTTTATAAATAAATGTTGGAATTATAAACTTTCAAATACACACAATTTTATAAAGATTCATTAGTCAACAATAGTAATAACTAGTTATTCATTAATATAATCCGTTCACATGTTACAAACAATCTTTTCACGTCGAACATCAGTCTTTTTTGTAAAATTTAAAATAATGAGTCTTCTTTTGCAAAATATAAACTTATGGATCAAATTTAACATTAAATTTTTTTGATCCCAAAGCATGATTTTATTTTATTTTGAAAAATGTGAGATTTCAAATTAGGAATGAAGGAAAATATTTTTCATGGAAAATGTTTTATGGAAAACAAGTTGGTTTCTTACTTATTTTCTCATGTTTGGTTGGTGAGTGAAAACTATTTTTTGAAAAATATTTTCTATTGTTTGATTGATAAGTGAAAACACATTTTTCAAAAAAAAATAATTTTAATTTTAGATTAGAGAGTAGAAAATATTTGCTAGGGGGTAGGTTGGAGGTTGGAGGTTGGGGGAGGGTGGGTGGAGGGCGGGTAACTAAAAAATTACTTTTTTAAAAAAAAAAAATTGAATTTTGAGTGGGGTGGGGATGAGGTGGGGGTGGGGTGGGGCAGAGGAGTACCAAAAATATTACTTTTTTTTTTAAAAAAAAATAAGTAAGTTTTTTTAAAAAAAATAAAAATTGAATTTGGGTGCGGTGGGGGTGGGGGGCAGGGGTGGGATAGGAGGGGGGCGGGGGTACCAAAAATTTTACTTTTTTTTAAAAAAAATAAGTAACTTTTTTTAAAAAAAAATTAAAAATTAAATTTTGTGTGCGGTGGGGAGTGTGGGTACCAAAAATATTACTTTTTTTAAAAAAATAAGTAATTATTTTTTTAAAAACTTAAAAATTAAATTTTGGGTAGGGTGGAGATGGGGGAGGAGGGGGGTGGGGTAGGGGGGTGAGTGGGAGCGAAAAAAATATATTTTTTTAAAAAGTTAATTTTATTTTTTAAAGAAAGAATTGAAAAAAATAAAATAAATTGATGTGGGGTGGGAAGGGTGGGATGAAATAGAAAAAATATTTTTAAAAAATTGTGAGAGGTAGAGGTGAGGGGTGGAAGTAGCGTGGGAGGTCGGAGGTAGAGGTGGGGGTGGAGGTAGGGTGGGAGTAGGAGGGTGGAGTGGGTGAGTGTGAGATTAAGGTGTTATGAAAGTGAGAACTTGTTTTCCCTACTGAAAAGTCATTTTCCTTATTTTGGATCCAAATTTTTTGGTCAACCAAACACGATAAAAAATATTTTCCTCCGTACCAAACACACTCTATATGTCCAAAGAAAATTTTGAAATTAGGAATTCATCTCGCATGAAAGAGGCTAATAATCAATTGATAGAGTGATCAATTAGTTTTATCGATCTTTAAAAAAAGTCATTTAATGTTGGTGCGAAGTTGCATAGTACAAAAGGAAACCTGGAACAAACTTATTGACATAATTCTAGAAGAACCTTTATAAGAAAGAAAGCAAAAATGAAGGGAAGTTTGATAGAGTTGTCCAGAAGAGTTGCAAGACTCCCAAATATTATCAATGGACGATTGTATTGCTCTCCTTCTCTACCTCCCAATAACAAGCTCTTCGTCGCTGGTAATGTAACTATGATTTCAATTTGGCTTATAAATTACACCTCATTTTGTCATTTAATGGCTATATGTA
Source organism: Jaltomata sinuosa (assembly GCA_003996215.1). NCBI lineage: Eukaryota > Viridiplantae > Streptophyta > Magnoliopsida > Solanales > Solanaceae > Jaltomata > Jaltomata sinuosa. The sequence goes on along the minus strand of QJPP01007186.1, from coordinate 1,212,317 downwards.
TATAAGTTCATTGTATTGTGGGTATTGCAGGTTTATCATGGTCTGTGGATGAGAAGTCGCTCAATGATGCATTTTCTTCTTTCGGGCAAGTTACAGAAGGTAACACAAATTGCTAATGATTTATATTACAGTGGGTCTGTTCAGGAATTTGGTATATTTGTGTTGCACTCTATGTTTTTGATAAAATGCCCCAATGGTTTAGTTCTTCACGAAACGTAAAAACATTGTGAAATTCTTTGTTAGTACTTTACGTGGAAATTCTTTCATTGTGAATGTTATACGAAAATGAGTCCTATTCATAAAAGTAGTTAGCATCCAGTCATATCAGCAGTTAGTTACACAAGTTAGTTATAGCAGTTAGCAGATTGGAATTAGTTAGAAGCAGTTAGCTTAATTGATTCCTTCTCATTCCATATATAGGCATTGTATTCATTACAGAAGATTCATGAATGAAAAGTATTACAAGTTCCTATTCTACTTCTTCTTCTTCAACTCTTCTTTCCCCTCCATTTATTTGAGCTGTTAACCTCGAACTCCTCCATAGAGTTCCTGCACAGCTTCTGAATTCTCGGATCTCACTCGATCCCTGCAATTCTGTTAACAGTGAATCAAATTGTGTGAGTAAAAGATTTTTACATTCAACTCAAAATCCTAGGCTGTGGGTGCCTAGTTCAAGAGCTATATATATATATATATATTTGTAATTGTGGTGCCTGGACCTGCTTGCGCGCACCTCGACTAACTCCACGGTGACTTGCAACTCCTAGCACAAGTATCATTCTGTCCACCAAGGCTTTGATAGATGGGAAAAAATCACCTAGTTTTTATCTCTGCTAGAAATTGAATGGGAAAGCTCATGGTTCTACTATATTGACCAGTGGGCCACATCCTTGGGTGCATTCAAGAGCCATGTTTTTTGTTAAGGTATTTTGTACCTTTAAGCCTTACTGGTTGTTCACTACTTTTACTCCATAGACAAGAAGCAAGTGTCTGTATTATTGAAGGAATGAAGGAGGTGAGGTACCACCAATGTGGAGAAAGCTGCGGAACTTATTAATTGTCTGAACTTATAAAAGATTAAGCTCATGGTATAATTCAGTGAAGCTTATTTTTTTTTAAGAAATCGTTGTATATAATAGAAGATGAGAGTGAGCTGTGAATTTGAACAGACTATACCTGAACGGTTCAGGACAAGAAAGTCTTCTGCAGGCAACACATGAATCTGATATGGCACTAGAATTAAACTCTCTAGAGCACACCGCAAACTGAAAAAGTAACAGACATTGTTAATGGTTTCTGCATCATTCAAACACATGAGGTAGTCATGGACAAGAAATTTTGTTCGTTGTCTGCTAAGTTTCTTTTTTTGAATTGCCTTTCCATGTTGCTTCTGCATCAGAGTTTTTAGAGATTGTTCAATTGGAAAGGACTCACTCTGGGATGAGTAGGAACTAACGCCGCATAGCCCATTTCGTGATGACACTCCTGGCTAACTTTCTCTGCCTTTACTCTTAGCTTACTAGAGAGAAAATTGCCCAGCTCATCAATCAATCATGTGCAATCTTGAGAGTATTTTTCCAAAGTAGGTATGTAATTACCCCTGATTCTGCTTCACTCAAATAAACTGGAAGAATCAGCTTAAGAGTTAAGAGAAACACCACCTAGGGTGAAGGAGGTTTATTGCAGAATTCTTAATGGTCAAGTACCACTACCACATTGTTTGAAAGAGAAGCCTCTCAAGTCTTTTCAACAATTAGGCAGTTAGGCTTGCATGATATTATTGATTGTCAAGATTTTCATTTTCTTGTTTCTTTTTGTAACATATATGAACATTCCCGCTATTTCTGCGCTGAACTCAAATTTCATGAATTTCTATGTCTAGTAAGGATAATGTATGATAAAGAAACTGGCCGATCAAGGGGCTTTGGGTTTGTTTACTTCTCAAAAGATGAAGAGGCCAGCTGTGCAAAAGACGCAATGGATGGAAAGGTGAGATGACGACTATACTATGATATTTCAGCCTCGGCAGAATTGCATGGAACTTGCAGTTGACATTATTTTTCTTTCAGGCATTTCTAGGTCGCCCATTGAGGGTAAGCTTTGCCCTTGAAAAGGTTCGTGGTGCACCTGTTGTTGTTCCTCGATTTACAGGCACTGGAACTGCTGATAGTAAGACTCGTTGATTTTTGTTTGCGGTAGTGTCCCTGTCATTGAGGAGTGGTTTTCTGCAGCATTTTTTCGGTTAAGTGAATACACCATGTGTTTACTGGATCAATTACCTCTATGGACCCTTAACAAAAGGCATTTATTATTTGCAAAAGCTACAAGTAAATGAAGCTAGTGGTGGGGTGGTCTTGTGGGAATTGACGTTATGTTGATTTGAGTTGTACTTGCTATACATGCTGAAATACAATTAGAAATCTTATGCTGCAACAAGGAAATTGTTGCAGCTCTCTGTGTACCCTTTCTTTGGTTGCTGGTTATGGTTATAGTTAGCAGGTATTAGAAAAACAGAGATTAGTTATTTCATCTTCTACCTTACATAAAATAATACATAAATTCTTTCATAATTTCGTTCGGGCTTAGTTGATTCAGTTTTCATAACTTATACATGCATTAGTTATGCCAGATTATAAATTGGTAATCAAACACCGTACTTAATCTGGTGATTTTTATATGTATTAATATAGTGTGCATTAAAAAGATGCGCATAACTAACTTGCCACACTATGGCTTTATTAGTTCTATCATGATACTTAATAATCATCGAATAAAGTCATAAACTACTAAATAAGCTTAGTTTCGTTAAAATCAAATAGAAATTTTCATTGATGTTGTTTACTCTAGCCAATCACATCTCTCTCATACTCAAATTTTTAGCAAAAATAATTTTAATCGATTATAAAGCCAATATTACGGCTTTTACCTAGTTAAAATAAAAAAGGATTTAATAATTAAAGTTTTAATTGATTTAAAATTCTAAATATTATGATAAAAATTATATCCAAAGTGAATTATATTTTTAAAGAATAAGGACAATCAATATTTTGTATAGAGGTCGTTCTGGTAAGCATCGAGGGGACTAGTGGTGGAATGGAGACGTAAAAGGGAAGGTGGAGGCTAAAAAGGGGGCATACGTGAAGTTGGTAGAGAGTAAGGATGAGGAGGAGAAGCGAATGAATAGGGAGGCGTATAAGATAGCTAGGAAGGAGGCTAAGTTAGCGGTAACGGCGGCTAAAACTGCAGCCTTTGAAAGCGTATACACGGCTTTAGAGGATAAAGGGGGGATAAGAAGTTATACATGCTAGCAAAGGCTAGAGAGAGGAGGACTCAGGACCTTGACCAAGTGAAGTGCATCAAGGACGAAGATGACAAAGTACTAGTAGATGAGGTACTCATTAAAAGGAGATGGCAGTCTTACTTCCATGGACTCTTGAACGAAGAGGGGGACAAAGCCTTTGTGCTGGGAGATTTGGTGAGGCGTCGTGACTATGGTTATTATAGGCGTATAAAGGTTGAGGAGGTTAAGGTTGCGATTCGTAGGATGCGTAGGGGTAGGGAGACGGGGCCAGATGAGATTCCCGTTGATTTCTGGAAGAGCTCGGGTGAGGCAGGTGTGAAGTGGCTAACCGGGTTGTTTGATGGTATTTTCAGAACGGCAAAGATGCTTGAAGCTTGGAGATGGAGCACGATGATTCCTTTGTATAAGAACAAGGGCGATATTCAGAGTTGCAACAACTATAGGGGTATCAAGTTGCTAAGCCATACTATGAAGGTCTGGGAGAGAGTGGTGGAGTTGAGGTTGAGACAGATCGTGCCTATTTTCGAGAACCAGTTCGGATTTATGCCAGGATGCTCGACTACGAAAGCTATTCATCTCCTTAGAAGACTGGTGGAGCAGTACAAGGAAAGGAAGAAGGACTTGTACATGGTGTTCATCGATCTAGAAAAGGCGTACGATAAAGTCCCTAGAGAGGTCCTCTGGAGGTGTTTGGAGGCTTGAGGTGTACCCGTGGTGTACACCAGATCAATTAAGGACATGTACGAGGGGGCCAAGACTCGCGTTAGAACTGTGGGAGGAGATTCGGAGCACTTTCCCGTGTTGATGGGGTTGCACCAGGGATCGACTCTTAGCCCTTTTCTATTTGCCTTGGTAATGGATGTATTGATGCGGCAAATACAAGTTGAGGTGCCATGGTGTATGTTATTTGCGGATGATGTAGTTTTGGTTGACGAGACTCGCGGAGGAGTTAATGCTAAGTTGGAGGTTTGGAGACAGACCCTTGAGTCTAAAGGGTTTAGGTTGAGCAGGACCAAGACTGATTATATGGAGTGCAAGTTCAGTGAGGCGACTCATGATGATGACGTAGAAGTGAAGCTGGATACATAGGTCATCCAAAAGAGAGGGAGTTTCAAGTATCTTGGGTCTATTATCCAGGAAAATGGAGAGATTGATGAGGATGTCACTCACCGTATTGGTGTTGGGTGGATGAAATAGAGGCTCGCATCTGGAGTCTTGTGTGATAAGAAGATGCCTACTAAACTTAAAGACAAGTTCTACAGAGTGGTGGTTCGACCAGCTTTGTTGTATGGAGTAGAGTGTTGGCCAGTTAAGAACTCCTATATTCAAAAGATGGAGGTGGCGGAGATGAGGATGTTGCGATGGATGTGGATTTACTAGGAGAGATAAGATTAGGAATGAGGATATTCGAGATAAGGTGGGTGTGGCATCGGTGGAAGATAAGATGCGGGAAGCGAGGTTGAGATGGTTTGGACATGTGAGGAGGAGAAGCACGAATGCCCCAATGCGGAGGTATGAGAAGTTGACTATGGATGGTTTCAGGAGAGGAAGAGGTAGACCGAAGAAGTATTGGAGAGAGGTGATTCAACAGGACATGGCGCAGTTGCAGTTTACCGATGACATGACCCTAGATAGGAAGGTGTGGAGGACGCGGATTAGGGTAGAAGGGTAGTAGGTAGAAGTGTGTCTATGCTAGTAGGTAGGAGTGTTACTTGTAGTTTCTTGTTCTTGGATTCCTCGTAGTATTATTTTGTGGCAGTGCTCTGTTTCTATTTGTTGTTTGTTACTACATATTACCACCCATTGTCTCTTGTATTTATTACGTCCTTTTTATTCTATTTTTAGACTGTTTTTGTCTTGAGCCGGGATCTATCGGAAACAGCCTCTCTACCTCACCTCTGAGGTAGAGGTACGCATTGCGTACACTCTACCCTCCCCAGACCCCACGTTGTGGGAATATACTGGATATGTTGTTGTATTATATTATAAAAAGATTTATTTATTTACTTATTTGAAAATTCCAGGAAAACCTTATTTGATTAGGCACTGTTGGTGTGCAATAAGAATTCTTTTGTTACTATACTATTTGATATTTACATTAACGTTTTTCGCCTTTTTTTTTTCTTCCCCTTATACAAGTAATAAAATAAAATCAAATAAAACGAGACTCGGCGAAAGAAACGAATATATACCAAACTCTGCTTCTCTGGAAAAAAAAAACTCGGAAAAGAATAGTAGTAGAAGCAGAAGAGAGAAGAAAGAGGAAGAAGCAAGCACAAGAAAAGATGGAAAATCAAGCAAATCGAGAAGAACTTGTCAACACATTCTGTGATATCACTTCTTCTTCTAAACCCGAAGCCCTTTTCTTCCTTGAAAGCCACAACTTCGATTTGGATTCCGCCGTTTCCACTTTCTTCGAGAACAATACCTTTGCCCCCGCCCCCGTCGCTGATGACGCCGCCGATGTCCCTGCTTCCGCCGCTACTAACATCGCCGCGCAAGGCCGTTCTCCGTCGCGCTCGCGATCGCCGTCTCCACCTCGACCTAGAAACCATCCAACCTCCTCTAGCCGCGGCGGCGCTGCTGCTTCTGGTGGGAGGAGAACTGGTGGAATTCACTCCTTCTCTGATCTGAATCGTCGTCCTGTTGCTGGGTCTGGGAGTGACTCCGATGAGCCTCAAGAGTATTATACCGGCGGAGAAAAAAGGTATTTGCTACTTTAATCTTTACTATTGGCTTTGTATCGGCCTTGATATTTTAGATTGGTTTGTTCTTTTAGTAAAAAGGGTTTGAGGATGATATTTTTGAATTTATTAGTGGAGAAATTTGACGATTTGATAAACGGAATATGTGAAAACTGTGATGTCAGTATGCTTATCATTCTTAAATAACTGTTGTGTCTGCTCAATTTGACCTTGAATATGCAATTGGGTTTCTGCATCCTCCCACTAAGTACAGATCATCTAGCTTTCTTGCAAATCCCGGTCTCCCATAGTTTTTTTGGCCATTATGCCACACCCTTGGGTGCCTTGCTATGTATTTTGATATCACAATGTTGCATGATGTAGTTGTTTATCAATGTGACATGTTTGCGTTGGCAATTTTGGCCGTCTAAACCAATGGAACCTTGACCTTGTATTTAAGAAGGAGGTGTTGAGAGTTGAGACACTATCAGGATCAAGTTCCGTTTATGTTTGGGGTTGAGTCGAATTTATGGGTTCAATGTGTTTTAGTGTGATAGCGCGCAAATCACATAGGAGAGGTAAACCGTGCACCGAGTTTGACCAAGAAAGCATGGAGGGGTTTCGAACCTGAGACCTCCCATTCGGGAGATCCCTTGCTCAACCAACTCGGTCACCCTTGCGGGTTGGGTTCAATATGTTTTTCCGACTACTATGTCACCTGTTTTCACCAGTTCATGGTGTAAATATTGGAAATATTCCTACTACTATCAATCTCACGGTTTGGGTTGGGGTCGGAAGGGGCTTTATGATTTTTTCATGTATTTAAGTAATTTTTTTAAATTTTGGAATATGAAAGTGCTCATCATCAAAAAGAAAATTAAACATGTGGTGCTTTATAAGAATTTGTTTCTGGTCCATGATCACATGGACATCATTTTAATTACAGGCTCTCTTTTCATTTGTCGCTAGATTTCATTGTCCAACTCCTTATTCTGTTTTTGTGAGATGGAGAAAGCAAACATCTTAAATGCACAGTTCTAATCTTAAGGTGTTCTTTACTTGGATACTCTTGAATATTTTCAGACTTGTATTGTAGAGACGCAGTTGTGCATTTTCCTATTAATTTGCTGATCAAAGTCTTTTTGTAGTGGAATGCTTGTTCAAGATCCATCTAAAGCAAATGATGTGAACTCAATATTCGATCAAGTTAGACAACATGCAACTGCTGAAGGACCTCCTGCATCATCTGGCTCTAGAAGCTTTACTGGAACTGCTAGAAGACTTACTGGTGAGACTGTGTCTGCTGCTCCTCAGCCACCTGAGAGTGTTACTCATTCTATCACTTTCTGGACCAATGGGTTCACTATAGATGATGGACCTTTGCGGAGGTTTGATGATCCAGAAAATGCCCCTTTCTTAGAGGTAATGTCAGTCATGAGTTTGCCCTTTGAATGTTACCTGTAGTTCTTCATCTTTCTGATTCTACATTCACTACACATGTTGTGGTTCTCCTTAGCTGAGTCAACTAAACCTCTTTTAGTTAGAAAAGGTGTTCACAAAAATATGCGCCATTCTACTCTTTTTGTTGAAAGTGATGTGAACAGTGTTATCAAAGGCGAAAAGCACATAAAAGCTCTAAGGTTAGGTGGGGCTTTAAGCGCAAATGGAGAAAAAAAAAATTGTATGTGTAGTCGTCGAATAATTATAAGCATGAATAACAAATATATGGACAAAGAAACTGAAAAAAATATATGATGAAGTGAAACTTCAATTGTTTAGTGTTGCCTCTTTAGGATTACTCATTGGCAAGGAAAAGCATGCCATAGTGCCTTGATGAAGACATTGAAGCGCTCGTTAAACGAGGTGAATCACTTGACTTGTCCGGGCGTAAGTACGCCTTTGACAATACTAATGAACCATAACTCAATTGTAGCATAATTAATTCAATTAAGTATTTCTAAATATCGGGTATGTCCTATCTTATATTCTACTAGAGCTTGGTGATAGGTCTTTGGGCACAACTTGGATCTTGCAATTTCATAGTCAAAAACTCCCATTTCAAACTAGATGATGTGACAGCATTATTCAAACGATAAAACACAAAAACTTCAAAAAGATGGATACCTTACACGGAGATTAGCTCATGGGTTTTATTAGGAATTCGCATATACAAATGGCCTTTGGATTAGGTAAAATAACTCGCGCTTACTATTTATCTTGTACATCTCAAAGTTTGCTAATATTGAAGTATTGTGCATGTAGAAAGTGTATTAAAGTGGCATGTTGTAGGTTGGAAAAACGGTGTTTTTTAGATTATGTTGTTTCTCCTATTCTTGATCGGGTATAAAACTACTTCCTGTATATATGGGTGACAACTGAATGAGTGGTTTCCCTCCACGAAGGCAATAACCCCCTTCCCCAAACATTTTGTTTGCTTTTGAATGCTTCAGAGGCAGACCTCTAGTTACATAACTGTTATGGCCCTAATCGTGCTGTCCAATATTCAACCTCAGTTTAAAGTTAGTGACTGAAGGGGAGCCTTGGAGTAACTGGTAAAGTTGCTGCCATGTGACCAGAAGAAGGTCATGGGTTCAAGCCTTGGAAACAGTTTTTGGCAGAAATGCAAGGTAAGACTGCGTACAATAGACCCTTGTGGTCGGGCCTTTCCCCGGACCCTGCGCATAGCGGGAGCTTTAGTGCACCGGGCTGCCCTTCTTTTTTAAAAGTTAGTGACTAGCTAAAACTTTTCTCTGAAAGGTACTAACTTAACTCTTCTCTGAAAGGGAAATTTGAATCTAAGTAACAAGCTAGTACACGTTTTTGTAACATATCACCCAAGTATTCTGATGTGTAGAGAAGGTAATCTCATCTAAGGGAGAGGGAATTTGAAGAAAGTTTGTGACTATAGTATTGGATTTCCTTGGAGATCCATTCTCTTTCACTGGAAGGAGCTGAGAAACTAAATGGTGTCTTAGGTGCTGCCTAGAAGCATATGGAACACCATTTGTTGTGGCCTCATCATGTCAAATCCTGAAACTGTTTTGCATCTTTCATGTTGATGGCCATTTATGTCGTCAACAATTATCCCCCATCTTTACATTGGCAAAATTAAAGACATGATATGAATTTTTTGGTGATGGGCTGTTGAACTTAATGAGTTGAATTAAACTCTTAATTCTTACTCTCTTTTCTTTTGCATAGTGCACTAAAACCTGATACTCATATTAACTTTTCACGTGATTTTTATCTTATGTAATTTTATGCTCTTGTTATTAGGCAGAACCACCAATGACCTTTGCTGGTTTATGCTTTTTCTCTCTTGTTTTTGTCTTTCTCCACACTTGCTCTTAATATTTTGGTATGCGTAATTCAGAGTATCCGGAAGTCTGAGTGCCCAAAAGAACTCGAGCCAGAAGATAGGAGGACATCGGTCCGAGTTAATCTGTCAAGGAGAGAGGAGGACTGCCCTGTACGTCCTTATTCCTCTATTTCCAAACGGTCACAATTATGCTTCTAAAACCTTTTCCCTGCATGGTAACACACTTTTTCTTATTTGCAGGTACCGGAGAAGCGTCGTGCTTTATTTCAGGGCGTGGGAAGAACTTTAGGTAGCACTAGCAATACTGACCAAGTAGACTCAATTGGTGCTATCTCATCATTCACCGCAGCTCCATCCCCATCAGTGGGTCTAGTTGTTGATCAGTCACAGCCATCAACCTCAATTCAGCTAAGGTTGGCAGATGGTACACGAATGGTTTCTCGGTTTAACTACCAACACACAATCAGAGATATTCGAGGGTTTATTGATGCATCAAGGCCTGGTGGATCAAGGAGTTATCAACTGCAGACGGTGGGTTTTCCTCCCAAACAACTCTCTGATCTGGACCAGACAGTAGAGCAAGCTGGCCTAGCCAATTCAGTTGTGATTCAGAAACTTTAGTTGGTTACACATTTTATGTCATATCTGCTGCAGTTACACCGAGAACAGTGCTTATTTTACCTCTATATTTGAACTACACATACATTCCTAATCACAAGTAGCCTCCAGTGCTAGATAATGTTTTTATTGGAGCCTGCCGATGGATATTTCTTTTGAAGTTAAGCGGCATTCAGAAAGTCCCTTCTACTTTCCATTGTCTAAAGTTTGCATTTTGCATATTGCATGTCCTTTCCGCACTTGATTTTGATATGCTTTACTTTACCCGAAACAACTACCTTCACAAGGTAGGAGTAAGGCTGCATAAGCACCATCCTCCCTAGATTTGCTTGTGGATTACACTGGGTATGTTGGTTGCATGTTGCGACCCGGCCGTAGTCCGAGCTCTCAAACTTGGCATACAGCTGCAGCTATTAGATATAGGAGGATAAGGCAACTCAAGTGGTCTAGACTGAACAAATTTCTGGGCAAGATAGTGAGTTACAGCTGTTTAATCCATCTACATAGCACCAAAGTTCTGTAGCTCTTTTCGCTTATATTGTTGCATTGCTCATATGCTTCGTGTGAATTTGAAAATTATATCCCTTTAGAATATCTTGTGATTTTTTTTTTTAAGATAAACTTTTGGTCTTTTAGAGATTATTGATAAGTGACAATGTGAAGTCTAAAATAAACTGCAGTCCATACTTAACTGTATACCATTATCTAATTTATATCTACGTTTCTATACTTATTTAATCTATACTTAATTTAGTAAACTTTAGACAAAGTACATTTGCCTCGTCCTCCTCCAATTTTTTGCACAATATAAATTCATTTAAGAATTTTTTTTTTTGAAAAAATGGCTAAATTTATAGATAATGCATATAATTTTATCGAGGAGGCTATATATATAACTTGATTATATATATAATTTTTTTCTTAAAGAGTAATTTATTTGGTAGTATTGTCCTAAAATATAATTAATCTAATATAGGTTTGAAACTATACTATCATATAATTTTTTTAAAAATTGACAAAATAGACAAAAATTGAAGCGATGAAAAAATGACTTAATTAATTAGTTTGATTCTAATATTTTAAAAATCGACTTAATTGGTTTGGTTCCTTTTATTAAAAAAATTGATTCAAATCAAATTATGAACACCTCTAATCGTGACAAAGAGAACTTCTTTTACACGAAGGCTTGAATGGTGAGTGAAAATTATATTAGATTTATTGTTGTTTAACAAGAATAACTGTGGAACATTGATATATCGCAATTTTGTAAAATGAGTTATTTGAATTTATTGTTGTTTTGACAGATTAAAAAAATTCAGAATTTTCGTTAGTTATGCTATATATAAAAAATTGGTACCTTTAGTAATATTATTGTTTTTGGTCCGTTGATCAATGGTCGGAGTGCCAGTTCTAAGTGAAAGATCGAATCTCCTTAAACTAGTCTGTTTAGTTTAGTAAATCGAATCGAATTGAATTAGCCCAAAACTATTTGAATGTGCATCCTAATTTGATGTCAATTGGTAGTGATGAGCTTGTATTAAAGATAGGGATACCCATAATCTTCAAATTCGAAATCCGTCTGTAGTATGGAGTGGTTAAATTTGCAACAACAAAAAGATCAACATAAAGTACAACTTAAACAATGATTCGCTCGCTCTAGTTAATGCCCACAATCTATAAACCAAATTCAAACGTTTTAGATATGATGTATATATAAAATGACTCTTGGATAAAACTTGTAGCCATTAAGTACTCTTGAATAATAAATCTGCATTTTGTTAGTTTTATTTGGTCTCCTGGCGGAAAATTTCATGTTGTTAAGGATTCGAGGTTCCATGTGCGTGTACCAACATTAATTTGGTCATGCTATTGTTCTTTGATCAATATTAGTAAATCCTAAAATAAAATTAATATCAATTTTTTCCAATTAAAGTGGGATTATATTTTTGTAGACATTGAAAATTTGTGAAACTCTACGAGACGAGATCAATATTGTTAGATTTCTTGGAGGTTATTCTACTCTAAATCCTAGCTTGGAGGCTACTCTACCCTAAACCCTAAATCACGCCTATTTAAAAAAGACATCTCAAATATCTCATAAAATAAATTTGAAAAGGTCCAAATCATAGCAAATATTCATCTATTTCATCGAATTTTATTTGAGGTTGTAATTTATTTTTCTATGGCTTTAAAATTTATTACAAATACTTACCATATTTATTTAAATCCAAGTTCCACTAGGACAAGACAAGTAGCAATTTTTCCATTCACAATCACTATTATAAATAGCATTTACGCTCCACTCCCATCAGCCATCTCACATATATTATCAAGATTGAAGCAATGGAAATTGCGGCGGCCGTGTCTTTCATACGGCGATTGCAATCACAACCAC